>VYZX01001413.1:221-32482 GCA_013401335.1 Brachypteracias leptosomus
ATAGATGGTACCAAGAGACATAAAGTTAATCCCCAAAATGATTTACTATTCTGTATAAATGAAAAGCGTAACTATCACAATAAATCAAATATTAACCACTTTCTCTGTGAATAAACTTCCTTCATAGAAAGACTAATAAATGTTGTTCCACAGGCACAGCATTACAAACACAANCTGCTCGACAATCTTTTTGGTAAATAAATTTTTCTTCTTTTGAGTTGGAGTCTGGAAAATACAAGTGCAGTATTAAGGGAAAAATTATGAAAGGTATATCTAGCTTTCCATCAACAAATGCTATGAGGAAGATGGTTAGGCAGAGTTTTCAGGAATTATTTAGTTGTAGTTAATTCTGATTTGAACAGTGTCAGATGACTTCTTGGTGGTTTTGACAGCTCTAATTTGTATGCTTCTATACAGCATACACACAANTGTCAAAAGATTTTGTAATAGTGTGAATGGTTTACTCACTATTTTTAATTCTTTTATTGTTTGTGAATCATATGAGAACACTGCAATTTGTACAAGTTTGTTTATTGGTTGAAATCATTGAACAAATACTATATAGGGACAAAAAAAGCTGATCATGAGCTGATACAGACACTGCTTCAAATAATATGTGCAATTTTGAATAGCAGCTGCTTGATAGGCTACAAAAAACATGTGACATTTATCTATGCCCTATCTGGATTAAACAGTCTTTTACTTTACAGTTCCTAGTATTCACANCTCCAAAAATGAAAAGTTATGTTTAAGAAATTAAATCAAGTTATTAAATTTAGAAATATATATATATATCCAACTATAACTTTTTGCCAATTGGATATATGCAGGCAGTGGATAACTTTTTATTATCTGCAAACACTTCAAAAACCNTGACTGCAAAATCTGCTGATTTGGCAGCCACTAAGATTTGTTCAATGTTCAGTGCTCTTAAGGAAACAAAAAGGGTTATGAACACAGACCAAATATATAAAATAGGGAATAAATGAAAGTACACATCTGGGGTAACACTGAATTTTAATAATAAGTCTAGGAGTGTTGCCTGAGTTTAAGCTTCAAACTGGAATGCTTCAGTCCCTTCTCCACTTGTCACAGTGACAAATGTCCTCAAGCAAGTTACTTCCACTCTCTGCTGCCATATCTCTCAGTGATCCTGACCTCCTTTGTAAAGTGCTTCTAAAATCTGTACTAAATCAAGACTAGGTGCTACTGTGAGTACTATGACTATATAGGAAAAAGTGACTGACCTTGTCACTCATCTGTACCTGTCCACATGTAGAACTGGGGCTACCGGAATCTGTTTTACCAATAGAAGACAAGTAGACAGTGTTTTCTTTTATTTTGTATGATCTTAAGTCCTTTGGATTCTTAATATATGATTAGGTGGACATAATAAATGGGAAAAAAAAATCTCAGGCTAGTGACTTTCTAAAGGATCACACAATAAAATCACAGATCTTTCTAACAGAATACCATACATTTCAATGAAAAATATCAGACCATTTTGATTCTTACAGAACTTGGAGAAGCTGTGCTTTCTTAGAATTTACAGCAACAAAGATGGAGACAGAAAATTTTGAGTTAGCATCAAACACACGTTAAAGAATTCCAAATTAAACATCTAACAGATCAAGCTTTCATTATTTCTTATAGGGAAAGTATATCTTTAAAACATCATTCAGTTTATTTCCCTCTTTCAGAACATGCAGGCATAGAAATCAGGTTGAAAATATTTACAGACCTTTGAATTATTCTATTCTACCTGATGCCTTTGAAGATTGCAAAAAAAGCATTTAAAGGAAAAGAAAAACATATTGATGCTATCAACATACACACAAAGAAAGCACAAGAGATAATAGTCTGTATTAAAGCAAAGCTGATGGATAGACATCAGAGAAGTTGTGACATAAAGATATGTATTTCCATTTTTTCAAATTATTTTAAAATACTTTTATATACAGTGCCTAAGTCTCCAGGAATCATTCTTAGTATTTTTAACTATTTTTATTAATCATAGGAGATACAGGCTGAGATGACTAGATTTGAATACTTGCTGGTTCAGGGGACATGGGGACAATTCCACTTGCTCCATACCAGGTAACGCTTAACGTATTTTTTTGACCTGTTGTTCTCCACTGGCCCTGTCTGTGGCATAACTGCAAAATACTATTAGTCTGCACTTAGGAAACCTATAAAAACATATTTTTCCTGTTCTTTTGTGGCACTGATTATTTTAACGTAGGACATACTGAATAGACTGACTTATGATCCAATCTAACCAGTCTAACTCCTGTCAAATTGAGTGGCAATACCTACATGAACTTCAGATGTTCTCCCATTACTATCCTATTTACCAGCATGGCTTTTCAACTAGGTAAGCTGTTCTAAAGGTAATATCTCCTATTTGCAATGAATTTCACTGCCACAAATTATACTTGGTGAAAAAAAAAAAAATTACCTCACAGAATTTTACACAATAAGTTTCACTTGAAACCTGGAGTTTGAAAATCTCACTCACCTCTACTTAATCAGCCTTTGATGTATTTTAAAGTAATAACCTTTAAAAAAATAGAGAGATTATTTCCCCTCCTATTTTATCTTAGCTTGGCAAATAGAATAAATTAAATGTTTTGATCCCCCCAAATATGTTTTTGCTCAGTAAGAGCCCAAATCTGTCTATGTTTGGTGCTGGGTGACAATGTAAACCATTTGTACCCTGTTCATCTGTTGACTGATTAATTTGGTAGCCTGTTTTTGTTTATTTTTAGCAGATTGTATCCTGTAGATTTGACTATGGAAGACTGCCTGTTTGTTTGTGATGGTGCCTTCCAATTTTACAAATGCTGACAGGCAATGCATTTTTATGAAGGATGGTTTCTCTTGAATTAATTTTCAGCTTTGCATTTTTATTTTATGATTTAGTGTTCAAATTATGTCTTCCCTTTATACATGAAAATCTGTAAACTATTCCTGTGCTTTGGAAATTAAGATCCTTTTCCTGTTCACTTATATTTATGCAATAAGGCTCTCCCTGTAGAATTCCCTATCAGGAATCTATGTTTCATTTTGTTTTATCAACTACAAATACATGTTAACCACTCTATTAATAGGTATTTATAGAGGGGGAGGGGAAGTATTTCCTGAAGCAGCTTCTTTATAATGAATACTGATAATAAAAAAGATTTCAATTAAAGATTAGGAGAAAAGAAAAAAACCTCAATAGCTACAATACACTCTGCATATTCCTTATAAAATGTAGTATAAAGTAATACTGATCAGAGATATTCCAAATTTAGCAACAGTTCATTCTGATGCTAACAATTCAGCACCATGCTTTAGTTCTTACAGATCCAGCCTGAGCACAAAGTGACAACACAAAGTGTTCTCTGCTGTGCGTGTCTCTGGGCTTATGTGATCTGGTACAATTTTTAAAGATTTTTTCATGTGACCTCTCTCTTTACAACATAATGTATTTCTCTCAGAAATATATACAGCACTAAACTAAGCTATGAATAATGAACCACCTTCTGGTTAGCTACCACTTGTCACACATCCATATATACTTTGTACTTGGACTTGAAGATACAAAGACATCAACAGAGTCAAAACCTGGAACACACTTCAAATGTTAAGTATTTCATATTTTAGTAGTTCTATTCTTTTTTCTTCTTGTTGGCTCTTTGGAAGTTTTGGAAGTGACTGTGCAGGAGTAGCACAGATGTCTGCTGCAGCACTTTACTGAGCTTCACTCAGTGTCTCAGGAAGAATATTGCCTGACACTGGCACATTAAGTCAGAGAGGATCGCTTAAATTCTGTGCTTCAGCTGAATGTAGGAGAGAAATATTTTCAGCTTCATTAAACACAAAGCAATTTCTTGGAAAAATATGAATTTTCTGAAAATGTTCATTTTTTTAAAGAATGGATCTAGTAGCACCAAATTTCTTTCTTTAGGGATATTAAAATTCCCAATAGAATACTAAATAGCAGTGATTGAACTTTTATAATTTATAAATCCACTAAGACAGACTACATAGTTCTTAATGCCTTTCTCCATAGTGCCTCAATGAAGGTTGCAATTTTAGGCAGCCTTAATGCATTTTATTTGTAGGTGTTAGTTATTAATTAGGCTGTAGTCAGAACAATGTGCTGTTTCATTAAATAATAACTTCTCAGCTGTAGATATTCTGTGGCAAGAGAAGTAAGATAAGAATTAGTAAGAGTGTAGTTTTGCATTAATTTTGAATGTCTTTTGCTTTTTAAAAACAGTTTAAACCAGAAGTAAATTCTTGTTGAGAAAGGAACGCAGCAGAATGGGACAAGGAAGAGAGGCAAGGAACATTTAGATTGAATGCTTAATGCATTTAAATTAAAAAACAATAACAACAATATTGTAAAAGGGGCATAATAATTCACTCTGACTAATAAAAAGACAGCCCTTCATTTCAAGGATATCCTTTCAAATTTTATCTAGGTCAGTGTGCACCAGGGACCAAGTATTAACTCTGGCATAATGCTGGGAAAGACAATGAAGTCAGCCCACCAACTAATTTTTGTCCTAACGTTTGCTAACAGCTACCGCCTAGCTCACAACTCTGTGCAGACTGAATTAGACATGTAAAACTCCCAAAGTGTATGTATACATCCACAGCATAAAGCTATGTCTTACCTACACCAAATGACATCTTTGTGAGAAGATAGCCAAGAATGGAATATTTGTTATTGTTATCAATAATAGTAATTGTTTCCAGTAGAATCTGTGGTCTGTGGTTCCTGTTAATATTGAGTCAGTTTATTTTCTCACTTTGCTGCAATTCAGTCTGTGGCCTGCATTTGGCTCTGTTGCTCAGAAAAAGACTGTTCATATTTCTGATCCCTCCTCTAAACCCCTTTCTCCCCTACTGCCTCCCAGACTTCCTCTACCTGCTTGCTTCCCTCCTCTGCCATCCTTCCCATTGACTTCCCTCTTATTTTCCTCTAATATTTTCTTCTTGAAACTGCAGTTATTCTTTAAGCCTGAAAAATCTTGTATCCATGGCAAAAGGATAAATTAGAGGAACATTTAGACTGTAAAGGTCATTATAAAGGCTTCATAATTCTGTGTTAGAATCATGCTAAGTGACAGTGAGCTACTGACTGACTTAAATGAGCGAAGACTGTACATCAGTGAGTTGCTATGTAAGAAAAAACAAACCAAACCAAAAGCAAAATCCATTTCACTAGAAACTTCTGTGAAGCAGAAGAATATGCAGGACTTTCATTTTAATTTGACTTCAGCAGCAATTATGTTTTGCAAGGCAAATGTTCTTCTTTTTGCTTACTTCAGTCTTCTGTCAGCTATTTGTTTGATTGCAACCAACAGCAGAAACCATACTTGGGAGTGGCAGTGGCCTCATTTTAGAGAAATATGAAACAGGTTGGAAAAACACTAATAAAACTTGGGAGGAAAATAGCCTGTGATGTCAACACAACCTTCAAATCCATGGACCGTATTTATTAAAAAAATAAATACGCACTTATGTCATGCTCTTGTCATTAACATTTAATGTGCAAAGAGTGGGTGAACATTCTATATTTAATTAAAACACAAAATTATGATTTCCATCTGCACATGCAGACCTGAGAAGGGGCTTAAGGTGAACAAAAAATTTACATCTGGTATTCACATATTGGTGGGGGGATATTTTCCTTGTATCAGGTATCACATCATTCCTCTAGTGTAGAATAAATATGATACTTTATTTATTAATGTTTGAAGACATTTTCAATATTCAAAGTTTCTCAGGCACTTGGGTAGAGTTTAAATCATGTGAGGGAGTACAACTTCCCAGGGTTAGGAGTTATCTTTTTTTTTAATTTATTTTTTGGTTCCTTCAGAAACACACATGAAATATGCTTTGTCTCAGTGTTGCTTCTTCTCTAATTCTTTTGTTCAACATTTGGTGCCAAGGAACATAGACCATGTTTAATCCATACAGCAGTCTGCAGTCTCCTTAACCATATGCTATTTCTACAGCAGGTCACCTGTGGAAATGCTTTTTGTCAACCAAATCCTCCTCCTTTTGGCTTGTCACTCTGCTTGTTCACACTGGGGCTAATCCTGGTGCTGTCACTCTGCAGCTACCGAAGCCACCATCTGCTCTTTGCCCTACTCTGGCCTTTGATCAAGCAATAAACAAATCCTTTACGATAGGGAAGGGTTTCCTGGGCACCAGCCATACGGCAGCATATTTGGACATTGTGTGGAGCCCTATGTAGCACTATGATTGCTGGGAATTAACGTGCCTTCCCAATATCTTCACTTGGAGTTAAGGAGATTCCTCAATGAAATACTCATTATAAAGAAGCTACATCAGTCATTCTTGCCCACCTCAAAAGTGGCAAAGGCACTTGCACATGGATTTGAAATAAGGTTATCAAGTGGACATCATGTGTGTCAGAGTGGAAAAGTCTGACCCCATGCAGGAAAAGGGAAAGGATCATGCTGACTTTCTGTTGTGCTGGTTCAG
Source organism: Brachypteracias leptosomus (assembly GCA_013401335.1). Classification (NCBI taxonomy): domain Eukaryota; kingdom Metazoa; phylum Chordata; class Aves; order Coraciiformes; family Brachypteraciidae; genus Brachypteracias; species Brachypteracias leptosomus. The sequence continues at coordinate 6,729 of VYZX01001413.1, forward strand.
CCATCATCATTTTATGCTGCCATCAGTTGCCTGATCACACAGGCCAATGCTGAACTCAGCAACATCCCCTCAGAAGTCTTTGAAACAATCCTGCCATATGTTCCTGTGGGTCTAGCTGCTCCGCTGCCCACTGTAGTGCCAGGATTGCCTGCTGGACACAACAAATGGAGATGGCTCCCTCATGGCCCTTTAAACAGAAGGACACCACCAAGAGAGCTCAGCAAGATACAACCAGCCTCAAAAGAAGCCACACCCAACAGAACGCTTCTCTGACTGGTCTGATCCTGGTTGATACAGTCCTGGGCTCACCCACCGTCCCAGCCACGACCACCTGGGTGAGGGTGGGGCCACAAAAAAGCAGGTGGGCCAGGTTCTGCCTCTGGAACCTCAAGTCAGTGGTGGAAACAAAACATTCTGCTGGATTGTGACTCATGCACAGGCCAGCTCCGACTCAGGGCCCAGAACTTGGGCCCCAGCACTTCACTTTCCCATAGTCCAACTTGTCTGCTGACAAAGAGTTCCAGTGACCCATAAAGATGTTGATTCAGAATTGTTTCCTTGACTATGTGTGAACACACCTGAAAATCAAACAATAAGGCAGGGTAGCTGCAAGAGAAAATCCAAAATGCCAGAGGATCTTGATTTTGTGACAGGGGAAGGGAACTGGAGCCACTATAATGACAAAAGCCAGTAGACCTTAGCACAGCTTGCTTTTGCTGGGGATGGGACTGCTGAGCAGAGATGGGACACAATGTATCAATTATATCTTTTATGGGCATGGTGTGGAGGCACTTAATAGTACAATTTTTGCTAAATCTTGCAAAACTGCATCTGACATTGCTTGAAGTAGGACAGAGGCTAACACAGCCACTGAGTAAGCATAACTGCTGGGCCTTAAAATATCTGTAGGCTATAACAGAACTGCTGACCTAACAAGCTGCTGAGCCAGCATAATGAATAGAACATGGCAAAAATAATGCAATAACTTCATCGTTAAGACAGCTGTAAATGAAAGAAAAGGAAGGGCTGCCTCTCAGCCATTTTCAAAGAACTGGCTCTCCAGTCTCTTGTATTTGGACTAGAATGGATCAGCAAACAGCAGGACAGTCTGCACAGCTGAGAAAGTATGTTGTTAGTGGGTCACAGCATTAAAAGGAGGTAAAAGACAACTCAGAAATTCATCAAGATGGGAACAGCAGAAGAGAATCAGAATTGCAGGTGCCTGAATCTGAGAACTGTCCCTTGAAAGATGAGAACCAGGCAGAATACGTCCAGATCCCTCATACCGTGAGTGTGACTTCTAAGTGCCAATAGGGTGATCTTGCAGACCTTTGTATGTTGAGAGAACTTAGGAATCTGGGCAGAAGAGAGTCTCTTAACCAGAATGGTGTGCTGCTACTGATTGTGTGCTATGGTGTTTATCATAAATATCCACTGATATTTATATCATTTCTCTAGGTATCTTATAGGATAAATATAAAGAAAGATAGATAGATAGATAGATAGATAGATAGGTAGATAAACAGATAGATTCACACATAAATACATACTATATAGATTCACTGCCATGCTTAGCTTATAATTATGTTATTGTTCTGTTGCTATAATTGCCTGTAGATATTCTCTGGGTTTAGTTGTTCCACAGTTAAATATAATATTACTGACTTGTGCTTATATTTGCTGTTGCTGTGCTTTCACTTAGTGGAATTTCTGTAAGGTTGAAGGCAACATAAGATATTAAAATCACCACACATATACCTCCTGAACAGTTAGTCTACTTCCTACCCAGAAAATATCATTGGACATCCTTGTGGTTGAGCTTCTACCCACTGATTCCTTTGTACTAGCTATCTAATTCTTACAGTTACGTCTTCAGAAAGTTAAAAGGGAGTAGGGTGCTGATATGCAGTCATTCACAGTTCTAATTTGTTAGCCTCGTTTCTGATATGTTTGTTCCAGAGCAACTAGCAAAACTACTAATCTACCATGCCAACTAGTGTGTCTGGGTATGCTTTGAAGGATGGCATGGGTTGGAAACTGTTGCAGTTTGGAAGTCTTCAACATATTTTGGAAGGAAAGGAGTTTAGTTTTATGGACACAAACTGTACTATGTCTGTTGGCTTTGGGAACAAAGTGAAAAATTTATTTCATCTTATATAAAACTTAACACAGAGACTTATGTATCTTTCCTATTCATGTCCATGAAACTTTTGAGCAGAGTTCTACAGCTTCTAGTAGGACTTCTTTTCTATTCAAACATCTGCTGTTTTGCAAAATGAAACTTTTGGAAAAGTTCCATTGAGCAAAGCAGGGCTGATAGCAATTGAATTTTGTACAAATGTATGCTAAGATATTACAGAACTTAACAGAGAGTGATAGCTTCTTATAAGGGTACGGATCATCTTATAGAATAAATGAATTCTATATCACATTCAGCATGTCCCAAGAGCCATAAACAGAATATTTTTTTTTTTTTGCTTTATTATTTAATTATGTTACATTTTAATCTGAGATTTAATATTATCCTTTACAGAAAACACATGTTCAATTTTTTCACACCCTTTTTCTTTAGGAGAGCTTTTCATTTCTTTCTTATTCTGCATCTTAATAAAAAGCAGAAGAAGTATGCAAAATATAACACATGGAGCTCTCCTTTCAGGCACAAGCAGAATGTTTACTCTTCAATTAAAAAACCCCCTCTATATGTCAGCATATTTAATTTTGAGTTTATATGAATTTGAGTCATTAAGCTTAAGTCTAGACTCAGAATGACTTTTTTCACTGTCATCTGGTTTTAATTGGATCATAATTTTATGTCTTCACAGAATGACTCTCATATGTTGCTAGTTTTTTAACAAAAATATATATGGGAAAAGACAGTATTTTCCCCTATCACTTCCTATTTCCTTTTCTCAAAGACTTAAAGAATTACTTAGCACTTTACAAACTGTTCCTCTCTTCTTCTGTTTCTCAGATGAATTTCCAAAAAGAGGGGAGGAAGTTCCCCCTATCTCTTTTGCAAAGTTAATTGATCCCTTGTGGGATAAGTTGCTGAAACGGGAAACGTGAAAAGCAAGGTAAAGCTCCCAGGGCTTCCACAGATGCTCACTTCAATCAGCAAAGGTTTGGAAATGTGCTGGGGATCTGATACGTTAATCATAGAAAATTGGTGCCTATATCCAAACATACCAAAGCAAAAATACAGAAAGCTGTTGCATTTACCCCCTCCCAAGAAGCAGCATTTCAGTTAGCAGCCATGTTGACAGCAGCTGTTCCTGCTGTGTCTGAATCCTCCTCACTCCCCTTAAGGAGTGCAATATTAATGTCTGTGCTTAGTCTATGCTCAGATATCTGTATTTACATAACTAGGTATTCCTTGTTTCTTCATTTCCATCACAACAACAGTCAACACATAACCAAGGCACGCTGATTTCACCGTGCCTATTGTAATGGAATATGCTAAACAGGGAAAAGTACAGTACTGCAACTGAAAGCATTAATAATTCCTCGTAGATAAATAGGCATACAGGATGATATACCTAAATAACAGTAAAAATGTTATCAATCTAAATAAACTATAAACAATAACTATAATAAATAGAAGAGTTTAAGATTTATTTTATTTTTATTTTCCTCTTTTTGTCTAAAATGAAGAGGTAAAGTCAGGCCATATTTTCCACATGAAATCTGCAAGCATAAGTGCTTGGTACTTCATTGCTACTAAATGAAAACTAAGATTCCAAGAAATAACAACAACAAAAAAGCAGCAACTCTTAGAACTAAGGTTTTAAGAAAAAAATAAATAAATTGTATGATTCATGACAAAAGCATAAAACCAGACATCATGCAAAGTATACTGTCAAGATGTTGCTCCTTGTGTAGCCAAAATTAAAATGGACTTACACTGTACTCTCACACAAAGAAAAAGCAGCCTAAATTTTGTGATTTGTAATTTTTCCTCAAAAGCAAATTGCCTAAATAAATAGGAAAATAAATGCTGTTAAAATGTGACTGCAGAATTTAGAATCTTCTTTCATTTCTTCTCATTTATTTAACAATTTCTTCTGACACTATGTCTGCTTTCCATTGTCTTCCTAAAGGCTCAGTGAAAATCTGTGTCACTGCCATTTGTTGCTGTACCTGATGTTTTATTTCCACAGCTCTCTCTAAACTTGTGCATAAGCCTTAAGACCTGAGCTCGTTCATGAGGCAAGCCTTTGCTTCCAATCCTATGCAAAATAGCCAGTGGTGTCATTTATTCAGCATAAGATTTATTCTTTAAATGCTGCACATGGTTAAATATACAATGATGTTAACTGGGGTTCAATCTGCATGTTAATAGGAGGCTGGAGGCATAACTGAATTTCTTTCTGGTATATTCAAAGTCACCATAGGTGTTATTTATGCCACTTCTGTTCTTAGTGCCTTTGCCAAAAAATAAAAGTCAGTCCAGCACAGTTGTCATCTAAAAATAAACACCAATGAGATCTTCTTCCTGTGGGCTGTAAGGTCATTCTGTAACTCAGCATGGTTCATTGATCTCTTCTACCCCCTGTGCCTTTCCAGATTTATTGGAAATCTGTTCAAAGGAGAATATATCTTACTGTACACTACTCTAGAAACCGCTGCTAAAAGCTGAGTTAAAGACTCTTTTCAGTCTCTTTATTCCTTGTTAGAGACAGAACCAAGGAAAATCTTCCCAACATGCTCAGTCATCAGCCGAAAACAGATGAGCTGGGAGTACAGGTTGAATACCTTCTGCTGCTATTCCTTTGGACGAGTTCACTAGTTCATCAAACACCTTGGGACCAATTCACATCAATGTGTATTTGTATTGCTTCTTTCATTAGCATGAAGAGCCTCAAAGTAATTTAAGTCAACGATCTGATTATTAATAAAGAACAGCATCGGACACAGGTCAGAAATGTCCACTTTGTATTTATCTTCCTTTTAATATATCACAGCATTAAACAGTACTGTGAAGAGAGAAATCACATTGTAACTAGCGGAAGAGGTCTCTATCCACCTGTTTTCTTCCTGTCAACCTAATCATATCATGGCATGGGGCAGCCAGGACACTCATGTAAACATATGTAACTTATTAGAAAAACTGGAGTTTCGTCCACATTCACTCATTTTATGTCCCCTCTTCACAGTAACTTCTGATATAAATGGAAAAACATGAACACATGCTGGGAGTTTTTCTGGAAGTTCAGCAGATGAAATATAATAATTAAGGTTTGATTAATTTTTTGTTCTTTTCCTTTTTTTCTTTGTTTAAAATACAGGTTTGTAGCAGAACTTATGTATGTGCACTCAAACCAGCAGTATGTGTTGGATTAGTGCAGCATCTCACGAGCACTAGGATCCTGGGGAGCTCCACCAAAACAAAGGGCTCGTCTTCAGATTGCCCCTGGAAAGCAATGTGCAAAAAGAGAGAGAGGCTCTTTATTTCAAGAAAAAGCAAGATGAAGCATTTGAATTCCTTTGATTTCTACTATAGAAGGACATCTGACAAAACAAATTTATGTCAGGCTTTTTGTAAAGTGTTATATTCTACTTTCCCCTACTACTAGACCAACCACAGAATCACAGAATCACAGAATGTCAGGGATTGGAAGGGACCTCGAAAGCTCATCTAGTCCAANCCAGATGAGGTCTCACCAGGGCAGAGTAGAGCCTCTTCCTCATCTGCACCTCGTTCCTCTCTTCCCTTTCTTCTCTATTCCTCTTGAACATGAGCATTCATCTGCTTTTGGCCTAATGTTTTTGCTGCCAAGTGTGTAATTGTGGTCTAGAAAGGCTATGCTCTTGAGTCCTAATAATTTAAGACTCCCTTCTCACTCAGTAAATTTGATAGGATACCATTATCTTAGAAATATAATATTAACAGTTGGTTTTTGCTCTGCCTTATCTTCCTCCTTCATCCCAAAGGTGGTGTTGAAAAGACAACAGAGTTCAGAAATGGAATATTTCTCTTTGACTAGACATTCAAACACTTCTGTATCTATCAACCCCTCCCATAATCTCCAAAGACAGCCATGCTTTCATGACTTCTCTAGCACTACCCAATATCATTGCTCTCTCCCTTCAAACAAAAATGCAGTATATATTGTGAACCTTAACTACATAAATTCAATGGTATTTCTAAAGAGTTTTTAAGGTCACAGGTGAAAGATGACATTTCAGCCCAGCAGAATGGCATGCAAGAAACTGCATTGTCATACTTGTACATTGTGACTAGGCAAAACTTCTCTGTGAATTTGTCTTGAAAAGTTTTAAGGTCTTTTGCCTGCTATCACTACTGCATATTTCATTTTTTAGTCAGGATGTAGCTTGTTTAGCAATAATTAATGAATTTGGTGAGTAGGTGGTGTGTTGCTCAAGTACTAATTTTTTCATCCAATGAAAATTGAGTGCAGGGCCATTTTCAATGAGGTATGATATAAACTTCAATAGATACACACATTCTACTATTGATATACACATTCTATTTCTGCAGACATGCTATAATCAGAGTGGCAGATGTGCTTGCCTGGTGCATTACCCCCACGTGAGAAGCACATAGCTTCGTACAACTTCTTTTATTTCTTAAACTAGGTAAATAACATCATAAACCCAGCCCAAAATATTCTCAATTCCAATTTAAAATCAGGATCCCTTCTCAGCATACTGTAATTCCAGATAAAATTTGTAGTCCAGTCCATCAAATAAACAAAGCTATGCCCTTGAAATTCAGTTTGACTAACTAGCTCAAAATCCTGAGATTTACACAAAGTCTATGAGCATCTGTGTCTTCCAACTTTGTAATGCTGGCCAGAAGGTGTCCATTTGTTTTTCTAGATAAGTGTTCTTTTTTTTTTTTATATATGTGTTTTTTTTTTTTTTTTTTTTTGGTTTAGAAGCTTTCTTAGGAAATCTAAGATATCTCCACATGTTTTTCAAATAAATGTTTAACATTTCCTGGAAGGGTATAAAAGTGGTATGTTTCCTAACACTGTTCCTAGAGAAATGTGGTAAGACTGATCCCTCATGATAACAAGTAGTGATGCCAGACTAGGAGAACAAACATGGAGACAAAAAAAATTAAGGAAGCATCAGTATACCACAGCACTGTATACTGTAACATTTAGACACCTTTGTAGCCAGCAGCTGGAGAAAGGTAAGAATCTTACAAGATGATCCATAATAACCAGCATGCTGAGCCAGCAGCTATTTTGCTGACGCACTGAAAAAGCAGCTAGTCTAAACTAGAACTAGGAGAGCAAAGAAACCTCCCTAAAATTGTGGCTTCTCTCTCACTCTCTCTCTTGCTTTAAAATGAGTTCAAATACTTGTTAAAATAGGATTTTAAATAGAGTTTATGGTAGATTTTGACTGTCCCAGGACACACATACCCAATTGCTCCCAGTTAGGGCAAATCATAGGAAAAGTGGCTTTGAGTTATTTCAGGCAGGGAGGGTGACTGAAGCCCAGGTCCTCTGGTTCTGAAATTAATGCTCTAACTGCTGATCCTATGTATAAAAGGAGAGCAATGAAACACACCATGGTTTACAAAAAATGGCAAGCGTGTCTGAATTTTGTGTAAGTGTGCTCATAGCACTCCTGCTGGATTGAACTCTTTCAAGGTTTCTGGTAATGTTGCATCTCATTTATAGTTCCAAGTCAGCCCAAAGCAGTACAAAGTTGTCTAGCCTTGTTAAATCTGTGGTACTCCTGGACAGATGCAGCACAAGGCCTAGGTATTTGAGGAACTCTTTTGCTGCAAGTCAAGTCACTTGAAGTTTTCAAGTACTTCTATAATAAGAAGACATCTGAGTTGAAGTTTTAAGGATGGCAAAGTTGACTTACAGTGCTCAAATTCTACCTGACTCCCACTTGAGGAACTACAGCCTTTCCTGGAATTATACATCAATTGAAAAATGTAGGAAAAAAATAACCCCAAACTATTGGGTTTTCCCATAGATGCATTATTTTAACTTGTCTAACACATTTAAATAGACTAGACCAAGATTTCTCAGGATTATATCCTGAGATATAATATCCTTCCATTTCAAAATCAAGTGCGAAGGAAAAAGGCCACCTACAAAACGTGCTGAGGATCTGTAACAATTTTGCAGTTAATGCTTTTATCCAGACATGACTGAACTTCATGCCCTCCCCAAGCTCTTCCCATCTGCTCAGCGAAACCCAGGGTAAGAAAATATGTCACTGCTGTAAATTGATCTTGAACTTTCCTGTCTCACATCCAAGCCTTCTAAAATACTTAAAGCTGTAACTAGAGCTGTGATATACTCAGGTAAGAAACAACATTGAGATAGGAAGCCAAAATCTGGTCATCTTCTTTTTAGTGTGAATCTGAAGTAATTTCACTGAAGTTAAAGGTGTAAGTCCCTATTTACATTAATGGAAATGAAAGCAAAATTTGGCCAAGAGCATATCTAAATTATGGCCTTAGTAGATTGACTTAGGCTCTCTTTTGGCTTAAGTCAAAAAATAACACATAGTATCTTTCAAATTGATGCAATTGGGGCAGCTTTAAGCACTACACTTCATTTCTGAGTACAGAAAATACAAGTATATTGTGCATAAGGGATCTTTTATTTTACCAAGATTGCTGAAAATATAAAGGAAGTTAAATATACTCACACTAAAATTACCTCCGGAAGCACATTTAAACAAGACTTATACAACACAGTTAGAGGGGAAGAGCAAGTAGAGAAAGTGTCTGCTCTAATTTACTGTAAATCTCTCCCTGGGTGATTTTGATGACTCAAGACCCGAAAAGTTCAGAAAAATATATGTGACAGAGTGAGCCATTGTTAACTCTATAAATACAAAGAATAATATTGTATCCCCCACTATGAAAGAAAATTATAGTGCCCCGAGCAATGAGAAGTAACACCACCAGCAAAAGAAAATTATATGTCATAAGCACTTACAATTAACGATCAAAAGGAGAAAAAAATGCCCTAAGTTTCTTTTTTAATAAACTTTGTATTTATGAACAACAAAATTAGCAGGCATGTCTCAGTTCAACTACTACTGTAAATATCAGTTATTTATCTGGAAAAAGATTGAAACATTTTAACATAGAAAAAAATTCAACAGTACAATTTGTTACTGTAAAGAAACAGTAACTCTTCAGCTGCTGTAATCAACTCAGTGTAACTGAATAGCTCTATATGTATTAAAAAAACCCACAAAACAAACGAAGGAAACAATCCTATTTCTATATTCTATCCACACTTCATATTTAAGCCAGTTCAGCTCCAGCTCCAGATCTAGATCTTAGAGCCCATATATGTAATAAACATAAGCACTGGACAAAAGAGCTGTCAAAGCTTAACAGTGATTGAACCTGCCTGATCCAAATACTTTTGATAAAATTTTTCAGCCAATCATTCCAACAAATGTTTGTCATATTTTTAAGCTATTTGGACTCTTTATTAATTTTCTTTTGGGCTGCTTTTACTTATTCTGAGCAAATTGAAGCTTTCAGTAGTATCAAATAGTCTTTTTCCATGGACAAGTGAGTATCTTTCAAATATCACAACATTTAGTTAGATAAAAATATAGTTTAAAATGTATTCTTCACCTAATTATCTTGTATCTCATATCTGAGAGTGAATACTTAGAGCTTTTAAGAAAAAATGAGCTGTGTTCGCAGAGACAGTGCATTAGGCTGAGATTCAGAACACTTTTGCTTTGCTGACTTTCCTTGCCCTGGTAAACACAGACTGATGACAGTGTTGGGAATGTCACTTGGGCTATATGCTCAGTAGTAAATTAAAACTGCTCAGGGTCATAATCTGCCAAGGAAGCCAACTAGAATAGCCTATATCTTTACTGTTTGACTCTTTGAACTGTTAAAACATGCAAGATCTCCAGAGTAATGGTCCAAAGCCTGTGCTGACTCCTGAACTGTGACTGAGATAGGTTTGGAACCTGCATGTCCTTTGCCATAGATGATTGAGTTTCAGTATCTTGTGGGGTCCTATTTAGTTTATCTGTATAGATGTAGCTTTTACTTTTTTCTTCTACAATTTTCCCATCTGTAAGGAAGAGAACATGATACCTGCTTGCCATACAGAACACTTAGTAAACTATAAAGGAAAGTATTAGCTATTTTCCCTAATAAAATGAAAATGAACAGTTAGAAGATACAGCACACTCTTCCTACTCTTATAATCACTGTAACTCTTCTGATCTGACATCCACAGTAGCCTCTTCCTGTCGTTACTTGTTCTATAATTAAAATATGTTGTTGGAACAGCAGCATTGACTTTCTATGGCGTCTATTAAAAGTGTGGTGAAGATTTTGGTAGGGATATAATCCTGAGAAATATGAAGTCAGAGTGCCATAAGTTTTCTCATAGTTTTAATTATTGTTTTTGTTTATAAAATTGGAATGACTACATATTTAATGTTACCTAATATACTGATTATAGAAGCTGCAATTGAGCAATGTGTTTTGCCACTTGCTTATATGGTGTCCTGTTTAAGTTAAGGAAACTTAACTGGGGCCGTAGAAGGCAACTATTTTGTAATCACAGTCGTGATGATGCAGGACTATGTATTACTCCTAAAGCTTAAATATTCAACCTCTATTATCTATAAAAGACAGCTACTAACATCATTTCTTGTTATTGTTACTTGGTTTGTTTTCTAATGAGTGGCATTTCAGTGCACGTTTGTGTTCTAGTGAATTGGAAAACAGATTTTTCATAGGGAAATGGAAAATGTTGCTATGCAAAATAACTTCCAATTAGGTATTGTTGGAAAATTTTGGGAGTCAAAGTTGAGAACTAATAAGTGCCTTAAGTTAAGTGAATAGTAAAGGTTATGTGGTAATTGAGAACTGCTTTGGTTCTCTATTTGTTAATTTCCTGATGTTCAAATAATTTCATTTGATAAAGAACATATAATTTTCTTTTGGTATATCTAGCATTCCTTTCCACCCAGAACTTTTGGTTTGTAATTAAAAAAAACCCAGCCAAACAAGAAAACCTCAGTATCTGTTTATTTTCTGAGTGTTTATAGTGTAAGGTCCTGAACTTACACGCTTTTACATGTGTGAATAATTCTAAGAGGATGGATGAGCAGAATTAAAATGTTTGCAGAAGTATTTATAGGAATAAGGCCTAAATCCAGTTAATAGTCACTGCTTGTGGAAAAAGCACTCTTCTGACAGAGCACTTGCCTTTGTTGCTTTAGCTTTTTAGCTTTGTTGAGAAACCGTTTTCAAGTCTGTGCATGTCTTTAGCAGACATACCTTCTTGGTAGATAGAAAATTAAAGTTTAGATCCTTAGAAAAAATGAGAGATATGACATGTATCATCAATGGCATTTGCTTCCTTTATTAGAAGAAAAGCTAGGCAAAAGTATTAAGTAAATCAGCTTTACTTTCCACACCTACACAGACACAGTGAAGAACAGAAGTTAATGGTTAGATGCCAAGGAACAAAATTTAATGGACATGATGGGAAGAAATATCTTAAGGTTAGCATTTAAGATAAAGGTTTTGATCTCCTTATCTTCTAGAAATACTCTGCAAACTGCAAACTGAGATGGACTACGAACTGGCTGAAGGAAAGAAGCCAGAGAGTCGTGGTCAATGGGGCAGAGTCCAGTTGGAGGCCTGTAACTAGTGGAGTGCCCCAAGGGTCGGTACTGGGGCCAGTATTATTCAATATATTCATCAATGACTTAGATGAGGGAGTTGAGTGTACTATCAGCAAATTTGCTGATGACACCAAGCTGGGAGGAGTGGCTGACACACCAGAAGGCTGTGCTGCCATCCAGCAAGACCTAGACAGGCTGGAGAGTTGGGCGGGGAAAAATTTAATGAAATATAACAAGGGAAAGTGCAGAGTCCTGCATCTGGGCAGGAACAACCCCAGGTACCAGTATAAATTGGGGAATGACCTATTAGAGAGCAGTGTAGGGGAAAGGGACCTGGGGGTCCTGGTGGACAGCAGGATGACCANGGAGACTTGACCCTGAGATGTGTATGGTGCAAGAAGACAGGCATTGTCACCCGCAGTGGATGTTCATTTCAGCCAACAGATCCCTGCTCTTTCTTTTTCCTGGCAGCCCAGTCTGCAGGTGACAGGAGGAAAGTGATAGTCCTGAGACAGAAGTCCTGAGATGCTTTGTCTTTAAAAAGAGTAGAGGGAAGGGGATGGAGAATAGTATGGGAATAGGGAGAGAGTGATAACAAATTGCCTGTCTGCAAAGCTGATAGATGCCCATGGGGCCTGTTGTTTGTCTTTTAATTCTCTAGGTACCAGGTGCATGTGGTGATGTGCTAATCTGGAGCAACTCTGGACCTTTCTTACCATGAAAACAGCTGTGAGGCAGACATCTGCACTGCGAACTTACTCTGTGAGATGATTCTCTCACCTCCTTTCCCCCCTCTCCCAATCAGAGCTCTCTCTGATAAAGCCATGTGTGTGTATATTCAGGGATGCCTGCAGAGTTTCCTCTTCCACAGGCAAGCCAGAGCTAATCTGAGGAGTCTGGTTCTTAGGCAGTTTTGTAGATATTCCCACAGAAGGAAGTGAACATATGACTAATAATGAATGGCCTGGTTAATAACATCATTTTGGCAAGGTTGTCTGTGAGAAAATTGGTACCAAGAGTTAAGTTAAGCTGACCTGTGCCAAGAAGCAACAACTCATAGTGAAACAAGACATATTTTCAGTTTAAGGCACTGCCAGGCTACTTGTCATGCTTCTTCAAAGACATCCAGAGGCCGCATATGGCTTCCAAAGAGTCTGTCCAAAAAGAAAAGACTGACAAGCTCACCTATGTTTCCTGGAACTTGAATTTCCATTTTGATTCAATTGGATACACAGCTGAACACCAGGACAGGTGTGGGCAGGTCTAACTAGGGTGTAAGGAGCAGCATCAGCATCCTGGGACAAGCTGGATCACTCTGTGCTGGATCTGGCTGGGATGGAGTTAACTTTCTTCGTAGCAGCCTATATGGTGCTGTGTTTTGGATTTGTGACTAACACAGCACTGATAAGACAGGTTTTGGCTGCTGCTGAACAGAATTTGCGGAGCATCAAGGCTTTCACTTTTACTCTGCCCCTCAGAATGTGTAGGCTGGGGCTGGGCAAGAAGCTGGGAAGAAGCACAGCTGGGACAGCTGACCTGAATTGGCTGAAGTGATATTTTGTACCACATAGCTCCATGCTTGGCAATAAAAGATTTTCTCTTCCCAGGTGGCTGTTGATTGCAGATTGGCTGGGCATTGATCTGCTTGTGGGGGGTGGTGAGTGACTGCCTTTGCATCTCTTGTGATGGGTTTTATTTTCCCTCTTTCCTTAATATGTTAAGCTGTCTTTCTCACAACCCACAACTTTTCTCTCTTTTGCTCTTATTATCTCCCCATCTTTCTAGGGGAGGGAAGGTAGATTGAGCAAGTGGCTGGGTGGTTAGCTACTGTCCAGGATCAACCCATCACAGGCCTTATGACATTTGCTCACAGTCATGGTGTTTCTGGCCTGGAGTGACATATATTTGGTTTTCTTACACTGTGTTATACCTCCAATCTTGTATGGCAAAACTGACTAGGAGACAGAAAAAAAAGAAACAAAATAATTTCTCTGGCATCACTGAGGCGACGTGGCTAGGCACAGTCTCAAGAATGTTTTGTTAGTTCATGTAGATAAACATCTCTTTGGCTTTTCTCCATCTAGGTACTTGTATGTCCTTATATGCTGACTGTGAGTACCATTTCTGGCTTCTGCAGGTCAGTGTAGGACCTGTAGTCTTATATGATATCTGCTTGTAAGGCAAAGGAGGACTGCTTTGTACTACTGCTACATTTGACTTCCATTTCACTGGAATAATTTGGATTATTGGCCTTTCTCAGAGCCCAGTCTACCTGCATTCATTCAACTTGTCTGTATTCTTCCACCATCACTGTGTGCTGCTCAGCATAGCACCTGCTACGCTACTAAAAGCCTGAAGTCAGCAGCTGTCAGTTTCCATTGTTAAGTTTTCATTTACTCCTTCTGACTGGTGCTGAGGTGAAGCAAATACTGTAGCCTACCACTCCTTGCTTGCCAGGCAGCTGTAGCTCTTCTTAGATTTCAGAGGATGAATCCATTAGTATTTTTCATCAGTCCTCAGCTCTCTGATCTTCCTGTTACACATTCTTGTAGAATATGGCTCAGAGATGTTAGTCCCTACAACACTATCACACTGTAGGGCTAGTGTCAAGGGAACATGATTGTGCATCCCACTAACACAACTGAATGCTACTTAAGCCCTGTATGCTCACCTGAAAGAGTAGGGTTGAGCTTTTCTGGTTTGGGGGTTTTTTTAGTGTATTAGTCTTCAATGAACTGTTTCCACAGAAATTTCTTTTCACTCTCTGGGAAAGAATATAACCTCACAAAAAAAAAAATCCATCTCATAATTATCAAAGCATTTTATAACTTGCATTTTACTACACATCACTGGAGCAGCTGACTGGCAGCAGTCTAACAGCACAGAACAGAATCAGAAAGCAAGGAGCTTGCAGTGTGGCTTTGCAACCTGCTATGAAGTATAGCTCAGCCAATGGATGACAAGCCTGGGACCAAAGAATTGGAGGTGAGAGAGGTAATTACATGTAGCTAACTCTCACTTCAGGCCAGCAGATTTCTATGATATATGCAGCTATGCTTCTGAGATGAAGTCAGAAACACTTTTGATTCAGAGAGTAAAAACATAGCTAAATGTACATTGAAATGCATTGTGGTATCATTATTTAAAAGACACTAATTATTGTTGTAAATGGAAAACTGAGAAGTATTTTTTTTCCATATATCTTTTTTTAATCCTTAACACTTTACTTTTTAAGGAAATTCTTTGTCACTCCAAATGTTAAATCAATGGCACAGATGCATGTTTCTTTGTCTTCCCCTTAAGAATGCATATTGCTTTACAAGCGGATGCTATATTTTAATAAAAGGTACTTTGTACTGAATTTCAATATAATAGAAATGGACATTCTGTAGCATGCATTCAACTGTAATAAAATAGATTCATTATAATAGAAGAAGTATTCTGTGTTTGAAAATACATTTTCTCCAGAATATTTAATAGAAAAGAACGTATCATTCCTGTACATAAATTGATAGAGAAAGGATACAATCACAGGGAAAATGTGCACCTATTACTAGGATCAGAAAAGAAAGGATTGTAATGAATATGTTTGTGATTTTCATGTCTAATAGATAACTTCTATCAGCCAGAAATGAAAGCCATTTTTCCCCTTAAAAAATAATGAATACACATTTATATGAACTGTACAGTAGGTCCCTGCATTCAAGGACTTTTCTGCCTAGCAATACCTAATAAAGTAATTGGAGTAATAAATACTCTACTTGCTTAAAACTAAATCTGATACAAAAAAACCCCCACTAGACAGTAAGATGTTACAAAATGAACTGGAATAGACATGGAATAAAAAGATTTTTTTTTTATCACAAAGAGTTTTAGGAAGGCTGAGTTCTGTTTCTGATTTGTCTGCAGAGGATCTGTGCATTCTTAGTCAAATCATATGGAGGTATTTCGAAGCAAAAGATGTGCACTTATTTAGCTGTCTCTGATTGTTATCTAAAAGGTGATGTGGGACCATGTAATTCAAGCCAGTCAAACTTAACCATGTATTTTCAAAAGCAGCCTTCAATGTGGTTACAGAGTGAAGGTGCAAAGCCTATGCTTACTAGATCATTTGTAAATCACTTTATTGACAGCTGCCAATTAATTCCTGAATTACCTTCATTTTCCACAATCTTCCGTTCTCCAAGGTAAAGTTTATGAGAGACACTATGTCCTGTCCAATCATGATATAAAATTGAAACCATGGAAGTCAGTGGCAACAGATTTTATGGATGCCAAATATTTGCGTAGATTCAGACAGCAACTAAATGCAATCATAGAAAAAAAAATCCATCAGTGGCTACCAAGAAGAAAGAGTATACCCTCAGCTTAGAGTTCCCTGCACACTACTAAAACCTGGGTTTGTATTAAGAAGAATTATTACATGCATCTATCCTCCCTCTGCTAGGCATAGTTAGGAAAAAAAGTAGTTGGACTGTGGATTCAGCCTAACATGCCCATTTTGATGATTTTAAGTACTAAATGACTAATTCATGCATTCACAGCCTTCCCATCATGCCAAAATAATTAACTACATACATTTTTTTATTGGGAGTGAGAAAGGAATCAGATTAAGAATACAGTAACTAAGTCAGTGAAGTTCTCAGACTTGTTTCTGTTTCCACTCAAAACAGGCTAAGAGTAGACTGACTTGTTACTTGAAATTGGTACATCTGTTACAGAAACTGTGATAATCTAATGGTCATATCAGTCTTATAGCACAAACAAAACAACTCACAAAAAAATACAGCTATTGTAGACTGATGATTCCTTTATCATTCTGAAAGAAGATATGGGAATGATTTTTCTCATTGCTTACTCTTTTTTAGAAATAACTCTAACAGCCAACTTTGGTAGCATATTGTGTCAAATCCTAATTATCATGGGTATAAAACCTGAGATGTATAGACAGAGAAATAGACTTCCCGTTTTAGAAAGACCCAGGGATATAGCTTGCTGTAATTTCAAATGATAAATAAGTGTGAAGCTTTTTAACTTTTTACTAAAAATCCTCTCTCTGCACAATTTTCCCTTTTCACAAGGTAGTTTCCCTGTTCAATTTCAAACTCCTATGAGTCACTTAATATTTACACAAATATTCCACACTTAGGACCAGCATAGCAAAGACTAAAGAAGTGGCTGTCCACAGCTTTATCCAATACCAAGAGTTATTTCAATGAAAATGGAGTACAAAATTCATTCCCACATTTCACAACTAGGTCTTGCAGAGATTGCAGCTTTTGAACAAAAGTATTATAAAACACAGAAGGAACCTCTTGAGTTTGATATTTGAGGAAATTGTCTTTCATATAAGAGAAATTCTCATCTGAACCAGTGAATTGAAATGTCCCTTACATTCCTCTGTAAGTTTATAACTGTTTATAACATTCAGTTTAATAATACATAGAATCCAAATACACAGAAAATTGAAAATTCACTGTAAGCTGCCAAATCCAGAAGCCTGACAGAGGTGAGGCTGCCACAGTACCATACTCCTAGGTCTAGCCAGCAGCCAAATAGAGCTAAGCATGTATACTTGACAGGCGTACACACGCATGAGCGCCACACACACACTTATGTACACTTCCACGACACACACACACAGACTCACATGGCTGGCCACGCAACAGAGACAAAGATTCACATAAACACAGGTAGCACAGACAACTTAGTCCTGTTTCCATCTCTGGCAGCTCAGGATGAAGGTCTGTTAGTGGGCAATTTATACATACAGTATATATACTTGACCCAGAGACAGTTTTAGAACCCAGTCCACTCAGTAATTGGACCCTGGATCCTCTGGTTTCCCAGCTGCCTCATGCACAAAGACATACATGTGCAAATAAGTCTGAGCCCCAGACCTCACAGTCTCCCCAGTTGCTGGCTTCGATCTCCTGGATCCTTCAGTAACCAACTCTCAGACCACTCTGGTCTCTACAGCTGCTCCAATACTTGGCTCCCAAGACTTTATCATACTCACTAGCTGGTGATGACATGCCAATGTGCACCCCTCTTGTGTCTGAAGTTGCTGGCACCTGAGATATGTGGTCTCTATGATCTGTAGTTCCCATTTCTGGATGATGGCACTCAGGCTTCCATGTACACATAAGCACACTGAAAATAAAGACCCTTACTCAGAAAAATAGAATCATAGAATTGTCAGGGTTGGAAGGGACCTTAAAGATCACCTAGTTCCAACCCCTCTGCCATGGGCACGGACACCTCCCACTAGATCAGGTTGCTCAGAGCCCCATCCAGCCTGGCCTTAAAAATTTCCAGGGATGGGGCTTCCACCACCTCCCTGGGCAACCTGTTCCAGTGTCTCACCACCCTCATGGTGAAGAATTTCTTCCTAACATCTAATCTAAGTCTACCCACCTCTAGTTTTGATCCATAAAAAAATAGTCAGAAATGGAGTTTAATGAGAGTGCAGGACAGACTGAGGTGATCTGGCATAGGGCATGTCCAAACAAGCGTATTAAGCAGCAGCCTGTTGAGATGCATCTGGCCCATTTATGTCTTTGCTCTCTGTTTTTCCATTCCTGTTCCTCCACAAACCACCCAGATCTCTCCCTTTGCCTGCCTTTGGTTCCTCTTCTAATCATCCGATAATAATTTTGTGCAATCCCAAAAGCTCCTCCCTGCATCCTTAATTGAGTACCCTACCTCTATAGGCAGTATCTGCTTTCAGCATGTAAGGTGGCCTAGAGATCCTCTCCTATTGACTGGATGGTGATAGGTCTCACTCAGCCCATGGGGCTGATACCCTCCTGGGATGCCTTGGAAAGGACTAAATTGGGGAACTCATTCCCTTACTTGCCATTGTGCCCCTAGGCTTCTTCATGTGTGTGAAGATCAGACTTTAATCATAAAATCTAACACAAAAGAAATCCATCTGAAGTTGGTTTTGCCTGTTTGTTTTGCAGATATTGTACTGCAAGTCTGGCTGGGAAGGGTCAAAGGCACAGTTGTAAGCTCATGAGCTCATATTTCAGTCAGCTGCTGCTTTGGGGTAACCTCTATTCCAGTACAAACCAGAAGTAAGATTTCTCAGTTTATGTATCCAAGACATCTCCCTTGCACCTAAACTTTGTATTTCTTGTTCCTAAATTAAGCAGGTACCTTCACTATGTGGAAGGAAGTCAGACCCTTTGAGAACCTCAGGAGAGAGATCACCTCTGCCCAATTAAGTTGCTTAATCTCCTTTCTGTGGGCCTAACTTATAGATGAAAGTGAAGGAAAGATCGTGGATACAGTCATTTAGGGCACTTCACCACTGAGACTCTGCCTCTTCTCATATAAAAGCAGCTGTAGAGAAATGGAAACAATTTATAGCATCTTAAGGCAGATATCTAAACCAGGCCAGAGTAATTACAGATTGAAATGGCCAGCATCTCTCCACTGATAAAGGCAATTCAGGGTGATAAATTCAGATGTAAACACTGTAGGCATCAACATTTAATCTGATGAATCTCATCTTAGACACATTAGTTAGGTGTGTAATATAAGAGAACTGGAAGCTGCTTTAAAAACCTCACCTACCTCTCAGCATGTATAATATGTATATCGCTTAACATGAGAACTGATGAACTAGAAACTTAAATTTAAGTACTGATAAAGTGCTTAAGTAAGGTAAAATGCATCTCTTTCAATATTTTCTGTATGAAATTCAAGGTCCAGTGAGCTCAGCAGGTGTTTAACTCAGAAATGTTTGCATTCGTTTTAGAATGACATGAGCTTAAACCAGAAAACTCCACACCAGAATTTTCAAGGGGGAAGAGTTCAAGGTTTTTTGAAATATTCCCCTTTTTTTTCTGGCAGGTTTTAGAGGACTTATGAATTAAAAGACAGATATTAATTATTAAGAAAAGGTCAGAACAAACCAAAATAAAACATCATCCTGTTACTACATGTTATTCCTAACCACTAAGCTACTAGTTCATACCCTAATTTTCACATGATGATCCAGGCCTGAACTGATAAAATCAAAGCTTGGAGAATCTTTAAAAGCAGTACATGACTTAAACAAGGGTAAAGATTTAGATTTGTGCTCATAAATTCCTATTCAGTATTACTTCAGGTGCATCCTTTATTTGATATGGTCATTTAGCTGCAGCTTACTTCAAGGCAATTTTTTTGTCTCTTAGGTTAGCAGTGAATCTCATACATATCTTGCTTCTTCTTCTTTTTTTTTCTTCCCTGAAAAAGCAAACACACAACATTTTTTCTTTTTCTTTTTTTCTGTCCTTGGTATGCCTTACAAATTTTGTTTAATATTACAGTTCTTGTCATAGTTCTTGTAAGACTGCTTTGGCAGCTGTCAAGATGCAGTCAGAGGTGAGCACCATGATAGGGAAGTACTTAAGCACAGGTGACAGGCTGCAAGGCGGCAGCAGCAGCATGACATTTTGTCTGGAGGTACAGACAATGCGGGCAGTTGCACATTGCATTTGATACACACAGAGGACAGCTGTGCTAAGTAGGGCAATGTGCAAGTGCTTTGAAAGAATATGTCAGGCAAAATCTGATTTATATTAAGAAATGGGGAAAAAAGGAGTGTAATGGAAACCAAATTAATAGATTCTATACCTTAAGATCAATTTCATCCTATATTAAATAAGCTGTATGTATGTGGTACACATACAACATTACAAAATACCTGAAATAAAGATTACACCTGTCAGCTGGAAGATTTAATTCCACATAGTCCCAGCCTTTGAAAAGGCTTGAGTGTCCCTGCCTGATATGCATTAAGTATGACCTTGTTTCATGAGTAGTTCCACCAGTTCCACTGACATGAGTAAAAGTGGCAGTGGTAGGTTCCTGTTTGACAAAAGCAAAACCAAGTATCAATCATTCATTTTGGTTTAGGTTTCCCTTAAGACCTATTTAATTTCTGTGTTGCTCATAATTCACAGCAGCAAAAAAAAATAAATGGAATGTTGAACTACCCCAAGACTCTTCTGGAAAGTTAGAAGTCGTGTATTCAAGATTGAGTACTAATATCTCTCATTCATATGGTGCATTGAATTTTTTTTTGAAAAGACCTTAGAAGGAAGAGAATGAAGGGAACAAGGGTTGATTGAGACCTACCACTGACAACTATCTTTTTGCTTTTGTTGATCTTTTTACAGATGAATCCTGATATTGTCTCTGAGTTTTTACGAACCACAGAAGAGCCAGCAGTGGAGGTATGTTGGCTTTCTGCGGCACCATTATCCCCCACAGCTGGCAGGATTTTGGATAAAAACATTTCTACTATTCTGGAATGCACATGGAGAGAGAGCAAAGAGATATATGGGCTAATAGGCTTTTCTTTTTCTTTACAGTAGCCTGGATTCATTACATTTATTCAAAGTACAACTGTTATACTGTTTCAGCTATAGAGGAAAAAAAGTACAGAGAAAAAATTTTCCTGTTGTATCTGTGTAATATAAGTTTTTTCATTTAATTATACACTGGGTCAGTCCCCTAATAAACATAAAACAATACAGACTAAATTGAATTAAGTAGAATTATGCTGCTTAAATCTTTTACATCTTTTAAAATTAAGACCTTGTGATATAGCCAGAAACACTTCTTTTTATTACCAAGAAGTAAAGAGAAATCTGCCTGCAAGGTAAGGTATGACATTTATCTACATGACCATCTTTTACATTATGTTTCTTGTCTAGAGCTTCCATGGATTTCATTCTTTTCAGCCTTGGAATTAGTAGGTAATAAACTCCAATTCTCCATTTTCCTGCCTAGTCACACCTTCAGGAGAAGAGCCCTCCTGCCCTACTGTGGAGCATGGCACCTTGCCTGGTTTTGTTTTACAGGCACAGAACAGCAACGTACAGCATAACACATTATGTAAAAAAAGTGATACTAACTCAGATGATCAATTACAGAGAGAACTCACCAAAGGAAGGAACACCAGCAAAAGATGAATAGCAAAACTGTAGGTTCCTAGGAATTGATACATTGTCTGGTCCAAAGTAAAGAAAAAGGAGATAATGAGACAACAGCTTTCTGTCAGACACAGCCTTATGTAATGATTTTTACCTCTTCTGGGTCTCCAAAGATGTTCCATTACAGTAAAATTTAGTGGGAATTTTTAGTTAACTGCCCTGGCAGAGAGAGTTAATTATAGCAAATATGCCTAAGGCACAGGATGTTAAAGAGGCTGAAGTTTCTTTAACTGCTCCAGTTGTCTAGTAGTCTTCCTATTCTCACGGAATCGGTAACATCAGATTATTCTGGCAGGAAAAGATGCTTGGTTTTTATTACTTCAAGGTTGTGGGTTTTTTCCTGCCATTTACTGGCAGAGCAATTTGGGAACGAAGAAAACGTTTGCTTGTAGTATCAATGGTAAAAGAAAAGTACATGTGAAAGTAGAAAGTAAAAAAGTGTGAAAGACAAAATTTAAAACTATAGCAGTAAAAAATCCCTAACCCTGAAACAAGAGCATCTGTGGTGGTGAAATCAGCTAAATAATGTAAATAAGGAGCATTCTAATTAAGAAACAAATGGGAAAGGGAGATAAAATCATAAGCATCTACAGTATGTAGAAGACTGTTGAGAGACACCAAACAAAAAGAACCCAGAACCTTGGATGCTTTGAATTAGAAGAGATTAATATACCAAGAAAACAGATGAATCCTATAGCATTTCTTCTGAAGTGAAAATGTCAGGCTTTTCAACAATAATGCAAAAAGAATCATTTAATAAATATTTCTTATCAATCTTTTAGTATAATAAAGCATGAAATATTTTCCATTCCAAGAATAACTCAGGAAAATACTTAATAGCAGCTTATAAAGTTAGCTGTTTCAAAGAAACAGGAATAACAACTTGAATCTAAAACTAGTAGAAGAGCTGAGCAGGGGCTTTTATGGGCCAATAATGTTGATTTTCAATAAGAACTGGACATGTGAGAAGTTCCAGAGCACTGTAAGAAAGCTAGTGTTCTATCAATATTTTAAAATCTGTAAACAGAATGATCATGTATTACAGGCTTGAAATATATATACTACATGAAAAATCTGAAAATTATAATGTAGGATTTGACTGATTATATTAGCCTTTAATTCTTTTTTAATGTCAATCAGCATGGATTTATAGAAAACAGATTGTATAAGCTAGCTTTTTATTTTTTTATTTCAGCTGTGGCTGCTGCTAACAATAATTTTCTGGAACACCTTGAATTCAAAAGGCTTATGGTTATTTTTTGGAAAAGAGAATAAAAGCAAAGCAAAATAGAATAAGCAAAGCAAAATAAAACATGACACATTACTTTGATCAGACACTGTCTAACTTAAGTGGATGTTTTTCAAATAGTGTCCTACAGGTATACTGTTCCTATCCTAAATGCATTTGAATATTTTTATTAATGATTAACACTGAATAGAAATTTGGAGAAAGAAAAAAAAATTATGAGACATCAAAGCCAAGTAGAAGTAATCAAGCTGTCTTTATTTCTGACCATAAATTCTCATCAGATGATACATATGCTATTCGCAATTGTTTGTGTTGACTTCAGTTTCTTGAAAATGAAACAAATTAATAAACTTTTTATTTCAGTGTTATGATGCATCCCAAAAAATCTCACATAAATTGTTTTAAGAATAGAAGTTAATTCCAAATCAGGCTTAAGCCACTATATAACTCTGTTGAAACAAATCCAGCTTGATTAAGTCTTCTTTTTGTAAAGAGAGGAATGAATTTATAGTCAGATAATATGCTTAAATTTTACTGCAGTTATGCCATTTAGCAACAAGCATACAATGAAATAAAAATGACCTAAAGCAATATTCCTGGTAGTGAAATAATTTCTTAGCTAGATTCAATAAAGCTGAAGA
Source organism: Brachypteracias leptosomus (assembly GCA_013401335.1). Classification (NCBI taxonomy): domain Eukaryota; kingdom Metazoa; phylum Chordata; class Aves; order Coraciiformes; family Brachypteraciidae; genus Brachypteracias; species Brachypteracias leptosomus. The sequence continues at coordinate 30,236 of VYZX01001413.1, forward strand.
GATCATTATTCCCATCTCCAAGGGTTTTTTTTGGATTTCTCTCTGGCTGGGTTTTGGTAGTAGGGAAGGAGACTACTGTTGTGGCTCCTGTAAGAAACTTACAGAAGCTCCCTCAACTCCAGGTCAGACTGCCTTTGGCAAAGGCTGAGCCAATCAGTGCCTCTGCATTAACTTATTTAAGAGGGGAACATCTGTTAGATGAGTTCTTTTGTTTTGTGAGAGAAGTAGTATAGGAGAGACACAACCATGTGGATGTTGAGGTCAGTGAGAAAGGAGTGGGAGAGGCATACCAGAGCAGCCATTCCCCTTTGGCCTGTGTAGAGATGGCAGGCTGAGTCCTTGCAGGCCTTAGAGATCAATGGTGGAGAAATGTCCTGTCTGCAGCCGGTGGAGGACTCCACACTGGAGCAAGGGATTACGCCCAAAGAAGGCTGTGACACTGAGGGAAACCCATACTGGAGCAGTCCATCTCTGAAAGCATTGATACTAGCAGAAGAGGCCCACACTGTGGAGGACTGTGTCCCATGGGGAAGGATGCCACTTTGCAGTATGGGAGGACTGGGAAGAGTTTTCCCCCCAAGGAGAGTGACAGAAACAACATGAAACAGACAGGGACTAACTGCAACCCCTATTCCTTGCCCCCCTGCGCCACTGGCAGGGAGGATGTAGCAGAGCTGGGTCCAGGAAAAAAGAAGGGGTGGAGGGGTAGGGGGAATGCTAATATTTAAGATTTGGTTGTATTTATCACTGTCCTACTTTGGTTCAATTGGTAATTTTGTGGCGGTTTTGTTGTTTAATTGAAATTTATTTTGTTTCTCCAAGTCGAGTCCATCTTTTGCCTGTGACCATAATTGGTGAGTGTACCCTCCCTGTCCTTTGTCTTAACTCTTGAGCCTTTTGTTATATTTTCTCCTCCCCATCACACACAAGTGGCTACATGGTGCTTTGCTGCTGGCTGGGGGGGCTTAAACCATGGCAAGGGTGAAGACCCTATTACTGGAATATGGGAGTACAAAGAAAATACAAGACTATACACCTTTATTTTGGAGAGACCATCTCTGGGCCCCTACCATTATTTGACTTACTGCTCAGATGACCTAGATATATCTAAAGGTGTATTAAATGCTAAAAGGCCATGTTTAGTGGAGACAGCTGCTTATGACTGGTAGCTAAGAGGAATAAAGAGAAATAACATGTGCAACTGTTCTAGAGAGCTCTCATTCAGAGAAGTATATAATACAGCTCAAGCTTGCAGAGCAGCTGGGTCCTTTATAGTAAAACCCATGTTTCTACCACCTAGTAGATTAAAACTCTCAAGACTTAATAAGCACTGCAAATATCAAGTTCATCTGGCACTTAGGAAAACAGCCTTTTCAGATTTATATCTGAGTCTGGCAAAGTAAGGAGAGACATATACAACTTAAGACATAAAAAGTTGTACACTTGACTAATGACTAATAATTTGCTGTTTATGATGAAAAATAGAAATCACAATAAATACTACTGTAATAATCTGGGAGAAGACCAAATGAAGGCCTAGGTATTTCATAACTACTTATTATTTTTGCAGTACTTTTTCCTACTATTATTATTTATAGTCTAGGATAACTTATAAGTCATATCTAGGAACAGGACTCCATTTAGGAACTTTAAAAATAATCACCACACTACAAAAAAAAAAACAAAAAAAGTGCCTATTTTTAATTACTTTAATAATTACATGGTTAGTCTGATATATTTCACCTGGGTTTCTTCCTTAATGAAGTCAGGCTCTATCAGGTGGGTAAGCATCCCTTTCTGAGATAGATAAGGTGATTTCATAGAATCATAGAATATTTTAGGCTGGAAGGGACCTCTAGAGGTCATCTTGTCCAACCTCCCCACACAAGCAGGGACATCTCTACCTAGGTCAGGCCGCTCAGAGCCCCATCAAACCTGACTTTGAATGACTCCAGGGATGGGGCCTCCACCACCCCCCTGGGCAACCCATTCCAGTGATCTATCACCCTCATGTTAAAGAACTTTTTTCTAATATCCGATCTAAATCTGTCCTTTCCTAGCTTAAAACCATTACTCCTTGTCCTATCGTTAAAAACCCTTTTGAATAGACCTTCCCCCGCCTTTACATAGGCCCTCTGTAGGTACTGGTAGGTCACTATAAGGTCCCCCTGGAGCTTTCTCTTCTCCAGGCTGAACAGCCCCAACTCTTTCAGCCTGTCTTCATACAAGAGATGTTCCATTCCTCTG
>VYZX01001413.1:32866-50114 GCA_013401335.1 Brachypteracias leptosomus
AACTGCATCAGCCAATTCCTTCAGAACCCTGGGATGCACCTCATCAGGTCCCATGGACAATTTATGTTCAGGTTCCTCAGGTGGTCATGAACCTTGTCCTTGCTTACAGTGGGAGGGACTTTGTCTACCTGGTCCTTGTCCTGTGGGCCACCAACTTGAGGGCTGTGAGGAGAGAGGTTGCCAGTGAAAACTGAGGAAAAAAAGTTATTGAGTACCTCAGCCTTCTCCTCATCTGTTGTTACTAATTTGTTGTTGTTTGTCACCACGGGGGGTACACCTTCTTTGACCTCCCTTTCCTGATTTAGATACTTATAGAATCCCTTCTTGCTTTTCTTTGTATCCCTCGCCAAGTTCAGTTATAGCTGCGCCTTGGCCTTCCTGACTTTGTCCCCACATAACCAGGCAACGTCCCTGTATTCCTCAGTCAGTCTTAGAGATAGATTGCCTAATCTACAAGTATGTATTAAAAGTGTAGGAGGGGAGGAAGAGAGCGCATAAAGCAAGCCAGGTGGTCTAACACAGAGTAAAAAAATATGACTGAGAAGCATCTTAATTTCTTACATGTTCTAAAGAAGATGATAACCTGACCTCATCAGTAGAGTGCAGATTACAGCTTCATCTTTGCCACTGTTGTGCTGTGCACTACATGCCACCCTCAGTATTTCAGTATTTGTTCCATTTCTAAACCATTACTGATACTAAGTAGTAGGTAGGTCTACACTGGATGCCATGAATATCATGGTGACTATGTCACAGCTTACAAACAAAACCGCGGTTATTCTTAAGACACAAGTGCACAAAATCTCATTTTTGTACTGAATTTAGGTACCCAAGAAAGATGACACTGCTGACATATTTATTTATTTCTTAATAATTTGTAGGATAGCATCCTATGACAACAACCTTGTGGTGGCAATAGAACTACAAAATAAAAACTGTAATTCCTCAGTTCTGTATTTGTTCAGAGTCCACATATTCAGAGAAATTTATTGCCTTCCAGAGGAAGTCCTTCCCAAATAACGATGGGCAGTAGAAGAGAGATACAATAGAGATTTATGAACATAGCAATAAAAGAAAACTTGAATAACCAAAGAAATGTTCTTAATATATTAATAGAAAGTTTTTTCCCATTTAGTTTCTGCCAACACAATCTAATAGCTGAAACACATTTTATCCTTGTTTATGTAACATATGTACTCTTAAAAACCTTATTCATATCCTCTCTCAGCCTTTCATATTTTTAGCTAAGCATAGTGCACATTTTTCAGATGATGCTTTATATAATGATACTTCCCTTTATATAATGACACTTCATGACAGAGAAGCGCATACAGGTTTTATAAATTCCCATCTTATTACAGAAAATTATATTAGTCCTGTTCATCCTATTTCAAAATGTCTAGCATTGTACCCTAATTTTTCTGAAGTCTCCCAACTTCATGCATCATTAGTTGTGATTATCACCATATTTTTTATTTTTTTTAATTGCAGTGTATGTAGATTAAATTTGTATTTTCTTATTATTTGCTTATTGGAAATTATATCACCTAGTTTGCTACAATTTACCCTTGATAGTATCATGTGAAATTGCATCATATTTTCCATTTACTTCCATATTCCTTCTTTTCTTCAATATTGCATGCTATTAAAAGCTTGGTCTCACCATGTAACAATGTCTTTATTACATTACTCTTCAAATGTACTGTACAACTTAACAAAAACACCAAAAGACCTGCACTAGATTGGCATATTCTTTTTAATATGGTTTTGGAATTAAAATAGAAATTATGAGTGTGTGGGGTAATTCATGCTTTGCTTTTCACATTGTGATGTTCTTTTTCTATACCTTTCCTGGGCACTTTTCCTTTCTATTTTTATTCAATATAATGTGTGAAACTCTTACTGAAAAGGTATGCTACATATAGACCTTTTTCTTTTTTTTTTTTTTTTAGAATCTGTCTCAACATTCCAGAGTGGCCTCATTTCTTCTTTCCTCATCCATCAAGTACCCCATTTCCATTCAAGTGCTCTGTCAATCAAATTATTCTCTTTTTTTTCCCCCCACTGTCTCTGTTTCAATTTGACAAGGAGTAGAAACATTTTAAAGTCTGTTAGAATAGGCTAAGCTGCTTAGAACCTCAGCGCTTTGAGTTTCCTTTCATATAAAGAGGCCTATCCTTGTTTCCTTTTCCCCATAGTATTTCTGTAAAGTGTTTATCTAAAGATAAACTGTGTGTTGCCAAGAACATGTTTTCTAAAGCTTACAAACAGTCTAGGTAGCTAGATGTAAGTAATCATGATTTTATGATGATAAAGTTATGTTTGGAAGAGTAGGGGTGGAAGATGTTCTCTATATTAAATATAAAACACATAAGTAAACGATTTACACATAAGTAAACGATTTGAAAGAGTATACCTTATTTTTTTTAACTGGGATTTCACTCATGACCTGTGTAGTTTGTGTGCCAAGAAGACTTTTCCTATTACTCTCACTCAGTATTTAAGACATTTGTACACTTAACCACAGGATGACATAACACAAGGAATTAGATAACACTCATCTTAAAACACTATGAGAAGGCAGGTAGTAACAAAGATATATTTCATATGACTCCATAGCAGATTGGATGTTCTGTGCTAGATAATAGACATCTTTATTCATTAAAGCAGAGGAGCTGATCATTCAGAAGTGACATAGGGAAAGTTATAAAGAGACAATTGGTCACCATTTTAAAATGAAAAAGAAATTTAATATCTTGAATAATTTTATGATTTGTTTTATTTTTAAGTTGCTAGACCTTCTCTTTCTACTCTTAGACAAAGACAGATCTTTTGTCATTTACAGTGTCCCTTATCTACATTAAGTTCCTATTTTCTAATATATCTTGTTACAGGCCAGTCCTCCTCTGATATAGTACCATGTGGCGAAGCTGAAGTCACTGAAGTCAATTTAAATCAGCTAAGGAGCTAATGCAACTAATATGATCCACTCACTACAATTTTAAGACATTAGCTGAATTATTGCAGTCAAGTTATATGTATACATGATAGCTGCAAATATAATGGGACCTTTTGCTAAGATCTTGAAAATGTCTGTAGTATAACTGCTTCGCATAGGAGCAATTGAAAGTTCTAAATTCTTTGGGCACATACAAAAGCCAAATCCCACTAAATTTGCTTTAATCAACAAAAGATCATAGACTCTGACATACAGGCAAAAGATGACATGAATAAAAAATGGGACTGAACACCTGGTCTCAACATTTAAGCAAATATATATATGTAAATATGCATTAGACATAAATAACATTCCAGTGTCTGGATTCGATAGTGCAACAATGCAGGCTTCCAGTCCCTCAGTCAGGTAGGAGAGTAGCCAAACTTAATGACTGATACTAGGAAGAAAAAAGAAAAACCTCTTCTTGCCTGTAGAAATTCTGAGTTCAGACAGAATGGCTAAATTCAGATGTGTGGGGGTATACAGAGCTGCTATACAGAGAAAAATGATCATGAGAGATGGCAGAAGTGACTTGTTCATCACTAGGCAGTGCCAGTAAGATCAAAACAGTGACCTATATTATGCTAGGTTATGCATGCTATGTAATATCTGTATAACTAACCATATTTTTATACCTTTTCTTTTTCTTTTTTTTTTTTTTCCGTATACATATTAATTGAATAGCTGTTGTTGGGGGTTTTTTGTGGTAGCAATACACCAAAACCCAAAATCTATGTGATGTTTTGTCACATTTTTCTTAGTTATCAGTAAAAATTATCTACTGGCAGGCCTCAGCCATTTTTTCTTAAAAATGGACTATAGCAGTAACTACTACATCTTTTTAAAAGAAGGTAACTCCCTCCTTTCCATACCTGAATTTTTCTTCTGCTATGGAGTTATGGTGAGTTAAAAAAGTAACTTTTTTTTTTTTACATGCAATGAAACAGGGGTCTGATTAAACAATATAATTAACTGAAGCACTGACAGAAGTCTTTTAGTTTGGTGATAACATCTCATTATTTTATTGCCTAGTTTAAAAAGAACAGACAGCTGTTCAGCCTGTTAATTTGACTTGTCTCCTGATGAATTAAAAGCTAACAGGGACACAAATCATTGCTTTCACTCGGCTAGCTGTGTGTTGGTAAAGGAAATGGTGAATACTAGAAGAAGACCAGGTACAGGTATGGAAAATTTGGATAAGCTTTAATATCATCTAGGACCGGGCTTTGGGAACATCCACAGACAGTTTTTTATAGTCATATAGCTGTAAGATACAAGACTGGTGCTTAATAAAAATTGTGGTCTCCTTGCATTTACTAGGTACTGATGATTTCATCCTCTATTTTTTATAATGTAATGCCTTTGAGTGAAAAGTTGGTATATGTGAAAACGCCTTGAAATGAAAACTACAGCTTTTCATAACTAGTTCAAATCAGTGAAACTAACTACACAAGAAGGAAGCAGTGCAGATTAAAAGCCAATCCATATTAGGGTATCTACAGGGGTTTTTTTTGGTAACATAGAACATTATGTTTGATTCTGATTACATTTTGTTTTCTTTTGCGTTCACTTTGCATTCTGTTTCCTTTGTACAAAATGTTTGATTAATCTTCTCTTAGTTCTCTGTATGTTTTTGTTTCACTGATGGACCTCCATTCTTTGGTTCATTCATCACCAACAGGTTCTCCTAAATATTAATCAAAGCCTATATATAGCCTAGTGGGAAAATCTCCTTGACACTGTACTTCAAAACATCAGTTCAATAGAATCCTGTATCTATTACATTTCTTATACCTACCACGATATACTTCTAACTACATTTTACCAGTAATGAAAGTAGTAAGGTAAATGTAAAAATGTACACCTGTAGCCCTTTTAATACAAATTTCTCTCAACATGACTAGTATAGTTGACAATATGCATATTTTATTATGTGAATAAATATCAATGGTAATGGATGTATTGTTATCTGTTTGTTAAAAATATATTACATATATATAAAAGTATATATAGAGAGATAAAAAAAAATAAAAACAAAAAAACCCAACGTACTTGATTTGGAACTCCTCCTATTTGCCAGCTACTTCACATAATATGAACTTTTTTTTCTGGAATACATATTTACTCAATCATCAGAGAGACTGAAATGTTGGTAAACAGTACACTAAGCGTTTTGAAAACTAAGTTACTTATGGCAGTGGAATAATTTTCCAATTTTCTCTAGCACAAGGCATATTCACTATCAGATTCAACAACAGAGAATTTACAAGAAAATACGCAACATGTATATGTATATACATACGTGCTTAGTAATACATTTAGTTGGATGAACGGTTAAATATGAGGAAATCTGTTCACTTGAAATTAAAAATTTGAAAAGCACTATGAAAATGAAGGATGTTTTAGAACAAAAAAGAAATAGGCTTGGAAAGTAAACTTAAAGACTTTCTGATTTTTATATCATTGCATCATTTTTGGATGAACATTAGCCCACTGAAGGACTAGACTACTCTCCAGTCCTTTGTCCTTAGCTTCTGATAGTGTTGCTTTTTGAAATAGTATTGGAACTGATAGGCAATCTCAGAGCCAGCTTTGAATAGGCACATGTATCTTTGTATATGAAATCCTTTTTCACATTAATGTATGTATCTAATCTCTTTCAGAATATAGAAATATTTACAATGTATTTAAATCTATAAATTTAGATAAGATTAACATAATCAAGTTTGTGTTTCCTAGAGCATCACATTTGCTTAGATAATAAGTCATAAAATAGCGAAAGCATTACTTTGTCACAAAAACCACAAGGAAATAAATGCAAATCTTTATTGCCTATGCAAACACTAATCTCACATTCCATTTTCACATTTGAATTGAGCAGTGGAGGTTTGCTTTTGGATTGAAATGCTATTGATATCAGCATGTGCTTATCAGCTCCGGATAGAGAAGTTATCTCTGCTCGCATGCTCTTACAATTTGCAAAGAGGTTGTTGCTTCAAATGTTATTTTTTCTAGTAAAGAGATAGCTCATTAGATCTCATTACTAGTCAGCAGCTGTCACAGAGCATGGATTTCAAACTTGTAGCAATACATCTCTTCACAAAAGCTTTCTCCAAAAATGGGGAAACAATTTATTTTGTCATTAACCCCAAATGACATTATACATGGCTTCATTTACACCTTTTGCTCTGCTGAAGAGCATTTCAAAATTCAGTAGTTTAAACTTGTTTTATGACATTTGTTCTCTTTAAAATGCTGATTCCTGCTGTTGGAAAACTGTAAATCAATAAATGAAGTGAAAATCAAGATATTTCATGACCAAATTCTGTCAAAAAATAGGAGGAAAATATTTTATTTTATTCTCCTCACAGTTTGTTTGCAAGGAAAGAGGGATTCCATGGAATTCGCTACCTCAATCAAGAGTGAACTTGAGATAGAGAAAGTTGATCAGGCAACTCCTATCTATATCATCAGAAACTTCAAGTTTAATTTGTCATACTGAGGAAAAAATGATGTCCAAGGAATGCTGGTAATGCAACTTCAGAGTTAGTAATTTTAATTCAACATTTCTGAACAGGTGTATTCCAAAGGTCTTACTTCAGAAAAGGATTTTAAAGCCATTACATTAAAATTAGAAAAATCAGGATTGTTATTTGCAGAGCTGGAAATAATATACAATGATCTTATTATCTGAACATTTCTTTCAGCTTCTGGAAAATATAAAAGGAGGAATTGTACATGGTATTGTAAGTCCAAGTGTTAAAAATCACAGAAACTGCCCACCAAATGGTGTCATATCAAGCATTTTACATCCTTAAGCAGAAATATGAGAGAGTATTAACTAACATTTTCAGATTGATGGTGCCCTTATTAAAATCTGCAGGCCTAGAGGTGCTTACATCAGACAATAGCTTCAATAAGAATTTTTATTTTTTTTTAATTGCAGCTTCTCATGCAGTTTATGTTAGACATTTTAGGAAAAGAGATAGAAAAGGTCTGATTTATAACATAGCTTATGACTCCATCAAGACTTTTCTGCATTTCTGCTTGATCCTTAAAATCACTGTCTTGGGTTTTGTTTTGTTTTTACAAAGCATTTTACAGTGTTGTTTTCTTTTTTGTTTCCACTTAATATAAAGCATATAGGTGTGCCAAATTAGTGTCTTCCACAGGATAATGTTGATCTGTTCTTTTGTTGACTATTTTGACTTTTAAACAAATGTTTTCTCATTCTACCATCTGCCACTTGGAGAATATGTACAGTGTGTAACTAAAGAATTCTATCAAATATTTTATACAAAGCACAAATCCCAATAACTACTATGTGTGTCTGCTAAAATTTAGGATAAAAGAAAATTGTATGGAACTTTAAAGCAAGGTGGGTTATAAAAGCCACTCTTTTAGAGTCTGAATAAGCACATTTGGATGTTTTATGGGCAGAAGATTGTTGCCTACTTTAACAATTGAGACTTGCCCTTAGGTTGAAAATAAAGAGAAGTAAAAGAAAGCTTCCTAGAATTTCTTTAATTTACCTGAACAACTCTTTTGGTAAATTAATCAAAAACATGACTCAAAATACATATGAAAGCTATCATAATCCTTTCTTAAAACTTGGTATGCAAGCATGTTACATTACCTAACAATACTAACAGCCAGGACGATGCATCCCTAAGTAAACTTTTGTACAGAAGTACCTATGTTTCATGTCTTTGTCTCTGCAATACTCAGGACATATGACAGACCCCATTACCATCCATGCACACTTGGGGCCTTTGGTCTCATGCTCACATAGCATATTTCCAGCCGGTTGCTGCCTGAAAAGGGCTTGCAGCAGGGATGAATTGCATCCACTTGAGGAGGTATGCCTGCTTTCCAAGCTGTGCCTGGAGAAGCCAGGCACTGCAGAACAAAATCTGAAATGCTGTCATTTTGCTCAAGGAGTCATCAGGGTGGAATTCTTCATATATAGGTTTATGTAGCTTGTAATGGTTTTATAAACTTCCACTGGTTGCTATAGACTCTGTAGTCAAAGGAAAGAGCTAGATGTCTCCAAAAGATGGTTCAGCTCCTTTGAAGGTGACTCCCAATACAACAATAAAGTTAGATAAGATTCTCTGCCTCTGTACACCAGCGTGCTTACAGCGAAGCTACTGGAGGACAGATATATATCAAACCTGTCTTATTTTCTGTATTTTTACGGAAACTAATAACTAACAATAGTTTATATAAGGATCCTAGTCCTGAAGTAGATGTTAGGAATACTCGGAGTGCATTGGATAGATGGAGGATTTAGGAAGACAAGCATCGACTTTCTGAATCCTTGCCAAGCTAAACACAACAACTTGTAACCATGAACATAAGTCTAAGCAATATGCTGAACTATGCAGAGGGTATTGACCTCTGCCAATATGCAGTTATGGCACTTTTAGGAGCTCTAAAGGTAAAAATAATGACATCTGCAGAGTACAAGTGCTTCCACAATGGAGTGGTCTTGAGATGACAACTTAAAACTTAGACATGTAAGTCCTTTCCTGATACCTAGATTTATGTGATATGCCAAAGATCACAAGGGCAATCCATGCAGAGAAAGGATTTGACCCAAAGCCTCAATTCCTGAGCCAATATTTGAAATACTCTTTAGTCTTTATTTTTCACAGTTCACTATGCAATAATGTTATTTGTTTCTAAGCCAAACGTGTTCCAGATGGTTTGCATTTGTAACCACACTTGAGCAAGAATTATGAATGTATTTGTTTAGTTTCCATGTTATAATTACGTGAAATACTTGCTATTTATGAGTGTCTGGGCCTAATATTTACATACAGTTTTCACTTTATAGGGTTAGATTCATAACATTTTTACTCCAACTGCCCTTGATATAAATTATATTGCATAGACATGGATACAAAAAACTTTTTACCATAATGAAGATATCTGAAATAGAATTTCCCCACAGTTCAGGATTTTGTGAGTACTAATATGTTAAGCAAATTGTTGTTGAATTTTTTAAAATATGGGAATGTTTTCAAATTTGTGAGAATAAGCTCAAAACATTAAAATGAAAATATGGGGAACATAAACAAAAGGGAAAAAATATTTTTAACATTTTCTACAAAATATAGGGTGTACGCCTAACTAAAGCAGTTCAACTAGCTTCAGCAGCTGATATTTTTATACTCAACTCCTCCAAGAACATCCCATGATTTTTCACATCATATTCATGAATCATATTGTTAGATTAGAACTCAGCTAGGAACTAGCTTGCAGCATGTTGGACTGATAAAATTTTTCCTTTGAAATTCAAGTCAAAACTCCATTTAACAAGAAAAGAACTTAATTTTTAATTAAATTTACTAACTTAATACGCTATGGTGATTTCAATTTTAATATTAATATGTTAATTATCATCTGAAGCTGTGAAAATAGTTATGCTTTTGTGTGTTAATTCTGGTTTTGGTTGTTTTTTTAAGTATTATTCAACAGTTTTACATTGTGTAAATAAAGGGTAACTTTCTCTGCTTTATTACAATTTNATAAAGCAATTATGATTTATACTAAGTATATAGCAAATAACATTAAATGCTTGATTTATTTAGAAGGCTATACACTAGACACCAGTTTGTTATGGTGTTCTTGCTGTTCTTTGAATGGATTCTCAATGTGCTGTGACAGGTAAGTATTTTGTTATTCTGTGTAATACATTTACTATTAATGATGATAAGCTACTCTTGTGTATTGCTTAGGATTTAGTGAAATACTAACTTGGCCATGGAATTAAACTTATTTGAGTATAGAAAGTAGCAATACGTTTGCAATTTTCACACTGCTCTTCAAGTCTTTTTATATGCAGCTCCAGCTGTTTCAATGGGGAAGTAAGGGCTGTAATTCATTGGGGAAAAACCATCAGACAGTTCTAGTTCCAGTTGTCGATCGATATGTGTACTTTGTAGCATTAAAGCCTTTCTCTGCTGCATCTCATTCTCTTCCTTTCTCTCTCCAGAAACCTCTTACAAACTGTCTATGAACACATCCAGAGTTTTTTGGAGAGTATTTTGGGGTGGTTGGGTTTTTTGTTTGTTTGGGTTTTTTCATTTGTTCTGTTTTTTTTTTTTCTCATTTATACCAAATAGCCCAGAAACCATGGGACTCTTGGAGATATCTATGGAACATTGTTCAAGTAACCTGACATTTTGATTGCTTTCTAGCTTGCATGTTTTTCTTCTCTCAAATTAGTCAGAGTAAAATTTTGCTGACTTCTTTCTTTCTTTTAGGTGGGAGGTTCTCATACAATCGTCACTGAAGCTAGCACATGACAAAAAAAAAAAAAAAAAAAAAAAGAAGCAGCAGAAGGACAATAAGTCCTGTTGAAGATATTTTCATTTATATTATATATTCACATGTAAATTCAGTCCTTTTTTNCACTGTACCCCCTCACCCCGTCTCCAAGACAAAACAAAACGACAAACCAAAAAAAATCCCAAAGGGAAGCCAGGGAGCAGCTTGGATAAGAGTTTTGAAAAAATACTATTTTGGGGGAGAAACTATATTTTCTGTAGTATTCTTTATCAGAACACTTTAGAAATTTCTATTTTACAAAAAAGGAACTAAGGCACGATAATATAACCTTACTGTCTAAGGTCAAAAATACTGCTGAGCAGGAAATTGAAGTTTAAATCTTTCTCCAAGACAGCTCATTGACTAAAACGTGCGGAATCCAGGATTAACCTGTGTGATCTCTTTGTTTGTGGAGTAGAAGAAGGTGTTAGGGGCTACAATCAAGTATCGATTTCAGCTTCCCTAACATTCATTAAAGAAATAGAAAATTTCTTAACAATGTATATTTAAGAGTCCAGCTGGTTAACTTCATTCTGTACTGCAAAATAGTTCCTTCTGCCAACTTGAACTGTCAGTTGCAAAATAATCCTCCCGAGGATCCTCAGACATAAAAAAATGGTATCAATAAACTGAAGATATTCTTGTACCCTAACAGTGTATGATATTCGGGTCCCAAGTCTATACTTAGTCCTAGACTCACAAGTCTCCAGTCTCCTAAAGACTATTTCAGATGAAAAATATTCTATAGCATGTTTTATTTATTCCTCTTGCTGAATTCAAACATTTCTGTATGAATAGGAAGACAGCGAAGCTGCCATCTAATAACAACTCCAAATTGGGTAGGCAGCAATACAAATATGTGTCTTCTACTTCCTAAACAAATCTTATAAGCAACTTGCCACTCTATTCTGTCTTGGTTAACTTTTTGCCAGAATATGCCCACCAGTTTAGGGCCACCTGTAAGCATAAGCATCAGTTTCTGTGTCGTCAGCTTGGACTTATTCCTGAGCTTTAAAAGCTTAAGGCTTACTGATAAAACACAAGTAGATATCAGATGACCAGCAGAAGAAAAGTAGGCACCTATTAGATCTACTTGTGGAAACTTAAGTTCCATGTAATTTTAAGCTCTTTCAGTGCTAGAATGACTTTTCAGTTTGTGATGACTTTGTTTCTTTGTGAAACACCTCAAAAAAATTTTTTTAGATCAAATTGAATTCTTATTCTATTTCTGAAGGAAAACTAGAGAATAGAATTGAATGCCAGCCTCAGAAAATGGGATGTTTCTCTGGTTGAATGGGTGTTTATCACAGACCTATTTAAATTGCCTGGTCAGTATAAGGAAAGATTAAAACTCTTTATTTTATAATGTTTTTGTTGTTTCCTTCAACTTTATATCCATTCTGAAAACCTTATTTTTGCCACTTTCTACTTGATCTAGTTATTAGTGGAAGCCCAGATCTAGCAAAAAGAGAGCAATAAATAATTTATTTTAATTATTACGTTGTTGCATAATGAAACCAAAGTCTTGAATAAGCATTATAAAAAAATTTTGTCTAGATTAAGTTTATTATTTCAATGAGCAGATTTGTACATTACAGCTTGAGGAAAAAGGAGTTCAAGTAAAAATTGAAGAACCTTGACAAGATCATACAGAATTCAGGCACCTACAAACCCATCTATTAACAATGTAATGCCTGACTNTTCTATAGCATGTTTTATTTATTCCTCTTGCTGAATTCAAACATTTCTGTATGAATAGGAAGACAGCGAAGCTGCCATCTAATAACAACTCCAAATTGGGTAGGCAGCAATACAAATATGTGTCTTCTACTTCCTAAACAAATCTTATAAGCAACTTGCTACTCTATTCTGTCTTGGTTAACTTTTTGCCAGAATATGCCCACCAGTTTAGGGCCACCTGTAAGCATAAGCATCAGTTTCTGTGTCGTCAGCTTGGACTTATTCCTGAGCTTTAAAAGCTTAAGGCTTACTGATAAAACACAAGTAGATATCAGATGACCAGCAGAAGAAAAGTAGGCACCTATTAGATCTACTTGTGGAAACTTAAGTTCCATGTAATTTTAAGCTCTTTCAGTGCTAGAATGACTTTTCAGTTTGTGATGACTTTGTTTCTTTGTGAAACACCTCAAAAAAATTTTTTTAGATCAAATTGAATTCTTATTCTATTTCTGAAGGAAAACTAGAGAATAGAATTGAATGCCAGCCTCAGAAAATGGGATGTTTCTCTGGTTGAATGGGTGTTTATCACAGACCTATTTAAATTGCCTGGTCAGTATAAGGAAAGATTAAAACTCTTTATTTTATAATGTTTTTGTTGTTTCCTTCAACTTTATATCCATTCTGAAAACCTTATTTTTGCCACTTTCTACTTGATCTAGTTATTAGTGGAAGCCCAGATCTAGCAAAAAGAGAGCAATAAATAATTTATTTTAATTATTACGTTGTTGCATAATGAAACCAAAGTCTTGAATAAGCATTATAAAAAAATTTTGTCTAGATTAAGTTTATTATTTCAATGAGCAGATTTGTACATTACAGCTTGAGGAAAAAGGAGTTCAAGTAAAAATTGAAGAACCTTGACAAGATCATACAGAATTCAGGCACCTACAAACCCATCTATTAACAATGTAATGCCTGACTCTTCATTTTCCAGGCAAACTCTTGGAATGAAGATTTAGATAAAAGTCAGTTTAGCTCCTTTGCTTTCGGCAGAATTACAATGATTGTCACCATGGGCAACTTCACATGACTGAAGGCTTAGTGTATTCTCATTCTCTGCACTTGTTCCTCTTCTAGTTAGTGGATCTTTAACCTATGAAGTCCTTTGGTGCAAGATAAATATGTGATATTAATCAGTGGGATTTGCATCAGAGAGGTGTATTATATGATTTGTTTATGCAAATAACACAAGAAGTGAACACTCCAAGGGCAAACAGTAAGTGATGTTTGATTGGAGCTATTAAGACTGACATGAAATGCCATTTAATAAAATAATGCCATGTGACTTTTAGCACTAGATTAATTAAAGAGGTTAACGTGTCATTTAAACGGAAAGAAGGAACAAATAGGATTTCNAATGACTTTTCAGTTTGTGATGACTTTGTTTCTTTGTGAAACACCTCAAAAAAATTTTTTTAGATCAAATTGAATTCTTATTCTATTTCTGAAGGAAAACTAGAGAATAGAATTGAATGCCAGCCTCAGAAAATGGGATGTTTCTCTGGTTGAATGGGTGTTTATCACAGACCTATTTAAATTGCCTGGTCAGTATAAGGAAAGATTAAAACTCTTTATTTTATAATGTTTTTGTTGTTTCCTTCAACTTTATATCCATTCTGAAAACCTTATTTTTGCCACTTTCTACTTGATCTAGTTATTAGTGGAAGCCCAGATCTAGCAAAAAGAGAGCAATAAATAATTTATTTTAATTATTACGTTGTTGCATAATGAAACCAAAGTCTTGAATAAGCATTATAAAAAAATTTTGTCTAGATTAAGTTTATTATTTCAATGAGCAGATTTGTACATTACAGCTTGAGGAAAAAGGAGTTCAAGTAAAAATTGAAGAACCTTGACAAGATCATACAGAATTCAGGCACCTACAAACCCATCTATTAACAATGTAATGCCTGACTCTTCATTTTCCAGGCAAACTCTTGGAATGAAGATTTAGATAAAAGTCAGTTTAGCTCCTTTGCTTTCGGCAGAATTACAATGATTGTCACCATGGGCAACTTCACATGACTGAAGGCTTAGTGTATTCTCATTCTCTGCACTTGTTCCTCTTCTAGTTAGTGGATCTTTAACCTATGAAGTCCTTTGGTGCAAGATAAATATGTGATATTAATCAGTGGGATTTGCATCAGAGAGGTGTATTATATGATTTGTTTATGCAAATAACACAAGAAGTGAACACTCCAAGGGCAAACAGTAAGTGATGTTTGATTGGAGCTATTAAGACTGACATGAAATGCCATTTAATAAAATAATGCCATGTGACTTTTAGCACTAGATTAATTAAAGAGGTTAACGTGTCATTTAAACGGAAAGAAGGAACAAATAGGATTTCTATTTACTCTTATGGATACGAATTATATTTCTACTGTTATACTTAAAACCAAAATTGTTAATAATTGTCAATTATCATTTGAGAATGGCCAGGTGTCTAATGAATCTGTGTGTCTTGATGAAGAGTTATCACCTCCATAGTACAAACAGCATGGGATAGAAAGGATGTTTGCGCTACAGCTGCTCTGAATTGGAACAGCTAAGGCGGGGACTGATGTCCTTTTTTTTCTGGAAGATGCTACCACAAAGCAAAATTGAATGTAGCGCCATGTTCTTGCTTCAGATACTGAAAGAATATCTATCATGTCCCTAGAATTCGTATTGCAGGGCAACAAATGCTTTCAGACGGCTTAAATGTTTAACTTATCTTCCCTGAGATTTGTAGCACACTGCTGCAAGGCACTGAGGTTGGTGGTTTTTTATGATCCCAGTGAAAAGATCACTCAGGTTTGGTAAGATATTGCTTAAAATATCATTTATTGGGGCTAACACTGTAGGGAAAAAGAGGAGAGTATGGATAATCTTACATGCCTTGAGATGTAGGGAACAGTTGTGTATCATCAAACAGACCACCAGCCAGGGAACAGTATATAGTGCAGATCCCATCTGTTTGATGGCATTTAGGTCTTTAGAGCTCTTATAGGATATTCTTAGAAAAGAACAATTCTATTAATCATTTCTAGTGTCAAACAAAAGGATCTTCACATGAGAGCATACTGCTACACTTTAAGATAAATACAAGGACACACAGGTGGTGTAATTGCTGATGCAAATGGCAGCTGCCTACAGGCTCCGTCATTACTGTTACCAGGTAGGTGTACCCTGCAGCCAAGGGATATGCAAAGCACAACATAACCCTGAAGACCAAGCTATTTGTGCATCATAATACAACATGAAACAGCAAAGGCCTGTATCTTTTTAGATAAACTGTTACGTAGATCATTAGTTCTTCAGTGTACAATGGTCTTCCAGTTAGGTTCACTACCAGGTTATCTAAAATGTTTTTACCATTAGGTGCTGTGCTTGTCATTCTTGAAACAAATGTTTCAAATGTTTAGATGGCAAATAATACTCTACAACTGTATCTCAATGTCTTCAACCAACTGTTTAGTGTACTCCAGCTGTATTCTGTCATGGAGATAAGTACTCTAGCAATGAGAGTATACGCTAATGTACTAAGCTGAAAACTGAGATGTGGGCAGACTTTACTGGTCCTTTCTGCCTACAGCTGTAGACTTCCTATAGGCAGATAATAGTCCTGTCTGCAATACACACATGAATGAAACTTGTTTCTTCCCTTGCCTCCATTAGTCTCATCTTGGTCTCTAATAACTGACAATACTGTGCAGCTCAAAGTCTCATATCTATTCCAAATAGTAATTCATTATAATTCCAAAATACCCTCATCTTATTTGGTAGCCAGTTAAGTTTTTTCACTTAGAGGTCTATGGCAGCAGTCCCTACAGTTTAACTATATATTGTGATAATATTTTCCCCTTTTATTTTAATGGACAGCCTATATTTCTAGTTATCATAGTATGTTACAGTGCTGACAAAAGTTTTCAATCTAAATTCTTTAGAGCATTTACTGTTGCACATATTCTTTTTTCACGTTTTCATTTGTCTGCGAAGAAAACAACTGTAGTTAATTCTGTCTTTGTTCTTTTCATTTTAGAATAGTTTAGTAATCTCCTTGTTATTACAAACTTCTAGTTTATCCCTCTGAAAAGAGATACCAATACAGTATATTGCCATACGTTACATCTTGGGTGTCTATACAAGACATTATGAAATTTGTTCCATATTTCTTCAGTCTCACTGCTTATGCAACCTTGCATCTTTGCTCTTTAGAACCCACTTGTGTGCTGAATGAGTTTTCATTGAGGTCTCTGAAGAGACACTAAATTTGAAAAAACTCTACCTAAGGTTCATACAGGATTGTAAACTTGACAGTTTCTGTTCAGTAAAGACTTGATGCTGTAGTTTGAAATGGTTTGATTTGCATTTGATGGCACCTTATTAGGAATCAAAACATTTCTGGTATATATTCCTAATATTTTAAAATATTTTGTCATTATTATATAGGTTTCGTGAAGTCTTCTACTCTGTGCATTTACTTTTTCATCTTTCCTTTGTGTTGTTTCCTTGTGTTGTAATTGCATTCATTATTCTTGTAATTCTTAAGAATCTTACAGATGCAATTCTTGAAGACCCACTGTATAGAGAATCATAGAATGTTTTGGATTGTGAGGGACCTTTAAACATCACCTAGTCCAACCCCTCTGCCATGGGCAGGGACAACTTTCACTAGATCGAGTTGCTTAAAGTCTCATCTAAACTGACCTTGAACACTTCCAGGAATGGGGCATCCACAAATATTCTGGATAACCTGTTCCAGTGTTTCACCATTCATCATAAAAATTTCCTCCATATATCTAATTATATCTATCCTGTTCTTTATATCTAAATATACCTTTTTTGTTATTGTTCTACTTTGCCCTGTCACTGCAGGCCCTGGTAAAAAGTCTCTATCTTTCTTACAAGCTTTTTTTGTATATATTGAAAAGCTGCAGTAAGGT
The DNA here is from genome assembly GCA_013401335.1 of Brachypteracias leptosomus. Classification (NCBI taxonomy): domain Eukaryota; kingdom Metazoa; phylum Chordata; class Aves; order Coraciiformes; family Brachypteraciidae; genus Brachypteracias; species Brachypteracias leptosomus. The sequence continues at coordinate 49,868 of VYZX01001413.1, forward strand.
CTCCCCAGAGCTTTCTTTTCTCCAGGCAGAACAACCCCAACTGTCTCAGCTTTTCTTCACAGGACAGATATTCCAGCCGTCTGAATATTTTCATGCATCTCCTCTGTAACAACTCTAACAGGTTGTCTCCGTTTAGGGCTCAGGTCAACCCCCACGGAGCAGAATTGGTTTCACCCCTCTTCCCCCTCCCCTCTTCCCTCCCAGGAGAAGAAGAAAGGCCTCACACAAAGTTGGAAAATTAAGATCA
>VYZX01001413.1:50685-73932 GCA_013401335.1 Brachypteracias leptosomus
GAGAAAGTGGTCTGGAATAAGGGGTGGAATGTTGTGGTTTAAGGTTTGGGGAAGGGGAGGGACAGGTGGAGTGGCTATTCCACTCCCCTTCTCGCCACACTCTATAAAAGGACACAGGAAGTTCCGCTCGCCCCTTCCTCACTGGGATTGCTGCTGGCTCCGGACGGCTCTGTGGCTGCTACATCTCCACGTGGCTCGGGAGAAATCCAGTGGCATCTGAGGATCGGTGTTGTATATATTTGTATATATACCTTCCCTTGTTACCTCTGTATATTTTCCTTCCTCTGATATCTCTTTTGTTACTCCCTGTTAAAAGTTGTGATCTTAATTTTCCAACTTTGTGTGAGGCCTTTCTTCCTCCCCTGGGAGGGAAGAGGGGAGGGGGAAGAGGGGTGAAACTAATTCTGCTCAGTGGGGGTTGTCCTGAGCCCTAAACGGAGACATCATGCTAAATGAAAAAACTCCGCTCATTAAATTTAAACTTCCAGGATGTGGAAGGAATGTCAGTTCTTAGTTTTTCTCAAAACCAATTTTTTATTTGGAAGAAACTATATTTACATTCTATTTGGCTAAAGATTTTTCTGCATTCTGAGAAATAATAAGGTGTATTAGATGTTATCTTCATAAGAACTGTAACTCGAATCATGGACATCTTAATTTTATTAGCAGCAATTTGTCTAACCACAGTAAATCCTGACTGATCTGGGTTTACCTTTCTAAATAATAAATGTCTTTGTATATTCACTCAAATAGTGACAGAAACATATAACAATTATTTTCAATAATATATGCAGTGAACAAAGATTATCCTTATTTCTTTTTCACTATAAGCAAATGTGCCTTTTTTAAAGAGCATTTTAAATAAGCATATTGATATAGAGACTAAGACACCTTGTAAAATTAGTAGCCGACCCATCTGACTGCTTTCTATATTCAAGATAATACCCACTGTCACCTTTATAATGGAATTTGTGAACATATATCTGTCTTCTATTTCTAACTAAAGTAGAGCCTTATGATCAACTAATTCAGAGGGTTGAATTTAAAGCCCTCTTTGAAATTCTTCTTTCTCAAAATTTTTAAAATAACTAATCAAACAAAAACATTTTTAAAAAAGACAAGACCTTATATGACCTTACTGCTGTTAGTTTCTGTATAGATTTAACACAACATATCTACCTTCTTCACTTATCGTTTGCTATTATATCTTTAAATCACTCTCTTTATGATATGAATGCATATACATACAGAAAGGATGCATTTAGCTACTAAAATTGCTACCTTTTCCCTATCCCCTAAACAATTTATTGTAATCATTATTGTTGTTATTATTTTTCTTCCAGTCCTTTATTTTTTTTCAGATGAGTGGTTGAACTGAAAAATCAATTATTTGTAGAGCCTGAGTCCAGATAGATTAGATGTACTTCATTTCCCTTGTCTAAAAATTCACTTATCAAAAAAGATACCAAATTAATCAGGCATGAACTACCTTTGTTAAATGTGTGTTGTATTTCATCCCATTTCTACATTCTTCCATTTCTTTGATTATATTTTCCTTTAAAAGTTTTTCCACAGCTTTCAATACCGTTGATTCATATGACAATGAGTCTACACTTATTCAGATTGCTATTTTCTTTCCTCTTAAAAGCAGCATTGTATTTTCCAGTCTCAGGTAAATGATAGCACCTTCACAGGCTTCCTAATGATAAATTGGCAATTTCACATACAGCATGTTCCAGCGTACTATGATGTAGAGTATTAGGTCTTTTGACTGAGATCTTTTATGGGGTTTTTGCCACCTTAGTCTTGTTTTTTTTTGGTCACAGGCTTCCATTGTGATGTTTCAATTACCTTCATCCCCACTAAACATATAATCTTTGCTCTTATCCTTGGTGTCTCCACCCTGGAGAAAGTGGAATATTCATTTACTTTTGAGACTATTCATGAATTATTTTTTTATGTCAGTCCTTTCTTGCCACATATCACTAAACGATTCACAGGCATGTAAGGATGAGCTCATATAATATTCTATTTAATAATACTGGATAAAAATTGTGTTGATAGAGTAAATATGGGAGATATGTTCTATACTAAAAAGAATCAAATATCATACTGTGAGACCCATAATGAATAGAATAGAATAGAATAGAATAGAATAGAATAGAATAGAATAGAATAGAATAGAATATTTTCAGTTGGAAGAGACCTGCAATGATCATCTAGTCCAACTTTCTTACCAATTCAGGGCTCACCAAAACTTAAAGGACATTGTCCAAATGCCTCTTAAAAACTGACAGTCAAGGGAGAATTTTGGTGAATTGGCAGTGAAAATTTGCAGTATCAGGACTACTGTCTAAAGAGAGTAATTTCAGTAACTGCAAGCTCATCAGAGGGAAAAAAATGAGCACAAGAACATGGGCCTACAAAAGAACTGAGTGTGAAATGGGAAAAACAGTGTGCTAAAGCTATGGAAAGGCAAATGTGACTCAAGGTTATATTAAAAGAGATAGGAAATAATATTGTTTAAGGAAATTATGACAATCATTTTGAAATACTGAGTATGATGCTAGTTATCATGAAAAATTAATTCAATTTGGAGCAGATAAAGAAGGCAATCTATTTATTCTGGAAAACAACATTATGATTTTTGTTTGTGAATCTAGCATATTTGTTTTCTAGAAGATGGATGGGAGAAGAGACAAACAATCCAGAATGTATGTTGGCAGAAGGACAAATGGAGGGTTTTTTCAGAAAATTATGATAAAGTTACTAATTTTCTGAATGACATTCTGAAGCACTTTGTTCTAAGAAATGTGAAGGCAAGCATCTGATCAAACTAGAGTTTAGTATCTGACCAAATGTAGTCTAATATCAATGTCTATACACATCTTAACGAATGATTTAACTTATCATAAAGTGGGCCAACTAAGTCAGATGAGAGTGTATTCTACAAGCATTTATTTCCTTCTATTAACTACAATAGGAGTGTAAAGCAACTAGTATCTCCCTATCTTAAGTAAAATGGAGTCTATTCCAAGTAACTGTATTTGGCTTTTTATTTACAACACTCCTATACACTCCAAACTTTGTCATTTATTTAAGATTCATAGTATTTACTGGAAATTCTACTACAAGGTATTCTGTTTATATTTTTATTCTTATAATAATGTTATCAGACAATATTCTAAATGGATAAAAGAGAAGGTGAATGGCACATATCAAAAGTTTTTATTCTTTCTCCCTGTTTGCTTATGTAAAAGAAATGAAAGTAGTTCCATATATTTGTTTTATTTTTTCATTTTATTTCTATATTCCTGCCATGCATTTAATGCTATCACTGATGGAGTTATGTGGATATTTACATTAGAAATATACCATTGATTTTTAATTTCTCTCTGCATGCAGAAAAGTACTTATTTTATAGAAATAAAATTACTTTCAGAACTGCAGCTCAAACATTCAGAACTGAAATAGGAGAAAAAAAAATCAGATTCATAGTTAGACTAACCTATTAACTTCAGTGAAAATAATTTGGGGGATGAATGCAGATGCCCGCTACATCCATAAAAGAAGTTGAAGTCTACAGTTTTCTTGGTACTCAATACAGTGCATAACGACTTTGTAGAAAAAAAAGAATCTTCCAATTGTTGCTGATACTGTTAGTAACTGGCTCAACTACTCTCTTCCACTATTTTCTTCCCCGTCAAACTTCGCAGTCCCTTTACATGTATAGCTCAGTTATAGTTGGATACTCACATGATAGTATTTGGTATTTGTTGTTCTGTACCAACAAAGCTTATTACAAACGTATGTGCAGCTAGACTAGAGCTGTCCATACACCACCTGTCTTAAAACAGAAGAGGGACTGAAAATGTGATTAAAAATGCTGAATTTCAGGAGCTATTTTGTAGCTTTCCTAGAGTTATGTCAGTATCCAGAAATATAGAAATTATTTAAACATTGGGCTACTTGTATGTGATTTTACTTTAAATAAATTTCCCACACTTTCAAATCTAAGGCACATTTTGCATCATAACCCTTTCTGCTTCCTAGTATCCATTCCTCTTTACATAAATGCTTGTTTACTCTATTTTGGTGGTATGTAAGATTTCTCAGGAGCAAGAGAATTGATTTTTAACATTCTAAAAGTGATAGATGAAAAATATTCTGAATCTCTGGTGTTATTTTCCATATGTTTTGTGGTTGCTAACAGCAGCACCCAGTGTTGTAACTTTGAAGCTCTTTTTACTCACCAATATGATTATGTCATGGATTAAAAACTGGAGTTAAGGAGATGTTTTATTATATTGAAGCCAACTACTGAATTAATAAGAAAAGTACTTACAGTTAACAGATAGTATGTTGCCTTCTGGAAAAAAAAAAAAGGTAGAACACCAGCTTAAAAAAAGCTGTTACTCTCTACTTCCCATCCACAGGTGGTGTTGGGCCTGTCCCGGGAAGCAGGGCTCCAGAAGGCAGAGCGGTTGCTCGGAGGACAAGCGTCTTCCTGACGAATTCCCCCGTCCTCCTTCCCTTTAAAACTGAGCTGATGTCATATGGTATGGAATATTCTATTGGTCAGCTCGGCTCAGCTGTCCGGGTTGTATCCCCTCCCAGATCTTGCCCCCCCACCCCACCCCGTACCTTTGGTGCTGTGTGAGCCCTGCTAGTCATAACATGGATGTGTTATCAACACCCTCTGGCTCCCAGTACTGCAGCATGAGGGCTGTATGGGGAAAATCAGCTCAGACAGACCCACTACACAATGGAAATGAAAAATTTCTGTAAAAGAAAATAAAAACCACATCACTGGCAAAAACTTCATATGAGCATCATCCAGAGTATAAAAAGCAGGTAGGCATCTGTCTTCTCACTGGAGCTAAACAGGGAGCTGTCAAGAAAACTTCCAAAATCTGAATCNTATGATTTTTGTTTGTGAATCTAGCATATTTGTTTTCTAGAAGATGGATGGGAGAAGAGACAAACAATCCAGAATGTATGTTGGCAGAAGGACAAATGGAGGGTTTTTTCAGAAAATTATGATAAAGTTACTAATTTTCTGAATGACATTCTGAAGCACTTTGTTCTAAGAAATGTGAAGGCAAGCATCTGATCAAACTAGAGTTTAGTATCTGACCAAATGTAGTCTAATATCAATGTCTATACACATCTTAACGAATGATTTAACTTATCATAAAGTGGGCCAACTAAGTCAGATGAGAGTGTATTCTACAAGCATTTATTTCCTTCTATTAACTACAATAGGAGTGTAAAGCAACTAGTATCTCCCTATCTTAAGTAAAATGGAGTCTATTCCAAGTAACTGTATTTGGCTTTTTATTTACAACACTCCTATACACTCCAAACTTTGTCATTTATTTAAGATTCATAGTATTTACTGGAAATTCTACTACAAGGTATTCTGTTTATATTTTTATTCTTATAATAATGTTATCAGACAATATTCTAAATGGATAAAAGAGAAGGTGAATGGCACATATCAAAAGTTTTTATTCTTTCTCCCTGTTTGCTTATGTAAAAGAAATGAAAGTAGTTCCATATATTTGTTTTATTTTTTCATTTTATTTCTATATTCCTGCCATGCATTTAATGCTATCACTGATGGAGTTATGTGGATATTTACATTAGAAATATACCATTGATTTTTAATTTCTCTCTGCATGCAGAAAAGTACTTATTTTATAGAAATAAAATTACTTTCAGAACTGCAGCTCAAACATTCAGAACTGAAATAGGAGAAAAAAAAATCAGATTCATAGTTAGACTAACCTATTAACTTCAGTGAAAATAATTTGGGGGATGAATGCAGATGCCCGCTACATCCATAAAAGAAGTTGAAGTCTACAGTTTTCTTGGTACTCAATACAGTGCATAACGACTTTGTAGAAAAAAAAGAATCTTCCAATTGTTGCTGATACTGTTAGTAACTGGCTCAACTACTCTCTTCCACTATTTTCTTCCCCGTCAAACTTCGCAGTCCCTTTACATGTATAGCTCAGTTATAGTTGGATACTCACATGATAGTATTTGGTATTTGTTGTTCTGTACCAACAAAGCTTATTACAANCGGAGGACAAGCGTCTTCCTGACGAATTCCCCCGTCCTCCTTCCCTTTAAAACTGAGCTGATGTCATATGGTATGGAATATTCTATTGGTCAGCTCGGCTCAGCTGTCCGGGTTGTATCCCCTCCCAGATCTTGCCCCCCCACCCCACCCCGTACCTTTGGTGCTGTGTGAGCCCTGCTAGGCATAACATGGATGTGTTATCAACACCCTCTGGCTCCCAGTACTGAAGCAGGAGGGCTGTATGGGTAAAATCAGCTCAGACAGACCCACTACACAATGGAAATGAAAAATTTCTGTAAAAGAAAATAAAAACCACATCACTGGCAAAAACTTCATATGAGCATCATCCAGAGTATAAAAAGCAGGTAGGCATCTGTCTTCTCACTGGAGCTAAACAGGGAGCTGTCAAGAAAACTTCCAAAATCTGAATCACACTGCTAAGGAAGTGTCTCAGTTGATACTGGTCATTTACAAAAGAATTACATTATAGATAAAAGCCTTATAGGTTAGAAAATGCCTAACCTGCAATTAGTTTCCTAGGGCTTTAGTTATAATCTGAAGAAGTGCAAAGCAAATTAATTCACCATGCTTATTTATTTTTTATCCACTTCAAATGATAATTTCCAATAATGGTCCTTATTTGTTCAACTTAGATCTGTTTACTGTCAGTGCAGTAAATTAACAGAGACCACTTGAAAATATCACTGTGTAGGTGTTTAGAAAGGACATGCTTTCTGTTCATTTAAATTTTGGCCTCTGGGCCTAAAATTCTGAAGTTAACTTTTAAAAATGAGATGGGGGAAAAGTTAATTGAAATTTTTCATTTAGCAGCATTCCTAAGTTACATATCTCTGCTTAATTTTATCTCAAGAAATGATAAATACTACTTTTTAGTAAAAATGTTACTTACAAAGTTAAAGTTTCAAGCGATCATGCTCTTGCTGCCACAAACAGAAAAACTGGTTAGAGGGCCAGAAGGAAGCATGAAGATCTTCAGAAAGCCAGAGTAACTAATGAAAGGTGAGTCTGGTACATACTGTGAAACATGCTCTCCATCTATCCTAGGAACTTCCAAAGAGAAGTGAAATAGAGAAAACTTTGTTCAACAGAATCTCATTCTTCCATATTAATATCAGAAGAAGCCAAATTGGTACATAGCAGTGATTTGTAGTGATAGAAATATAGGCCTACATGAATCAAAGAGCATGAGAAAAGACTGATAAGACAGTCAGAAAAGGGAGACAGGCTAAAGCAAAGGCAAAGGCAAAGGCAAGAGCGAGTAGAAATCACAAAATTGAGGGAAATATTTTTGAACATACACCTTGGGCTTTATTTGATGTTAAAAAACATTCATTCTCAAAAGTGGAACTACAAAGATAGTAGTACAAGCATCATAGAAAAAGCATTAAGAATTAAGCATATTTAATTTAAGGATATAAAACTGGAGATAAAGAACTAAGGGACTGAAATTTTCATATAAGCATTTCATAAAATATAATAGTTCTATGGTTCATGTTTTCTGAGATGCATATTCCTGCCGTACTCTAGTGCAATCTACATTTTAGCAGTTCTTTGAGATAATACACATGACCAGCATGCTGAATGCTTAAGGGAAAACGCATCAGTAGTCACACTTTTTCACAATGTACTATTTTTCTTAGGATACTGGAATAAATTATCCTATTGCCTTTCTATTCTACACTGCACCATGTGGAAGTAAAGATCCTTATTTTCTGTCTATGCAAAGTGAATGAGCTATTATAAAATACTAGCCAAAAAAAGGAAAGAGAGGTGTTGTATAACTGCATGAACACTAAGTGAGTGTAGCTAGATGCAGTAAAAAACTGGCTCCATTTTCAAGTTAGATAAATTCTGAACATATTTACTGACACTACAAATGTGATTGCTACACTGGGAGAAATTCTGCTTCAGTCTTATACATTTTAATAGCAAAGAAATAGCTCTGCAAAAGAAAATAAGTCACTTCCATGGATTTTTTTAAAGTATTAGCCTACCTTATTATGAGAATTTCTGCAGCAGTTGTGACTAGTGGACTAAGTGAACTGTATAGTTTATAATCTGAAGCTGTTACAAAACCACTTTCCAGCAGAAGAGAAGAGAAATGAATTGTAGTAAACAGGGTAAGAGATCAGAAATAACTGTTAGAAGGCCAACCACGAGGCTAAATGCCTTTGCAAAGAGGTCAATGTTTGATATATCTTTTGCTGCTGGACAAAGCATTGTACCTCGTAAAAATACTTTGATATGGTGGATTTTAGCTTATTTGCTTCTATCTTTCAGCTCTCAAAAAGAATTAAGGCATAGAATTAAGCAAGGGCTCCCTTGCTTCAATCCAGGATAAAAAAAGAAACTGTTTGAAAACAGAAGACCCATTAGGTCAATAACAGAGGGGGGACCTGAAGATTTGAGTAGCTGAAAGCTGCCAAGAATTTACTTGAAAGCAAGAATGTATCCTCCTGAGTTAATTTGCTTCATAGCAATCAACAACGCTCTCCTTGTTGACTTGCAATGAAAAAGCTCTGATAATGCTTCTTCATGAGTTTGCCTATGCTTTCTCTTATTTTTATTCACCTCATGACTACTGGAAACATTCATGTTAAGCACACAAAATACTTTCAGGTCTGTCTCATCTAAATCCTCTAGAAGTGACCAAAAACATTCTTTTGACTTAAGTAAACTCAAGATCAAGCCTTTTGGTCTAAGATTTAAGCTTTTTACCTTAAAGCAGTTTCTGAACAAACGTTAGTGTGGCAGGTACAGTGTCCCCGACCAACAAAACAGAATGTGCCAGAACGGTTTTTAACTTCTCAGCTGTTAAACCGTACCTCACAGTGCCTCAGGGTCTAGATCCTTAACCCGTTTTGCCCGGGCTTGCCTCCTCATCCAATTAGAATGACCACAACGCACCCTCGACCAGGGTACAAATAAAGCACTGCCTATGAACCAGTAGAGTTGATTCTTTGCAGAGCAGCAGGCCTGGCAGTCAGATCGTCTGCTTGGATATACTTCCCAAGGATAGTTCCACGGATTGAGCAAGTCAGTGTGGATTGAATGAGCCTAGCCCTTCACTTTGGTGAGTGATACTTTGGGCACTCTTGTGTGGAAGGTTTCCCCTCTATGAGTGAGTGTATGCCCTTTTTGATTCATCTTTCCTTAAGGCTTAGGAATTAGTTGTGTAGTGGTTTTATTCCCAACAGGCATTTGAACTTCTATTTTGTCAGAAGGAGTGCTGGGCAACTTTGGTTGCAATAAACCCCACTTTGATAGCTGCTGCTGTCTGTTTTGTGGGTAGCTCTGTGAGAATCAGCCAGGGAAACAGTACATTTGTGAACAATGTGGTGAGAAGGAATGTCATAGACATTATGCATACACATGTTCTGTAGATGCTACAGAAGAGCTGAATTCAAGAAGTGATTTAATAGTGCAAAGTGCTTAAAAGAACTAGACCTTCCTACCTCATCATTATAAAATACTAGGCTGTTAAGTAGTATGGCTATGCATGCATGTTGTTTAGTCTAGATTTACAAGGGCTGCATAAAACTCTCTGCTCAAATTGCCTTTAAGAGGCTAATGAAATTCTCCGAAGACCTATGTTCCACCTGTGAATATCTGAGCCTCTAAACTGCCTGAGCCTTCACTGGCAGACTTTGCCACACGCCTGAATACTTGTTAATGGGCACATGCACAACCATCTCTGACACTACTGACAAGGTAGTTCTGTACAGCCTTGCCTCTTTCCAGCACAATTAAATTACATTATTTTTTAAATTTTTTTTTTATACTCTAATGAATGAATTAGTCTCAAGGAGGTTATTGTCCAATAAATGGCTCAAATACTCTTGGGATTGCAAGTTAATAAACATTGGTATAGTTATAGTTATACAGTATAGCTCTGTGGAAGAATCATATAATGTTACATTAAGACCGTTAAGCACAAGAAGCTGAACACCTGAGGGATGCATTCAATAGCCATAAAGAGGCAGGAGATACAGCTAGACCTATAATCATGACCTATGTCATTATATTCATATCATCATTGCCATTTCATTTTATAATTGTTATTATAAAGCTGCATAAAAGGCAAAATGTCTTCATTTCTAGCACACATTGTAGAATCTGTTATATTAATTGCAGACTATAATGACTTTCCTGCCATGATTTTCATTTGGTTTGCCTGCATTACCAGAGTTGACTTCTGTATAGATATTAGGATAAATTCAGCAGTGATTTCTAGTCCACACAAATTTACTGGCTTTACAGGAACTACATTAGATGTGACTCAGCACTAAATATATACCACTATGTGTAAAAAACCCAGAAATTGCATAGATATTTATTGAGGTCATTTAAAAATGTAGAAAAGGATTAAAATAGAAATTAATAATTAGTTTCAAAAGCTATTTAAATCAAAATTAAAAGTAACATTTGCACTTTTGAGTCAGTCCAAATAATAAAAAGAACAATACATGCTCTAGCACAACCCTAGATGATTAAAATATTTTCTCACATTTTCAGCACATTCTATTATCTCATAACTACTATATTTGATGCAGCAAAATATTTAGACATATGTGTCCAGTCTAGAACATGAGGAATCTGTACATGTATTCAGAGCTCGAAGGACTTAGGGCTTGTGTCTCCACCACTCTATAATTAAATCCTCAAGTTCAGTTATTTTTTCAATTCAGTCGATGTTTCCAAAGACTTACCTCCAGATGCAGTACTAAAACAAATTCTGTCAAGAAGCATAGAATAATAGAATACTCATCCATTATTTTAATGGATTCCATCCATATAACACGATTGCCTTAAATATACATGACTGAATGAGGATTTTTGGTAAGGACCTGAATATTAATCTTCTATTGTTTTAAGTCTGCTGACTATTTTCAGTAAGCTACTTTGTTAAATTCCTTGTATTTCCCCAGGAGCCTGACAGATGCTCTCACCCTGGAGGTGTTCAAGGCCAGGTTGGATGGGGCCTTGAACAACCTGGTCTAGTGGGAGGTGTCCCTGCCATGGCAGGGAAAGAAGTAGATGATCTTTGAGGTCCCTTCCAACTCAAACTATTCTATGCTTCTATTTAACATACTTCATTTTCATTAAGTTCTCTTCCTTCTATGCTGGTCTTGGCATTTCCAAATTCAATGTTTAGGGCTTGATTCAATTTTCTAAACATATAGGCTCGAGGTTATTATATGTAGTTTCCTCCACCAGTCCAGGAAAACATGTCTCTGTCCATCCTGTGTGGCATCAGTCAGCTCCTTGTGGACTTCTCAGATGTTCTCAGTCTTTCAAATGTCACTAGGGCCTTAGTTTTAGGCTACTGTATGGAGCTTGGAGTAAAATTTACATTTAACATTTTTGTCCAAGTCTAAGCTAACAGTTTAGTTCATTTTACAGTCAGTATGGAAGGACAGGGCCTTCTTTCCATATTAGGATCCAGAGCTGATGGAAGAAATTGTATCTTCAGCATATCTATCATTCACTGTTGGCTATTCAAGGAGCCTGAAAGTTTATCTCAGACTATGCATGGAATCAGTTTGACCAAACAGCCATGTATATCTCAGTAGTTCAACTGATAATCCCTTTACAGCTGATGAAAAGGCATGGGAAATTTGAGGATGCAGGTGGTCACATCATGATTTAGATAGCAATAGCTGTTTGTATCACTGCAAAGAGAATCAATCACAATCCTTTCAGTTGTCAATTTTGTGCTCCAGAAGATCAGCTTTAGTTAATATGAATTCTAGATGAAATATCTAAATTTTAGATGGCTTGAGTAAGTTGTAGCAGTTTCTACCATAAACCAGATTACTTTTATTTTTGGTAGCAACAAGCTTATTATGCCATTAAGAGAGAATGTTAATAATGTGATTATTAAATTCTACAGCTATCTGCAGATTTAGACATTCTCCCAATTTGCTCAAGATAAATCTAATGATCTTTCAGTATGTATATTAGTACATAGAAAATCAAGGGGGTCCTATCATAATCATAAAAATAATTAGATAATATTTCATACTAGGCAGATCTCTTTAAAGGAGGTTAGACACTAGTCATAGAATATAATGCTACAACAACACCACCTAAAGAGAAATAAAATTCTAACGTGATATTTGACAAGCATTTATACTAAAAATATCTATATCTTCCTACCTTAGTAACATTCCAATGGATAAAAATAGAAGAAAGTATACAAATGTACTAATGTTCTGCAGTTGAGCTTTTTAAGGCATCATTAAAATGTCATATTTTTATACATAAATGCTTGATTTTGTAATGTTTGCATTTCAAATCCCTGCCTTTCATATTTCCATTATTTTTAAGGGAAGCATAAAGATACTAAGAAAGAGAAGGAAAAAAAAAGAATCAATCCCAAACTTTTCCCTTTTTTTTGTTTGTTTTGTTTAATCTGTGTAGGTGTCTAAGCCCCACACAGCTGCTCGCTCACTTCCCACTAGTGAGATGGGGAAAAGAATTGGAAGGGCAAAAGTGAGAAAACTCATGGGTTAAGATAAAGACAGTTTGCTAGGTAAAGCAAAAGCTGCACACGAAAGTAAAACACAGTAAGGACTTCACTCACTGTTTGCCATTGGCAGGCAGGTGTTCAACTATCCCTAGAAAAGCAGGGGTCCATCACGTGTAAAGATTATTTAAGAAGGCAGATGCTGTAATTCTGAATGTGCCCCTCAACTTCCTCCTTCTTCCCCACAGTTTTTATTGCTGAAGCAAGATGTCACATGGTATGGGATATTCCCTTGGTCAGTTGGGGTCAGCTGTCCTATCTGTGTCTCCTCCTAACTGCTTGTGGACCCCCAGTCTACTTGCTGACAAGACAATGTGAGAGGGTGTACAAGTGTGTAAGCACTGTCCAGCAATAACTAAAACATGGATGTGTTAACAAGACTGTTTTGGTGACAAATCCAAAACATAACACCATACAGCTACTATGAAGAAAATTAACTTTATCCAAGCTAAAACCACCGCAGTGACTATAGAATACTGCCAAATGTACCTGGGATGTCTAATAATTGTCCACATGCAGCTTTGTAAAGTTTGCCTGAGCTTATATTCTGTCTTACATAGACTGAAAGTGAAATTGTTTAAGGTAACAAGCAATACTGATAGGTTTTTTTACAATAGTTTTATCTTTATAGTGTCCAAAATTGGTATAATTATTAAAAATATATTTAGTTTTGACTTATCTTTCATTGTAATACATCACATATTATATTACAGGGGAGAATCTGATTTTTTTCTTATGTCATAGAAATGGTAAAATTCCACAAATACTTTCAAACTGGAATTCACATTTGCTTGCACTGAAGTGAGGTTTTATCTGTCTGCATTATGAGAAAGGAAATGCTAAGTTTTCCTTTGGCTCTCTGCAGTATCTGAACTAGCAGTGAAACTTTCTTATCCCACTACAGTGGTAGAATTTCTTATCTGGAAATTTATTTTGAGCCAATAACTATAAACATTATTATGATTTACATCACAACTAGAAATGATCTATACAGGATTGGACTGCCAGGTCTCATTGCTTAATTAAGTACTGTCAGGGACTTTTCAATAACAAAATGATCTTACCTCATACTTCAAAAGAAGTTGACACTGGGGATACAGGAACAACTACATAAATGGTCCAAGTAAGTATTTCTCAATATTTTTGTTTAGTTCTATATTTTTAAGGGAAAAAATATTATTCTATTAAATCAAACGTTCTTTGTGACATTGACACTCAGGAGAATGAGACTGGTCTCAAAAATGAATAAGGGCAAACAATATATGAGTATATTAATCCCAGTTATATCACAAAGGTAATTGTATTGGGTTTGCATGGCAAGATTTTGGTAGCAGGGTGTGCTACTAGGGTGAGTTTCGTGAGAAGCTGCTAGAAGCTTCCTCTATGTTTTATAGAGGCAATGCCAGCTGGCTCCACGATGGACCCACCGCTGTCCAAGGCTGAGCCCAACAGTGATGGTGATAGCACCTCTGTGATAAAATTTATAAGGAGAGGAAAAAAAGCAATAACTTCAACCAAGAGAAACTTTGAAGACACCAAGGCCAGTGAAGAAGGAAGGGGAGGAGGTGCTCCAGGTGCCAGAGCAGAGATTCTCTTGCAGCCTGTGGTGAAAACGATGGTGAGGCAGACTGTCCCCCTGCAGCCCGTGGAGGTTAACAGTGGAGCAGATATCTACCTGCATGGAGCAGATGGATGCCTGAAGGAGATTGTGGCCCCATGGAGAGCCTTCAATGGAGCAGGCTCCTGACAGGACCTGTGGACCAATGGAGAGAGGAAGACCATGGTGAAGCAAATTTGCTGCTGGACTTTTAGCCCTGTGGGGGACCTGCACTGGAGTAGTCTGTTCCTGAAGGGCTATATTCCGTGGAAGGGACCCACATCAGAGCAGTTCATTAAGAACTGCAGCCTGTGGGAAGGACTTATGTTGGAGAAGTTTGCAGAGGACTGTCTCCCATAGGAGAGGCCACACTGGAGCAGGGGAAGAGTTGAGAGAAGGGAGGAGTGTCAGAGGTGTGTGATGAAATGGCCCCCATCCCCCATTCCCCTGCAGGGAGGAAACAGAGAAAATCAGTAGTGAAGTTTAGCCCAGGTAGAAGGGAGGGAGGGATGGAGGGAGGTGTTTTAACATTTGGTTTCATTTCTCATTATACTATTCTGATTGGTAGTAAATGAAACCAATTTCCCCAAGTCAAGCTTGTTTTGCCTGTGAAGTTGATCTCTCCTTGTCCTTATCTTGACCCATGAGTCTTTCATTATATTTTCTCTCCCCTGTCCAGCTGAGGAGCAGAGTGATAGGGTGGCTTTGGTGAACATCTGGTGTCCAACCAAAGTTAACCCACCACAGTAACTAAAGTGAGTTCTGTGTGAAAGCGAGTGTTAATTCCAACATCTTTATTTTTAAATTACAAATACTTCGGGAAGAGGAATGTCCACAAGAAAGGTAGTTTGGAGGAATAATAAAGAAGGCTGCACAATGACTTGATCCAAAGTAATAAGAGGAGATGGACTTATAGATTCCAATTGACAATAGAGGACTAAAGATGGAAGCTAAACTAAATAGCTATGGAATCATTGCTAAAGGGGGCACTGTGGAACTTGTAAATAGGAAAAATAAAAAGCTTTCATTTCACATATGGAATTTTTTTATGGGGAAAAATCTTTAAAAATTAAATTAAAAAATAACAATGAATGAGATTACATTTCTAAATGGATTTCTAAATTTTACTATTAATACTATTATTATTATTATTTAATTCTAACAGTTAACTGGTATGTGCAAATAATTATGTTTCTTTTATTTTTTTTTTAATACCATAGTGTTAAATTTGAAAGTACTTGACATATATAAATGTATATAGCACTACTGATAAGAAGGCCACTCTACATGTGATAGGTCATAGAAATAAACTTGTTTCAGTGTCTTGAGGTGTAAACCCCATATATTTCAACAGGGGCACATAGGAACTATAACCTTTATACTTAATCTTTTTGAAAGGTATCATATGTAAACTAGCTAAACATCTAGCTTTAATTAAATGCCTAGATTTATAGTATAAAGGTGAGATCAATTCCATCCTTAAAGTACATACAGGACAGACAACAGGAACATGATCCATAACACCTCAGCTAATATACTCACACAGTGAACTACAGACAGAATCATAAAATGTTTTAGGCTGGAAGGGACCTCTAGAGGTCATCTGGTCCAACCTCCCTACACAAGTAGGGCCATCTCTACATAGGTCAGGCCACTCAGAGCCCCATCAAGCCTGACCTTGAATGACTCCAGGGATGGGGCTTCCATCACCTCTCTGGGTAGCCCATTCCACTGATCTATCAAACTCATATTAGAGACCTTTTTCCTAATATCCAGTCTAAATCTATTCTTTCCTAGCTTAAAACCATTACTCCTTGTCCTATCATTACAAACCCTATTGAGGAGACCTTTCCCTGCCTTCATGTAGGCCCCCTTCAGGTACTGGAAGGTCACTATAAAGTCCCCCTGGAGCTTTCTCTTCTCCAAGCTGAACAGCCCCAACTCTCTCAGCCTGTCTTCATACAAGAGATGTTCCATTCCTCTGGTCATTTGGTGGCCCTCCTCTGGACACTCTCCAATGTGTCCACATCCTTCTTGTGCTGGGGGCTCCAGAACTGGATGCAGGACTCCAGGTGAGGTCTCCCCAGGGCAGAGTAGAGGAGCAGAATCACCTCTCTTGATTTGCTGGCCACAGTTCTTTTGATGCAGAACAAGATGAGATTTGCCTTCTGGGCTGCAATTGAGCATTGGTGGCTCATATCCCGTTTTTCATCCACCAGCACCCCCAAGTCCCTTTCCACAGGACCGTTCTCCAGTATATCCTCTCCCAGCCTATACTGATAATGCTGGCCTTTTTGAACCTCATAAGGTTCACCTGGGCCCACCTCTCCAGCCTATCCAGGTCCTTCTGGATGGCATCCCATCCCTCTGGCATATCAACCACACCCCCCAGCTTGGTATCATCTGCAAACTTGCTGAGGGTGTTTAGACTGTGTTCCTAGAGTTAATCTTCTGATAATCTGAATCTTAGTTTTCTAGAATCTCATTTACAGCTGTGCATTCCTAATAAATGGCATCTGCAACTGGCTTCTCCAGAAGTAAATAAAAACAGACAGAGAAGAGTTGAAAGAAACTGCAGAAGGCTGTCTGTACCAGTGGACAGGCTTTCCTCAAAGCCTTAGAGTGCAAACAGTACACCACCACTCTGGCAGGATGTTTCTGAAAGCAGAAATGCAAAATTGTCTTCAGAGATCCTGGGTAGTGAAGCCAACATGCTGCAGAATTGAGTGTATACTACAAATTGTATTTTAAATATAAAAGTCTGGTTTGTTTATTTTTCTTTATTTCTCTGCATACCAGTTATTAATGATCAGTTAATGACTGAGTTCTGTCTCATACCAGACACAAATGTTGTGAAGGTCTTTACAGAGTATATATAAACCTGTTGTCTTTTGGGGACCCTGTCTAATAAACATTAATAAAGGAAATGAACAGGCTATCCATAGATCAAAGAGTAATTAGACATTTCAGTTTATGTTTATATTTTGATTTTGTGGTCACAGTTTTCTATTACAGACCTACAAACATCAGCAAACAAGGATTGCTTATGTCCTCAGCATTGAGAACATCTGAGGCTCCTAAATAGTTTTATAGGAGCTAGTTCAGAGTTTCATTCTAGTACTGTAATTTTAACTGATTCACATTTCTTTTCCTCTCACTCTTCATTTTATCCTTTTTCAGCCAGATCTGTCACCTTTAGTCAGAATGAATGGCAATTTGCATTGCAAATCATCCCAGTCATAACACTAACAATGAATAAAGAAGCACTTGGATAGAATATGAACCATACTCAATATGCACTTGATATTTTGATAAAGTTGATATATCTGTTAAATATAATATTTATTTCTATGAAGGATATGACAGGACTAGTTTTCAAGTTCTGACCAGTTTTGCAATTTTATCCTTGTGTGTGTAACACAACTGGTCTTGAAGTAGCAGCAAAGCCCTGGAGCTCCCCACAACTCCCCAAGTAGTGGAACCTTGAAGACAGTTGTCCTCATGATGTGAACAGTTGCTCTGCAGAGCAAGCTGAAGTAAGACTCTCTAGACTGCTGCTGTTTCATATATTTCAATTGAAGTAACAATTTTTAAAGATCTTTACAGTTAGAAATATCAGAGCACAAGGCCCTTACAATGAGGAGCACACAGTATTTACACAAAGCTAGTAGTAGTTAAGAAATGAAGTTTTATAGCTTCTATATTTTATTCTATTTATTCCTGCTTATTTTATTGTTATAGATGACCAAGTAGTAATAATTTGAAGATCCTGCAACCAGTTAAGCAGTGTCAGTGATCCTGCTGGCAAGACGATCCAGGCATTCTTTTTATTATGCCATGAATGTGAAAAATAAAACTTACTGAGGACCTTAAGACTGACCTTTGCTTGGGATTGATTTTAAAAATAAGTTAGGCAATTATAATTGCATATTATTGTGTTCTGAAATCATACTTTGATATTCAATATTGTTATTATTTTATGTAAATATGCAACAATAGCAGTGAACCTTTGCAAGTTTTGACATGATTAGCACCAAGGTTGATTTAATAATGAGAGTAGACCCTAAAGTCAAGGGCCAGAATCTTCATTATAAACCTTCTTTGTGGAATGTAATTCATTCATTAACAATGTTTCTGCTTTTCCAAGTAACCCATGACAGACTATATATTTTCCCTCGGACTTAAGAGGACTGTGTCACTATGATAACAGAGAAGTGTGTCTTCTCTAGTAATCAAGACATTTGAAACTATTATTCATCTGTGTGATGAGACATTCACAAAATTCACATTATTTTCTTTCATTTTGTGATGAACCTTAAAAAAGGGTGAGAAAAGACAGAGAGAGGGAGATTGAAAATGTACTGATATAATTACATGTCCTGGTTACTGCCTCTAGGAGATGAATTCAGTTCTTATAATTCTGGGGCTAAATTCCTCTCTATTAATGAGAGTTTAAATTACCCAGTTGGTTATTTTAAATCGGGTTTTTTTTGCATTGGAGGAAGCTGAGAGATGGGAATTTTTTATTCAATTCCTTATTAACCTAGAAGCAGTAAACCAAGTGTGTGGACAACTGGAAGAAAGTAAATTACAGAGATTCTGAAATGTAGCATAAGTTAACTACTTGCTCATTCGTAAGCATCTAAGAACTCTGAGGTAGGCATATTCTGGTCTTTAAAATCAGGAGAGCCTCAGACAATGGAAATAGGGAACAATCGTTCATTGTCTGATGACAGTGAACATCTAGCAAGAATGGTGGAGGAACCAAATGAAATAAAAATTTGTCAAGTTTAAAACAAATAACAAGAACAATAAAAACATTTCCGCAAGACATGAATACTCATAAGGCTGCATGAGTAAAGAAATCAATTAAAAAAAATCCCCCACAACCCTCAATTGGAAGAAGGAAGTTTACAGAATGTGTAAAAAGGGACTGGCTACTTGGGAGGAATATAGGAGTGCTGTAAGTGTACACAGTCCTCATGCATCCCTCCTGTTCTCCATGACCTTTCAAAGATGATGGAGAGTGGCTTAGCAATATAATTAGCCAGCTCCATCAGCACTTGTGGGTGCATCCCATTAGGCCTGATGGATTTGTAGGTGTCCAGCTTGCCTTGATGATCTCTCACCTGATTCTTCTCAACCAAGGGAGAGACTTACTTTCTTCAGATTTTCTCTTTACCTTCAGGGACTGAAATT
The DNA here is from genome assembly GCA_013401335.1 of Brachypteracias leptosomus. NCBI lineage: Eukaryota > Metazoa > Chordata > Aves > Coraciiformes > Brachypteraciidae > Brachypteracias > Brachypteracias leptosomus. The sequence goes on from VYZX01001413.1 coordinate 70,120, forward strand.
CCTGAGGGTCCGTCTTAGCAGTAAAGACTGAAGCAAAGAAGACATTCTTTGACATCCCTTGCAAGATTTAATTCCAAGTGGACCTTAGCCTTCCCTATTGCATCCCTGCATTGGTTTTATATTCCTATAAAAATAGTGCATAAAAGGTTACAGTGAGGTTTGCAGCAGAGTTTAAGTGTTTTAGAGTATCAGTTTCTACAAATGCTTGATAACGTCTGAGCTTTTTATTTAGAGAGAGAAAATAGCCTACCACATAACAGAAATAAATACTAAATCTAAGAAAACCTCATAAAGAAGTGTAAATTTAAAGGTAGATCCATATCTATGAAATTTTTAATGTCAATCTTTTATTGGAGAAGGAAAGGAAGAAATGGAGAAATATTCTAAGAACATTTTGTTTTAAATTTAATGCATAATTCTAAATGTTTGTCTTTATGTAACTGACTAATGACAGAACAAGAGGTAACAGGCACAAACTTGAACATAGGAAGTTCTATTTAAACATGAGGAGAAACTTCTTTACTTTGAGGCTGGCAGAACACTGGAACAGGCTGCCCAGAGAGGTTGTGGAGTCTCCATCTCTGGAGACATTCAAAAGCTGCCTGGATGCCGTCCTGTGCAACCTGCTCTAGGTGAACCTGCTCTAACAGAGGGGATGGACTAGATGATCTCCAGAGGTCCCTTTTAACCCCTATCATTCTGTGTGATTTTGTGATTCTATGATTTTGGCATGGAGTAAGTAAGAGAAATTAATATGTGAAAAACAATGGGCATAATTACTTTTGAAACAACTGTTTGAAAATGTGAAAAAGCATAAAAAATATTACAGAAAAAACCCCTAAACACTGGAATATTTTTTTTTCCCTATTTTTCTCTCCCCTTACTCCTGTGCAGAGTATTTCCTATGGCTCTTCTTTCCTATTAGAAAACTCAAAATTTGAAAGGCATCCTGTGTCTACTGAACAAGATGTCTGACAGTATTGAGTAAAAATAGTTCCTAGCACAGAAGAACGTGAGTCATGAGAGAAACCAGGAAAAGAAAAGGATATGTTGGAACAAGTAAGAATGCTTTTCCATTCACAACACAAGAACATTTTTGTGAGATGTTGACTTCAATTTCATATCTCAGCTAGTAAAATAAAAATTACAAAACACTCAAATATTACTGTCAAGAAGGAGATAAAATAATTGCAATCAAGTGGCCAGAAATGTCGAAGTACCTAACATAGGTGCCTTACCTGTACTATCCTATATTAGCTTAAAAAAACCCCAATGCAGAACCATTCAATGTCTGAGTCAAATAATTATGTCAAAGATTGACGAGAGATGATGATTTGCATTGTATATTCTCAAAGTAGTTTAAGTCATGGCCTTTTGTCCAAGATAATTAGATGCATCATCATCATTCTTGCTTGTAGTAAGATATATATAAATTAGAAATAATCTGACGAATCATCTGCTGGTGAATATCAACATAACTCCATTGACTGAAATGGAGATGTATTGATTTCAGTTAATTGCATACTCTGGTTTATACCAGCTGAAGGAGCTGGAACAATTTATATTTGTGTTTTCAATAATATGTCTTAAGTATTATTACTGCATTAATAGTATTATCTCTAACCCAGTAGTTTGGGTTAAAGGATAGAGAGCAATAAATATTCACATTTTAATATTGTGCTTATTACAGAAAGTAGTTATTTTACAACAAAATTTCATGGGGTGTTAGTCATTCAATAATTCATAGCAATGGTTTATTCCTTGTAGCATATTTCATATTCTATTGGAATTCTCAAGGAGTACAACACACAGGCAGAAAAATCCCACATGTAATTTAAAACATAAAGAAAAAATCCTTGATGCCAAATTTAACAGACAAAGAATAAGGATTTAATGACAGATAAAATAACAATACCGTACAGCAAAATTTAAAGAATGGAGTGACTTTAAACAATCCTATCGTGATCTGATTTTACTAGAAACTGTGTGTTGACATTTTTTACTTTAAACACCTAAACTGGTTGTTCTGTTTAGATGTATCGGTTCCTGCAGACAAAGATTTAGAACAACTAACTTAAAAAGTAATCAGGTTTTTACCTGGGTATGCTGAATTACCTCCTGGAATACTAGCAAAATAATAGAAAAAGCCTGAAAGTCGTACAGCTAAAGAAATATTCTACCTAGTGTCAGGCACTTCCCTCCACCAAGGGTGATATGATCTCCAGACTTACTAATTTTCTATGGCTCTACATCTGTTCAGAAAAATAAAGGAACCCATTTTGTGAGTTTCTACCTGTGGTATGTAAACCAGAAACCACAGCAATACTCAGCAAACAAGTCTGGAAGCAACCTGGGCCATACTATGTGAGAACACAAGCAGACTATTTGGTTGTGGAGGCTAGATGGTGTTAGGTTGTAAACTACTTTAATTATGTATATAGAAATGTTAGCTTTACTGTGGATGTAAATATATACAAAGGTCTCTGAAATCCTGTTAATGTTTTACAGATAAACCACTAGTCACAAACATGAAATCATTAAGAGTCCACTGGAGTGAGTTGAGTCCTATTGTCAGGATTATTTTTTCTCCTGTTTTCAGGGCCATTCTCAGGTTTTTGTGCAACATTAGCCTTACAGGACATCTCAGGCTGTGAAGGGTGTGCATGGTTTGTTGGGATCTTCTGTCCCAGGGAAACTGTAGGCTTCAGACAATTCTGACTCTGTGTTTTAATCACTTCCATTTACTTCTCTAGTAGTTTTGCAAACTGTATTTAACACAGCAGATTTTATCCTTTTAAATAAATGAACTGTGTAAATGAGGGAAAGAAAGAGAAGAAAAGCAGCATTGTCCACAATGGAATTTTATATCTTAAAAAAACACCAACAAAACAACAAACCGAAAAAACCCAGACAAAAACAACCCTTCATGCAATGTCTTTGACAATTTAGGGATGTAACAGGCACCAAGACAGAAACAGAGGTCATTCTGATACTTTGATTTGACACTATAGGAGCAATGTGTACATTTGAAAGGTGTGAGGAGAAAAGACCAAAAAGAAAGGAACATGTGAACATGGGAAATCAATTGTTCTGGTACTGATCAAATTAAAAAATATCATCACTGAGAACTTCTATGCAGCCTGAAAGCAACAATGCTAACTAGTAGGAATACTGGATTATACTCCATTTCCTGCAAAGCAATACAACAGTGGGCAGTTTGTGGATTTCTTACGTCTTTATTAGTGACAAACCTTCATGAGCAAAGCACTAGTTTCTAACTTTGAGAAAGTAACAAGGACCTTGGCAACTTCAGTGAGACTCTGCATGCAGAGCCTTAAACAATTTGCAAGATCAAGCATAGATAGTGACCTCAGTCAGAAGCTTTTAATGAAGTCAATTCATATGAAAACCAGAAGAATTTTGCTAGATAATTTTCACAATATTTCTTTTGCTTCTGCCACTTTCAACAAAGATGACAAAATGCTTTTATTTCGGTGAAAATTGTGTCATTAAAATCTTACCAAATGTTTCTGATGAGCACTTCATGACAGATATTTAATACAGAGGTGGAAACGAGGCTGATGAATTTAAATTGTCTGAAATCATTCCTTTGTACTGAGGCAAATGGCACAAAACAGTCTCTATCCTTATGATTATCTTCTCTTATCACAGAGGTGAGTAACTGCATCCAACTATTTGAAATCATCTCCAGGGCATACTAGTGCTTCAGCTGTGCCCAGGAAATGGTACTGTATCAGTTAGTTCAAGGCCAAAACTACATCAAGGACTGCTCTACCTATTTGGAAATACAGA
>VYZX01001415.1:20900-50387 GCA_013401335.1 Brachypteracias leptosomus
TTTATCAGGCAGCTTAAGCCCAGGTTCACTGATGAAGACATTACATTACAGTCACATCACCTGAAAACTGGTTAGAGAGAGGCTTTCATGTTCTGTTTTGTATAAAGCCATCTCTATTGGGTAATGACTCACTCTTCAGACTCATAAGAATTATTGCAATATAAGTAATATAGTAATATATATAATATATAAATAATATAAATAATAATACTTCCCACAGAGTATCAAGCATCTTGTATACTGAGTAGTTTGACCACTTTTGATACAGTTCAAAATCTTTGTTTATAGTACTTCTTGCCAATTAATACCCGAAGGAGCATTTATTTTTATAACTTTTAAAGACTTTCCACTGTAAATAGAACAAAAATGCTTATTGTACAATTTCCAGCGAAGAGTAATGGCACATTCTAATTCATTATTCAATTAACACATCATGAAAATTGGTTCATTTCTTAAAAAGTTAAAAAATTAAATTGAACATGATATTTATTTTTTTTTTTTTAATTTAAAAAAGCTTTCCCTTTCCTGCCTTCCTTTTCTGTCTTTTTGACTCAGGCCTGGTATGGAAATGAAAACTGGATACTTCATCCAAATTCAGCTGCTAACAGGAAGCACTTGAAATCTTGTGAAAGTTTGCTCTTGTAAGATGTGACATTGTACAGAAAAAGTGATTAAGATACAGGTATTAGAGTAACAGAATTTTTAATACTTGTACCCATTTAAACAAAAATGAGGGTGTGTTCCCCAACAGGATAAAATAGGTTGCCTCTTAGTTGGATAAGATTGTTTCATCTCTCGGTCATAATGGATGGGGATATTGAAAGAAGCCAAGAAAATAAAGACTTGAACACTCAACTTTTAAAGAAATTTAGAACTCACTTCAGCATCATAAATATTTCTAAGCAAGGCAGTGCACTAAATAGCTTTTGTATTGACTTGAAGAGACAGCTCATGCATTTTTAAAAAGGCAATAAAATATGTAACATCGTGCAATACATATGCCAACGAAGCACTAGAACTATCTGTATTCTTTTCAGCTTTTTTTCTTACTATATCCAGGGTAAAGGTATATGCTGTACCCAAGCAAAATCTCGTTTTCATTCTTGATTTCACCTGCTTTGAAGGCAAAGAGGATTAGAAAATTTATGTGCCTTCAAAGCAAATAGAGGATATTTCTCTTGGTATCCACTGTGGTAATAAATAAAGTACCTGGATGATTTAGCACACCACAAAAACAAAAGCAAAGAGAGGAAAGATTATCGTAACCAAAATATTATTTACCAAGATACAGCTTTTGTCTCACCTCNTCACCAAGGGGGGTACATCTTCTTTGATCTTCCTTTTCTGATTTAGATACTTATAGAATCCCTTCTTGTTTTTCTTTATATCCCTCACCAAGTTCAGCTCTAGCTGCACCTTGGCCTTCCTGACTTTGTCCCTACATAACTGGGCAAAGTCCCTGTATTCCCCCCAGGATACCTGTCCCTGTTTCAACTGTTTGTGCAGTTTCATCTTGTTTAGTTCAACCAGCAGTTCATGGTTTAGCCATGCCGGTCTCTTTCCTTTCTTGCTTGATTTCCTACAGATGGATATTGAGAGTTCTTGTGCTCTATGGAAAGCCTCCTTAAAGATCTGCCAGCTCTGCTCTGCTCCTTTATCTCTGAGGACTGCCTCCCAAGGGGTCCTGTTGAGCAACTCTTTGAAGAGCTGCAGGTTTGCTTTCCTAAAGTCTAGGGTGCTGGCTTTGCTTTTCAACAGTCCTATGTCCCTTAGCAGGGTGAACAAAACAAGCCTACCGCACCTGGCATTCCCAGATGGTCTCCCATCCACGTACTAAAACAGGCCTGATGCTGCTTAACTTCCAAGATCAGATGAGATTGGGCATTCTCAGGGTGCTATGGCCATAGGCAAGCAGGAGCACTTCTATTGTGATGATGTATACATTTAAAGTTTCGTGTAGGGTGCATTACTGAAGTTCAAATACTGGAGACTGGCTTTGAGGAAGGGTATGGAGTTTTGGTTTGGACCAATCTATCACACATATGAAGTCACTGAACAGGAAATAACCTGAGTTTTAGTGTGCCTAGATAGCGCTCAGTACTTTATCAGGCAGCTTAAGCCCAGGTTCACTGATGAAGACATTACATTACAGTCACATCACCTGAAAACTGGTTAGAGAGAGGCTTTCATGTTCTGTTTTGTATAAAGCCATCTCTATTGGGTAATGACTCACTCTTCAGACTCATAAGAATTATTGCAATATAAGTAATATAGTAATATATATAATATATAAATAATATAAATAATAATACTTCCCACAGAGTATCAAGCATCTTGTATACTGAGTAGTTTGACCACTTTTGATACAGTTCAAAATCTTTGTTTATAGTACTTCTTGCCAATTAATACCCNAAAATGCTTATTGTACAATTTCCAGCGAAGAGTAATGGCACATTCTAATTCATTATTCAATTAACACATCATGAAAATTGGTTCATTTCTTAAAAAGTTAAAAAATTAAATTGAACATGATATTTATTTTTTTTTTTTTAATTTAAAAAAGCTTTCCCTTTCCTGCCTTCCTTTTCTGTCTTTTTGACTCAGGCCTGGTATGGAAATGAAAACTGGATACTTCATCCAAATTCAGCTGCTAACAGGAAGCACTTGAAATCTTGTGAAAGTTTGCTCTTGTAAGATGTGACATTGTACAGAAAAAGTGATTAAGATACAGGTATTAGAGTAACAGAATTTTTAATACTTGTACCCATTTAAACAAAAATGAGGGTGTGTTCCCCAACAGGATAAAATAGGTTGCCTCTTAGTTGGATAAGATTGTTTCATCTCTCGGTCATAATGGATGGGGATATTGAAAGAAGCCAAGAAAATAAAGACTTGAACACTCAACTTTTAAAGAAATTTAGAACTCACTTCAGCATCATAAATATTTCTAAGCAAGGCAGTGCACTAAATAGCTTTTGTATTGACTTGAAGAGACAGCTCATGCATTTTTAAAAAGGCAATAAAATATGTAACATCGTGCAATACATATGCCAACGAAGCACTAGAACTATCTGTATTCTTTTCAGCTTTTTTTCTTACTATATCCAGGGTAAAGGTATATGCTGTACCCAAGCAAAATCTCGTTTTCATTCTTGATTTCACCTGCTTTGAAGGCAAAGAGGATTAGAAAATTTATGTGCCTTCAAAGCAAATAGAGGATATTTCTCTTGGTATCCACTGTGGTAATAAATAAAGTACCTGGATGATTTAGCACACCACAAAAACAAAAGCAAAGAGAGGAAAGATTATCGTAACCAAAATATTATTTACCAAGATACAGCTTTTGTCTCACCTCCTGTGGTTAACTGGGACACTAATAGAGAAGTATGTGACTTTTCCCTAGTTAATCACAGTCTTGTGCCAGTTCATTTTCTGCTGTCACTGCAAAGTAAGAGACTATACCTTGGTGAGCATCAGGAAGGAATCGTATTGAACTCAGCCTTTCCAAAAGAAATTCTTCTGGAATTCAATGGGCATCAGGGAAAGCATTTGGACTCTGGAGTAAATGTTGTGAAGACTGACTTGAATTGTCAGAAGATAATGATAGTTGAATAAAGAGCCAAAGGCCAAGATTGGCAGAAAATAATGTATCCAATTTCTGGAAGAAATGTGAAGGGCAGAAGTTCCATTTTCTAAACATAAACAGAGACAGAATGAAGTGGGCTAAACTCCCTTCCTCCAAAAGATAGTGATTTCAAGCTCACTCTAATGTGTGCATGAAACTTGCCAAACCCAACTAGTTAATCCCTTCAAAGGCATACATGCTAAGTCCCAAACTCAGCTAAGTCATTGAATGTGCTTTACTTCCTTCTGGAAGAAAAAAAAAAAAAGCATTGGAGTACTTGTGGCTCGATTATTTATAGAATGTTGTTTTCTAGTCAGTCTGGCAGTTGCAACAGAAATATTCTTAAGACTCTGACTCATTGAAGCTTGTTGAGTCACAGGTAATAAACAGGATACTGCCAATATTGTACAACATTTACTCTTAAAGTAACGTTAAAAAGCACAGTTTTCCTCCTTTCTAAGAGAAGAGATTCACATATGTTCAAAAAAAGGGGGCAATGGTCCCATTGAAGTCAGGGTTTTTTTCTGCTATTATGACAATGATTTGAAAATTTCTATGTCTCTAAACACACTGAATGTGACAGCTTTGGTACACGGGCCCACAGGCTACTTTGAGCAGTCATAGTCATTGCTACTTCAGAGTTCTATGTGATCTTTAGATTATTTTGGAGTTTCTAATTGCATTGGCAACAAAAATACTCCCTATAACGGTCAGATCTATTATTTTAAGAAGGCTTAACTGGCTACTTGCACAGGCAATAAAGAGGGATTGTAACTCTTTGAACTGGATGTGAAATATGACAGCATTAATAAACTAGGTATTCACATTTTTAAATGTATGTTAAACTACATAGCTACAACTTATAACTAAAAAAATGTCATTAAGTTTTGCAGGTAGTAAGAATTATTAATAAATATTGAAACCTTGTGGCCAAATTTTGAGTATATTAAAACCAAAGGGGAAAGTGCATTACTTCCAGTGATAGAATGATTGAAACCCAGCTGTTTATGCCATCTTTTGTCTTCTGTGTAGGTACTTTACTGGTGATAATTTTTCTCCCTTTCCCACATTGCCTGTGCCCAGGCATCTTGGTAAATTTTGAGGTATAAAGTGATTGGTTTGATGCCTATTTTAATTACCTTTTGTGCACTAAATCTCTTTCTTTTATCTTTTGGAAGTTTTCTTTAAGAACCAGACAATGAGAAATGCTTTACTTTTTCAGAGAAGTAGTTTCAGGATTTACCTAAAATTGAAAAATAAAGCAAATGCTATAACAAAAGCTTTTAATATATGTTGTATTGTGTATTATAAGATCCAACATTCCTCAGAGACTTTGTACTTCAAAGAAGTCTGTGACTGTTAGTATTGCATATTTATAAGAAGTGTTATAAGTAAGGTGATAAGTAGCATTTTCTAAAGCTTTAAAGCATGTGTTCAGATACTTCCTCCTACTTCTTCCTTCTCAAAGGAGTCACCAGATATTGCACAATACACTTTTTTAACTATTAATTTTTCTTAGAGGAGATTAAATCTATGATGACATAAACACAAAGACAACAATCAGAACCAGACTTTGAAAAACATAAGAACTTGTTCAGTACAGTTTATTTTCTATGATTTTGATTTATAGAACCATAGAATTATTAATGTTGGAAAAGACCTCTAAGATCATCAAGTCTAACTGTCAGCCCAACACTATCATGACCACTAAACCATGTCCTGAAGCACCATGTCTACGTGTTTTTTGAACACTTCCAAGAATGGTGACTCCCCCATTTCCCTGGGCAGCCTGTTCCAGTACTTGACCACTCTTTCAGTAAAGAAATTTTTCCTAATATTTGATCTAAACATTACATGGAGGAGCTTGACCACATTTCCTCTTGTCCTATCGCTAGTTACTTGAGAGAAAGGATCAACATCCACCTCACTACAACCTCCTTTCTGGTAGCTGTAATAAGGTCTCACCTCAGCCTTCTCTTCCCCAAACTAAACAATCCCACTCCCTCAGCTGCTCCTCATAAGACATGTTCTCCAGTTTTGTTGCCCTTCTCTGGACCTGTTCCAGCACCTCAGTGTCTCTCTTATACTGTGGTACCCAAAACTGGACACAGTACTCAAGGTGCAGTCTGACGAGTGCCAAGTACAGGGGTACAAACACCTTCATACTCCTGCTGGTCACACCGTTTCTGATATAGACCAGGATGCTGTTGGCCTTCTTGGTCACCTGGGCACACTCCTGGCTCATGTTTAGCTGTCTGTCCACCAGCACCTCTAGATCCTTCTCTGCTGGGCAGCTCTCCAGCCACACTTCCCCAAGCCTGTAGCATTGATGGGCTTCTTGTGACCAAAGTGCGGGACCCGGCACTTGGCCATATTAAATCTCAAACATCTCGACCTCAGCCCTTCCATCCATCCTGTCCAGATCCCTCTGCAAAGCCTTCCTACCTTTGAGCAGGTGACACAAAATATTCCACAAAATAAAAAATACTACAAAATATCTCAAAGATATAAAAAGGATAGCTCAGCTTTTTATTCTGGATTAAAGAAAGGTTCTACTTTTGGTTCTACCTCAAAAAATGGCTTTTGTTATAGAATCTCCTTCTTTCTTTCTAGTGTATATGCAGATTAACAGACTTGCTGCATCTGTGGCCTGTATATAGTTAGTGTAAGGGAATACACTGTGACTATGGCTCTAGAACATTCAGATCTTAGTTTCACCAGAAATAATAGTAAAGTTTGACTACTCTAGCACTTGAAGTCCTTATAACTAGTAATATTATTTATTTTTGCTCCAGCAGTTTCTGAAATATTTGCATGTAACTGGGAAAATCTTAGGGTTGTGATTTTGTGTTTCTGAGATTTCCAATGGTAACAGTATCATTTAAAATTTTTGTGTTCTTTTGAACCAAAAATAAATTTGTAGTTTATACACAAGTTTGGCATTTATACCTGAGAAATGGAAGAGTATAAAAATCTGTGATTCTTTTTGTATTAATAAACACTCTATCAAATTTGTCTTTGGTGACTATTCTGTCACCAATAGAAGACAACTATAACATTAAAATAATTTTTTCTTGGAATTAAGCTCCAACTTGTTTGTAAAGGTAGATATTACTGCTGACCTATTCTATAATAACACTAATTCCAGAAAAACTGTCATTTGGGGATAACTTGATTCAATATAAATTGTGAAGACTACATTTTTAAAAAACTTCAGAGTTCTTAGATTTTCCTTGTGCTAGATACAGTTCAAAGCTTAATAAAATGTACTTCAAAGATGTAAAATTTAAATTCCTTTAATGTAATGCACCTGCAGTAGAAAAGCATTAACAGTTTTAATCAGTATTTGGCAATACAGGCAAAATTTTGTCAAGTTTTCAAACTGTTTACTCAGCTGATAATTATGTTACTCCAAGTTGTTTAGGTGGCCTAGATAGTGATCAAAGCAAGTTGATTGTTTTGTCTGAATAAGACTTATTATGTTATCCTTCCATTACACAAAATATATTTGATCTAAGCTTTGGTTTGAATTATCTCTTACCTGGCAGCTTAAAAATAATGGTTTATTTGGACTATATTTAAAAAGCAAGACTATTAGACTTTTTTTTTTTTTCCCCTAAAGGAGGTAGAGATGTCTTCCAAATCAAAATGGCTTCTCTTTCTAAGGTTTTTCAAAGTTTCTGAAGGAATAGCATACCCTTAATGAAATTGACAAAGAATTTTTCCCCATTTTTTTTTCAGTAGTCCCCAGTTACTTTCCAGAGGGCATCCTATAAGGCACAAAAACTGTAACACGCTCACAATTTTGTTTTCCTTTGTGATGATCACATTTTAATTTATCCTGTTTGAGAGTCCATGTAACATGTGAAACCTAACTGTTCCTTGAGCTTTTTCACAATACTTTGTCTCTTACACGGGTAGAGAGGTCACTTCAGAGTTGGATGAAAGGATAGAGGTACCTTAGTTTGTATAATTCAGATTTGTCACGCACCTACAAAAAGCCTCATTATTGCTCAAACTGTATTGCAGAGATGACATGACCACATATATAACGCTAAACATGAATCTTGTCTAGATTAGCATTCACCTGGCACCTGCAATAGCAGCAGAGACACCTCCACAGTATCATGTTCTATACTCACATCCTGAAACAACTGCATCCCTTTAAATTCTGCAGTAGTTTTCACAGTAAGAGCATTTTCCCTCCTGTTCGTTCTGAATTCTTAATAATAATTTCCTAGGATTGAGCAATACTTCCATCATGTGCCTAAGAAATATTCTTACTTATTTCCAACCATTTTAGCCTACAAGACAGTAAAATCATGGGAGATTATGGCAGGTATATCATGCTCCAGATTACCCAACAAATTCTATTCAGGCTACATGAATAGTTTTTCCCAAATTCCTTTGGGATTTTGCCTAAACTTCATAATGCATTCACCACATTTTCTCCTAAACCCCATTCTTCAGCTTCACCACTTTAAATCCTAAGTGGTATATCTTTTAACCTAAAGAGAAATAAGGCATTTAAATCTCCTAGAGGCTATATATTAGAGGCAAGCATCCCAAATGTCCCCGATCTTATGCAAACAGATGTCAAAACTCAGGAGGATGCATTATTAGTCAAATGAGAGTCATGGTGGCAGGTTAGTAGTTCTCCCACCAGGGCACATTCAAACTTTTCTTTGGAGAGTGCAGCTGTCTTCTTTTTTCTTTAAATGTGAAGGGCAGCTGCTTGGTTATCGCTTGAGATAATTAGCAATAGTGTTCTCCAGTGTGAAAAATACTGTTTCTTATTTAATTCTAAGCAGCCTTTTTTTTTCCAATAGTTCATGATAGCTACAGCTTAAAGAACAGAAAGCCAGCTCACTGTTGTTTCCCACTTCAGAATGAAGAATGTGCTTGGCCTGTTCTTTGGCAAAGAAAATAAAGGAGAGGTGTCGTGATCAGCTCTGTGCATACTTGGACAGGGTGGTAGACCACTACCTAAGAGTTATGGCCTCAAAAGAGGCTGGCCAGAATATTCTCAGTGTGGTACTTTTGAGCTCGTGATAGACTGACATACCGAGCGTGCACAATGCATATCAGAATGATGGTCACCGTAAGGCAAATAATTGTTTCTTTTAATATTACATAACATCAAATAAGTCTCAAATCTGATTTCACTTCTACAAGCATAATTTGATTCTAGAATGAAAGCAGGTTTTGATCCAAAATCCAATAGACTGCAATCATACTATCAGTTAGAGCTGAAAATTGAAACCTACAAGCTATAGACACATAACGTACAGATCTCAGATATCTTCACGATGCTCATATTTGTATGGATGCTTTAGTCTTTGATAGAAAGGGAAGAAAATAATTTGTCTAAACTTTGAGGTCACATGCAGGACACAATTTCCTCTTATTTGAGTGGATCAGTGTACAAATAAGAACAATGTGAACAGACCAGAAGTGCTGTTTCTGCAGTGCTGTTTCTGCACTGAGATGTGTGAGTATACTACTTTTAAACCTCAGGAAATTGTACTGGGTGGAGAGGCAGGGGAGAGAGAGGGGGCTTATCTGTTTTTCAATGATAAACTGCAGAAATGTTTTCCAGAGGTCAGAGACTAAAAATTGTAACGCAACTTTTGCTCAGATACTACTGCTCAAAACCAGAAAAAGAATATACTAAACGCAAAACTTACACATTTGTACTTTTCAAAACGCTAATACGGCAATAGAGGTATCCAAGAGTCATGGAGGTGTTAAATGATAACCTTTTAGGATGGAATGTAGTCTTCTTTCAAATATTTTATATCCTAAAGTTACTAAGTCTTAGGTTTGTCAGAAGTTGACAAACCTTTATCTTGAAATAGGACAACCTACAGCCCATGCAAATTTCACTGAGGCCTGATGTGAGGTTTTGCTTGTAGCAATAAAAATACATGTGTTGGCTACAAAATTTGCAAACAATTTTAGATTCTGAAACCTAAGCCTAAGAATATTTGACTTTGATTTTTTTTTCATTTAATTTAATTTCATTTCATTTCTAATTCTTATTCATACATAAATATAGATATTTTCATAAAAGTGATTGACAAGTATTCTAACTTAATCCAATAACATATATACAAAAATCTTAAAGGACAGTAGTATATTAAGGTTATTTCATTATAAAATGTATTTACTTATGTAAGTACATACTTTAAATGGTTTCTACATTTTTATCTGTAACTTAAACTTCATTTTGCATATCCAAAGATCCAACATATGCTTATATATATAATATGTGACACAAAAATTCACATATAATTCTAAAAGTTAAATGAATGTATGAGATGCAAAGGCAGGCCCCAGTATGTCAAAATGTAGGATTTAGGTTATCATTCAGTCTTAGAGAAAATGGATTGACAGCTTCTACTGGGAGATGTTTAATTAGTGAATAACAGAAGTGAAACAAAAGGCTATGTGAAAGACACCTTTTCCATTTTTAAAAGCCAAGAGAAATATCACCAAGTGTTCCAAAAATCATTGAATTGCAGTGTAAGAAAGGATAACAAGGTATCTTCTAGTCCAGCCCACTGTCTTTCCTACAGGTGGGGTTAAGAGGTATTTAGATTGTATTTAAAGATATTCTATAACACAATTTTTACAACCTCTCTAATGAATCTATTCAATTGCTTCATAATAATTACTTTGAAAATGTTGACATTTTAGCTTTCCCCTTCCTTAGGTCTATCTCAAATATCTCTTGCTATAATTTCTATCTGTTACCCCAAATTCTATTTCCTTTAGACATGGAGAACACCTTATTTCCTCTCTTTCTTCTTGTAATATTCTTTTACATATTTGAAAAACAGTTGTGATGACCCTCCTCAACACCACAGTCTTTTCTCATCACCTTGTTTTATTTGCTCTATTCATGTAATTTTATTTTTTATTCTTTACTTGACTTTGTGCAGAAATATACAGACCTTTCCATGCTGTTAACATCAGTAATGATGAAAAGCATAATTTATATTACATTGGTTGCCTATAACTCCTTTACAGAGCAGCCTATATATACTCTTTCACATACTTGGTAGCCAGGAGGACAGCAGCAAAACATAGCAATGTTCAAAATACTCACCTCTTCTTCTGTGATAGATGTGCCCATCAAATGTCTGAATTATAAGTGTTTACATAAATGAGTGTATAGCAGAGTTGTCTGTTCTTTAAGAGTCAGAAGAATGTGATATTTCTATCATTTGCAAAGTCTGCACTTGTTTTACCACAGCTCTCATCGGTTTCTCCCTTTCAAAAGGCCAGAGGCCGAAGTCCATGGGTCAGGTACTGAAATGTGTGTTGTGAAGTTAGTGTTCTCATTCATTTAAAAGTATGATTTTCTAAATATTGACATTATTTACAGAGGTAGAGAACTTAAAAATCTTCTAGGTTTTCAAAAGGCAAAAGTTTAGCACTGAAGGGATAAAGTTGATTTAAAACACTGGATACATAGTCTTTACTCCTACTAATTCATTTCACTTATAATCACTCACTAGTCTAAGGTATTTTTCCTCCCTAGAGCAAATCCACTCCTGATGTGGCCTGACCTCCACCATAGATTCTACCACTTTTGTTTATTCAACACTTCTTTAGACTAGGGCAGTCCTTTCACTTTCACATATGCTTAATAGAGCCACAACCACCTTCCTGCCCTCTCTGTAGATTTCCTTTATGCTTAATTGTGCTTTAAAAGAATTTTTCTTTCTTCAGTATCAGTTCAAATTGTAAGCAAAACCAAGAGGGCCACCAACATAGTTTATAGAATATGTATAAACACGTATATAAGGTATATAGAGTTTAACTTCTGCTACTGTATTGCATGGTTTTCATCTGAAGTGGGATTCACCTGCAGGGAGGGAAACAGGAAGCTGAGAGTGCTGTAGTTTCTATTGATTCACACCCAACAACAGTGGCACAATTTTTTTTTTCACTTATTTTCTACAATGGAGAACTCTGCTTGACAAGAAGTGAAAAGTATCTCCCTTTGTACCTTCCAATCCTAGGAAAGAAAGGGATGTAATGTGTTATTACTCTCCAGGCTTTTCCTCAAAACTTACACACAGGGAAAGTGAAGACAAATAGCATGCCACTGAAGTCCTGCTTTGGATATACACAGGAATCCTCAGCATTAGCTGAGGTTTGTGTTTTGTTCTTTTAATCCTACAGTTTCTTGAATAAAGGGCCTTCTTCAAAATAGCCAAACTGTAGTTCACCTTCCACTATGTATCTGTGGCCCAGATGTCAAAGAAAGGAGAAATGTCTCTCTGAAGCTCACTTCCTTTTTGCTCTGTGTACCAGTTTTTCAAGAAATCTCTAGTCAGCTTATACTACAACAATTCTCTTTGGCATGCCTCTGTGGCACAGCATTTGAGCCTGACTGCCAAATTTAGTCCGCTTTTGGTTTCTTGCAGATGCAGTTACTCTTGGGAAACCCCAACTAAATAATTGGCATTTAATTTTCTTGGCAATCAAGAGCTCTATAATCTGAGACAGACTTCACTACCTTATTGAAGGTGGTGAGCTGTCCTTTATTGGAAATGTAATGTGAATACTAGACTGTAAAATTCTGCTCAGAAATTCTATAAAATATTCGTTCATTTCATTTCAGTGAATGAGAATGTGGGAAGGAAGAGCTGTCTTCCACTGTTATGTGAGAATTTTTATTGGAGAGTATAGCTTACTGTATTTCTTCTTAAAGGCAAGTGAAGTATGCCTTTCTCTTCCTTCCTTTGTGTAATATATTGTAATCTCTACAATGTTTCTGATTTGTGGGGAAAAGAATTGCAAATTTAGCTGTGTTGGCAACTAAGCTTATGAAGTGAGCAGTAAGACCAGTCCACCACGGATATTTTCAAAGTTTCACAGAACTTAAATTATTTTATTGTTCTCATGCCACTCAGTTACCTTTTTGTTTGTCTATTTCTCCCAGCATGCAGCCTGTGTAATAAATAGAAAAGACAATGTCACAAGAGCAATATTAAAGTACTTCCTTCTGTTAGTGGTTTTGGATTCATTCTGGCAACCAATATGTTCATTCAAAAGCTGCAAAGATGCAACACATTTTCTTGCCTTTCAGTAGTTATCTGAAGTTCTGCATTTCTATCTGTGCAGACAGTGTTTTCCTCTTTTATAATCTCCTCCTTTAAAACTAATTAATGGTCTAGCCCATAATTATATGTGCTTCCTATTCCAGTAAAGAGGAAGGAAACTTCCAAATCAGATGGACGTCAACTGGGCTGCAACTTCTGTTGAATAAATGTGCATCTATAGGAGGAAAATCTCATCTATTGCCAAAACATGGATAGTAACTGGTCTTCCTCTCTTTAATTTAAAGGTCAAAAGCCTGAATGGAGACAAATAGTGACATTATGCCTGATGATTACTTTGTTGATTTGAAGTGTAATACAGGAAGTTACTGAAAGCTGCCTGCAAGCTGATTATTACAATTCCATTGCCCCCCATCAACAAAAAACAACATGCAGATATATGTGCCTAGAAAATAATAGTTATAATGAAAAAGTTCTAAGAAAATTTTCCCGCACAATGCAGTGGAAAAATTGGTTTCCTTTCCATACAGAATTATATATAAATCCATAAAGATTAGGCAATCAGAAAACTTTAAAATTTGTCATTATGTGTACTCATGCAAATCTAAGAGCAACAGTAGACGAAGTGATCACAGTGGTTCGAATATTTTAAAAAATAAATATTCTGAAGGGTTTCCTTAAGAGAAAATATTTCTAAAAGATAATTATTTATTCACAACTTTTAAATACATTTTATTTTAAAATAAAGAAAAAACATAATTTGGTATCAAGCTTTATCCAGATTTTATATATATTTAGTCACTCCCTAGGCTGTATTAATCTTTTCTATGAGTTAGCCCCATTAATTTAAACCCTGCTAAACAGAGTAGCATCACATAAATTCTTGTAGGACTTCACATTTGCATCAGTCTTACTAGCTTTCCAGGAAAGTCTGAGAGTTTCAGTATTGCTTTGGGAAAACCAGAGTGTCAATAATTAATCACTTGTCACCTAATGGTAATGTCCTTTATAACCTCCTCTTATGCCTGAAAAATACTCACGACTTCCATTATTTCCTCATTTCCTTTTCTAATCATGTCCAGTTCTGTATCCAGGATGCCAGGAACAAGTCTCTGAAATGTTTTTCAGTTTATGACCTCTTTTCAAACCTCATTAAAGTTCAGTGGGAATTGCACTGTCATTCACATTAGGAAAATCAAGTGCTGTAAGAAAAGAAACTCTGATAAATTCCAAAGTTCCTGCTACTTGTCCCAGTAGCACCCCTTGGCCTATGCTGTCCTGGGTTCGGTTGGGATAGGGTTCATTTTCACCAGGAGCTGGCAGGGGGCCACAGCAGGATAGACAACCAAACCAGCCGGTGGGTTATTCGATATCTTACTAACCTCTTGCCCACTATATAAGGGCGGGAGAACAGGCTGGGCAGAGCACTGGGCTCTGGTGGATGGTTGTGGTCAGCTTGGGTGCAGTGCCATGCGGTTGAGTCCATTTTATATCACTGGCTTTGTGTATTGTTTCATTACTGTCATTGTTTCTTCTCATTTTGTATTGTTCTATTAAGTTCTTATCTCAGCCCACGAGATTTTGCCTTTTTCTTCCTGTTTTCCTTCCCATCACTTTGAGGGGGTATGTGTGAGCAAGCAGCCACATGACATTCAGCTCAGCCCCTGTCTGAGTCTAAACCACAACATATGTAGATATAAATGAAACAGAAGATCTATGCATAATATTATCACAGATTAATTAAGCTTCATTACCAAGGACAGACCTCTATTCTTGGATTACATTAGCAGCACTTCTGTGCCCACTTTCCTCTGGTTGCTGTTGGGTTTTAAAAATATCAACAGTAAACTTTGGGTCTTTCCATCCAAGTTAAAAGCCAAGCATTCATTTATTTAGTAATTAATATGATAGTTCCACAATATCACTTGTTTCATGTGGTAAGTTCGGGAAAAGCTATCATGTGTGGGTTAGGTGTACTTATAAAGTTTTCTCAATTTGTTTTTAAGATGATAAAAAATAGGTCACATAGCTTTGTGACTTCCCACATTCACTTTGTGTTTACACAGTTCTTCAGTTAAATCTGATAATAACTCCAAATGGCAAGCAACAACATGGCTTAATGGGACATACTGCTGTACTTTGAATAGAGATCGGACTTAGGACTGCTAGAAAAAGCAGTTTCTTTCTGCAGGGGAGAGAGGAAACGAGATAAGGTTTTTTTGTAGCTGGATTCTCAACATACTGTATTCTTTAAGTATTTGTTTTGTATTCTCCTGGTGATCTAGCCATCTTCTTTGATGCGACAATATGAGTTAGGAACAGCACAGCAAGAAGAAAGGCAAGCATCATACAATATTCTCTCCTTAGAAGTGAAAATTCAGGAGACTGGGAATTAGCAAGGTATTGCTCCATTCAGAATAAATGCCAGTATGCTAAAAATCTCCCTGTAGCAGAGTATTAGCTCTCAGGGTTCATATTTTCATTAATTATGAAAGGCCAACAGTTTTCAGAGAGCAAAGCCAATTAATAAATCCACTGCTTACATTTATCTTTCAGAGTATTTCACAGCCTCTCAAATCGCTTGTCTCCTTCTCTGCATGTATTATGCACTGGAAACTTAGTCCAAAGTATTGGGCCTGGCTGAGTGCCCTGGCCTCCCCTCTGAAAGACAGCTCTGTCTGGAGGGCAAAGGGCAATGCAGCACAACCATAGGAGTGTTTTTAACAACTGGGAAATGTTTTTCTGCTCTTTTTCTCTGTCCAGCCAGCACTCACATACTCTGTGTGTGTGAAACACAGATCGCAATTATAGTCAGACACAATTTCCCACGATTTAGGGTTTCATAAGCAATCATCATTTTGCATACTTGCTTGGCACTGATGAGCTGTTAATCAAAGGTGAGCTTTTAGGGCTGATGCTTTCAGGCAATCTTGACATTCTAAACATCTGCCCATGCTTTAACACCTGTGCACTCACAATAACCCAGCACCTGCTAGTATCCATGCAGTGCTATTTATGGACCTGGTTACAGGATCCTGAGGACTTTCTGTGGCTCCAACTGGTGGCATGCATGCACTGCTATGTGCACCATACTGTATTTGGGCAGTGAAGCTGGAGGTTCCAAAGTGACTCAGGTTGCCACTGTAGCTGAGACCCACCTCTCTCATCAGTAGTTTGCCATCCCTCTGTTGCTGTCGGAGCTGTGGGGAAGCCTGGCTGAGCCTGGTCCAGCAGGACTGCTCTGAGGGGAGGGACTGCCCCAAGGGAAGCCCAGAAGCTTCCTGAAAACCCTGACATGGTGGGGGGGGGTAGGGGTGTGAGGGTTTTCCCCTGAGCTCTGCCCATTCTTCCCATTTGCTTTCAATGAAATTTACTGTAGCTTTCCTCCGACTGTATTTCATAGAATCATAGAATGGTTTGGGTTGGAAGGGACCTCAGAGATCATCTAGTTCCAACACCCCCTCCCATGGCAGGGACATCACAACAGAGGGTTGTGATCAGTGGCGCAGAGTCAAGTTGGAGGTCTGTGACCAGTGGTGTTCCCCAGGGATCAGTACTGTGTCCAGTTTTGTCCAATATCTTCATCGATGACCTGAATGAGGGTACAGAGTGTACCCTCAGGAAGTTCACTGATGATAAAAAACTGGGACGGGTTTTTGCACAGCAGAAGGCTGTGCTGAAATCCAACAAGACCTAGACAGGCTAGAGAGCTGGGCAAAGGTGAACCTCATGAAGTTCAATAAGATAAAGTGCAGAGTCCTGTGTCTGGGGAGTAATAACGCCAGTCACCAGTACAGATTAGGGGTCGTCCTGCTGAAAAGCAGTTCCATGGAGAAAGATCTTGGAGTCCTGGTGGACAGTAAGCTATCCATGGGGCAGCAATGTGCCCTTGTAGCTAAGAGGGCCAACAGTATCCTGGGGTGCATTGAGAAAACTGTGTCCAGCAGGTCGAGGGAGGTTCTCCTACCCCTCTACTCTGCCCTGGTGAGACCACACTTGGAATTCTGTATCCAGTTTTGGGCTCCCCAATTCAAGAGAGACAGGGAACTATTGGAGAGAATCCCACAAAGGGCTATGAGGATGATTAAGGGACTTGAATATCTCTCCGATGAAGAAAGGCTGAGAGAACTGAGGCTGTTTAGTCTTGAGAAAAGAAGGCTGAGAGGGGATTATATTAACATCTATAAATATCTGAAGGGTAGGTGTCAAGTAGAAGGGGCCAGTCTCTTTTCCATGGTGCCCAGTAATAGGATAAGAAGTAATGGGTATAAGCTAGTACATAAGAAGTTCCACCTCAACATGAGGAGAAACTTTTTTACCGTGAGGGTGATTGAGCACTAGAACAGGCTTCCAAAGAAGTTGTGGAGCCTCTTTCTCTGGAGACTTTCAAAACCCACCTGGATGCATTCCTGTGTGGCCTGTCCTAGGTGATCCTACTTTCACAAGGGGGTTGGACTCAATGATCTCTAGAGATCCCTTCCAACCCCTAAGATTCTATGATTTTATGAGTCTGTGAACTCCCTCTACATCAGGTTGCTCAAGGCCCTATCCAGTCTGGCTTTGAACACCTCCAGTGAAGAATTTCCTTTTCATTTCCAATTTAAATCTACCCTCTTCCAGATTGAACCTGTTACCCCTTGTCCTATTACTACAGACCTTTGTGGAAAGTCTCTCTCCAGCCTTCTTGTAGGTCCGTTTCAGATACTGGGAGGCTGCAATAAGGTGTCCCCTGAGCCTTCTCTTCTTTAGGCTGAATAAGCCCAATTATCTCAGTCTGTCATTGTAGGAGAGGTGTTCCAGACCTCTGATCATCTTTGTAGCTCTCTTCTGGACCCTCTCCAACAGGTCCACGTCCTTCTTCTGCTGGGAGCTCCAGAGCTGGACACAGTACTTCAGGTGGGGTTTCACAAGAACAGAGTAGAGAGGCAGAATCACCTCCCTAGACCTGCTGGCCACATTCAGCCCAGGATATGGTTGGCTTTCTGGGCTGCACTTGCACATTGCTGGCTCATGTTGAGCTTAATTATTATTAATGAGCTTAATTGATATTAATATTAATTAATATTTCTCTGGGTATCATTTGATGGGTTGCTTTGAAATAGCTGTCAAAGAAATTCACATCAGGTAAGCAAATGTGCAATGAGCATTGTTTTTAAAGATTGGATGGTATTCCCCATAAAACTTGCCTTGTGTGTATAACCAAAGCAACACCTCCAAACTTAAGACCATAGGTCCCAAAGATGTCAAGGCATCCAGCTTGTTTCTGTGCCCCTGCCTCTGTAGTTTGAGTCCTAGCTGACACACAGTGTTTGGAGATATTCTGAAAATCTCAGCCCAGATACATATAGACCCAGATACATATAAACCTTTAATTTAGTTTGCTATTGGTGATACTTAAAATGGTAATGTTATAAATGAGGTGATTAAGTAAGATGACAATAATCAGATATTTTACTGCTTTAGGATACATGCAGCTAGGCATTTCTCCTCAATTATACTTGCATGGTAGAATCATGTTGGTAACAGGTTGAGGCCTTCTTTTTTGTGAGAAATGAGTGTAGAAAGCCTGGTCCTTGTAATTTCAGCACACTGAAGAACTCTTCTTAATCACTAGCTCTTTGGGATTTATTTATTTTTTAATTAATCAACCACTGATTTTATTTGGTATTAAGACACATTTAGAATTTCAAAGAACTGGGTGTGTGAGAGCTTCTTATTTCAACACCTAGAAATTATTCTTGACCTGTGTTTGTGAGTCAGTACAGAGATTATTAAAAACTGCTTTCTATAATTTCTAAGGAACTGTAAAATTTATTGTGTTTTACTACAGAAATATCTACTAATCCTACTTATTTCAGAAAAGTCTGTTGAACTGTTTATATAGCTTATTTTTCATGTTTTATTTAATTACAATCTGCTACTAGGGAAACAATGTTTGAATGACATTAATATCTAACTGGATTGTACAGATACAAACTCTTCAGGACAGCTGGAAAAAAAAAAACCCATGCGCTATTGTTTTTTGGAGGATTTTTCTTTTCCTAGCTTTCCCTATAAATATTCTGTGAGTCACTCCTTCTAAGAAAGTAACTTTCTGGCTTAGAATTGGAAACCAATCTTTCTCTTCCTAGCAAAATTTAAAAAAAACAGAGGTTGAAACCAAGTCACACCTATTCTGATAAAATTCATAAACACAAAAGCTGGTAAAGCTGTCAAAAACTTTCCAACAAAAAGTTCAGTTAGATGTTACT
Organism: Brachypteracias leptosomus; assembly: GCA_013401335.1. NCBI lineage: Eukaryota > Metazoa > Chordata > Aves > Coraciiformes > Brachypteraciidae > Brachypteracias > Brachypteracias leptosomus. The sequence goes on from VYZX01001415.1 coordinate 39,851, forward strand.
GAAGATAGAGTAGGACTTATCTAACATGACTTAGGTATCCAAAGTGTAGATAAATTACTATTCAAAGCAAATGATTGTATTTAGTTACTCTGTAGTTTTGCAGCTCAGACAAGTAATTTTCTATGTCCCAGCATTAATTTGCCAGTTGCTGAAGCATCTTCAATCAAGGGCTGAAGGGCCAATGCAACAGAAGACAATCTATGTTCTATCACTGGACACACTATGAGTCTCAGCCTAAATGGAGAATTCATTGCAACTATGTTGTCACTAGAAGAGAGAGTACTGCCAGCCAGCTGCATAATTCTGACTCCAGAAAAAAAATGTTCCTTAGGAAGCACTACCTTCCTTTCATGCTTAGTTGGGGGAGAGGTCATGTCTATGGGGAGAGAACCCTTCAAGATTCTCTGCTTCACAAACAGCCAAGAAGACTGTAGGGTGGGTTTAACGGTTCCACTCCAAAGGCTGAGGAAAAAAATCACGCATACTGCAGCTGAATAAAAGCTACTCATGTTTGTGCTAGAAAAGTCTTCTCGTCAGAACATAGTGGCTACATGCAGACTACTGGGTGGGAATGATCCTTGTTATCTTTGAACGATCAAACTGCACAAAAATCAATTGATTTTTATCAGCATAGACTAAAATCATGTTCCAGTTCCTAGGCAGATTGCCAGACACCCCTGAATTTGCTGGCTATTGTGAGAAGCAGGAATAGGGAGTGGGGGGGAAGACAAGATGGATCTGTGAGATTTGGGAACGTAGGGCTAGTTTAATGAGCCTGTGTAGACAGGAAAACCTCATTTTTCACATTTCAGTGTACTCTGGGTCAGTATTTATATACTGGAAAAGTTATCCAAATGGGCTTTATGAGGGTCAGATCAGTGTTTTACTGAATTCAAATAGCTGGAGGTTTTGGTGAGAGAGTGTTCATCCACTCCAGTTACACTGTAACTATGCTAGAGAATACCATCAATCCATGTGGCAGCTGTCTGCTTTTGGGATCAAAAAGGTTAGGCTGGAGAAATTTTTTTCCAAACTTTAAAAAACCTGAAGGAAAACAGATCAGCTTGTTTCCTGAGATGAAAAGTTCAGTGTTCAATTTTCTAGATTTTTAGTAGTGAAGATATTTGAAACCCCTGCATATCAATGCTTTCACTCTGAAGAAAGATCATTAACCAGGAAAACCTAATGCTGAGTTTGCTACCTCCAGAATTTTTCCTTTGGTGTTTTGTGGTGTTTTGGGCTATGAATATAAGAACTTTATAATATATATAATATATAAATTATGTGTGTATAACATATACAAGTTTGAGGAGCATCTGGACAATGCTATCTAATCATATGATTTAGTTTTAGGTAGCCCAGTGAGGAGCAGGGAGTTGAATATGGTAATCCTTATGGGTCTCTTCCAGCTGGAGATATTCTATGATTCTATGACTCTAAGTAATCAGCATCTATGCCCTTTTCCAAGTGCAGTATGAAAATACAGTAATATATTAGAAGAGTGTGAATATATTCCAAATGTGAAGAGAGACAACAAAATAAAAACTGTTAACAGATACTTAATATGATTGTTTTCATCATTGTTAGGTATCTGGCTGAATTGTTCCTCACTGTTAAAATCACTTCTTTGGTTAGGAAGTCTATCTTTTCCTAATAGGACATATTTTCATCAAGTTGCAAACAAAACCTCAACATTATTTGATAATAATTCATAAAAAAATAAATCCTCTTATGTTTTTGCTATGCATTTATTATTTATTTTCAAAAGTTGAATATTTTGGGGCAAATAGTGTCAGGGAAGTAAGGGAGGGAAAGGGAAAGGATAGGAAAAGAGAGAGAGAATAATTGTTCTCATTTCACATTTAGTATTCAAGAACTCACTTTGCTGTTTTCTTTTTCCATTAACCCATGGTAAGGGCTTATTTTTCAGTTGAAGGGTCTGCAAAAGAGCTTCTAGTCCTCTGGGGATCTGATAGAGCAGCTGCTGTTACTGTGTGAAGAAATAATGCACAGGTGCCGGGAGTGTTTTTCAGCTGGCAATTTATAAGCAGATACAGCTACCTCCCAAGAGGAATAAAGAACATTAAAGATTTGGGTTTTAGTCCTTGTTTATCTTACTTTCAGAAGTGACACCACAGAAAACACTGCACATGAAGGGAACTTTTCTAAAGGATTTTAGTTTTCTTACCCTTTCACCTCTTTTTACTAAATGGTTCTGATGCGTTAGGTGAAGTTAGTTGGATTTTAGTAGGCTATAGCCTGACAAAAATTTCCACTAGTGTGGAGGCCAGCAGGTGGTGGTGAGCTCAATATAAAGGTCCCATCTCTGTTTAGCGGAGCCTAGGTTTTCTGTACTTTAGAGCACTTGCTGGCTTATTCAAACATCTAGTTAAACACTGAAAAGTGGCAGGAAAGGGACAACTATAAGACAGATGTGGCTGTTACTTAATTGCATTTCCTGTATATGAAAACACTAAAATTAAAGAAAATATCAGCATAGCTAACATTAACATACTGAATAACCTCAGCTCATGTGGGTTACCAACTAAACATAATATCAAAACACAATCAGATTAGAGAAGGAAGCTTTATCTCCTTCACAATATTTCTCTTCTAGTTTAGAAATGGTAGCACATTTCAGTGTCTTAGAAGTCAATCAGTAGTCTCAATTTCAGATCCTGGATGAAATCTTATCACTATGTAATTATTTGCCATATTACTTTAATCTTAGAAAGTGTGAGATTAATGCCAAGATTTAATATGTGGCTCCTTATTAATATGTGTCCATTCCTCATTGTACAGAAATTCCATCATGTCTTTTTTTTCATATTCTATGAATAGTTTTGTTCTTGTCCTATGTAAAGTAGTGCAGAAAGACATCCATTTGAGCAAAGTATTTAAGTGTACCCGAAGACCCACTGAAATCAATAACTGCTCAGACACTTAAGGTCAGGCAAACTCTTGCTGAATTGGATAATAAAACTGTTTTCCAAAGAGATATTTTTTGAGCTTTGTCATACTTCAGATTTATAGATGGCAAGATTATAGATGGTGAGAGTATATATTTTCTCCCTATACTCTTTGAATCTCAACTGCTTGATTAGCATTGTTCAGACATGCCTATCAGACAGAGCAAAAGATTATCTGTGTCACATAAAGTTATCAAGTGGACCTGTGGAAGGAATTAATAGAGTATTTTTTTAGTAATCGTATGTAATTTCCATTATAAAGTACTGAGTTAATCCAATGTTTGGGGGAGAATGAGGTGAAAAAAGAACTGGAAGACAAGAAGTTCAGAAGTAATCTGAGAGATATTAAAATTAATCACATACATTATGTGACAAAGTTCTCTGTATATGAGTCTTTGTGCTTTATGCTAGAGAAATAAAGAGGACATTTTAAATTTAAGAGGAGGAAAGATGGAACACATATAAAGTGACCCTAGTTTGAACCTTATATTTTAAAACATGGAAACTGTACTACTGCTAAGCTGTACTCTCCTTGTGTATTGTGCAGCCAGTTTAGGCCCTTTCACTTGTATATCGCTTTATTTACCAAATACCTTGTAGTACTTGTAAATCACATGGTTAAGTAGTAAGAGTTGATGATTGCCTTTATCCAAAGTTATTTTTTAATTTCTGTCTCACTAGTCATTAGAAAGTCTTGGTGGTTTTTGACAACACATCTTTTTGACAGTCTATAATGCACAACAGACAGAATCTGGTCTCACGGACTTTGGAAGATGAGCAGGAAGTAAAGCTGTTGTGTATCACATATGTCAACAGACAAAGCATTTTATTGAAGATGGAGATAGACTAGCCTTCATGCTACTAACCTCTTCTGAGGTTAAGTCCTTCATATTAGTAGAAGTCTTAGAGCTTGTTAGGGAGACAGCTAGAAATATCATCAAGTACTAAATAGTGTGGGAAGACTTAAAAAGAGAAGGAAAGCTTATTTCTCTTGTTGGTAGACAGACTACAGTAGAACAAGTCACATAGGAATCACTGACCTTAGAATCAGCCTGAAGATGTAATGTATTGCTGCTGAGTGATTTTTCTATATATGGACTATTTACTTAGAGAGGATAACTAGCATGATAAACATTGGTAGTACAGTTAAGTCATTAGGGAGTGTTATAAGTCACATGCTCAAATAAAAGTCGTAGTCCCTCAATCTGAAAGAGAAGTAACAGGCTTGTAATTCTGTGTGCCAAAGTAATCTTATTACTTCCTCTTTGAACTTCAAGCCTCATTTTTATATAGGAAAAAACTGTAATTCCCTGGCTAAAAAATGACAACCTCATTTCCAGCACATATCCAAATCTTAACTAAGTCTTTGTTAGGTTTGATATTCCAAAGAATCCTTTGCTCTCAACTAAGAAGGCCTTAAGGGGATAAGATACCAAGAAATATCTCATTATCTGTCTTAAGTTACTGACGTCAGATATGATAAAGATCATATCCTGCTATTCTGGATGCTTTTTATGTGATTAAGAATAGTAATGAAATTAAATTAAGCTAGTGCAAGTACACCCTCTGGCATAATTTTATCTTCTGTTCCAGTTTGCATGACACTTTGTAGTGATGCAATAGTTCATTGGCAACATGACAATGTCCAGCTTGTTTATTTACATTGTCTTGCACTGTTATATATGCCTTTACTGTATGTAATTGATCTACAACTGTTAGAGCTTTTGTCTTTAATCCTTTTTTTACATTAACTAGTAATTAGGTCTACAGTAATTAGGTATGCAACACCTCTATACAAATTAGCTTTATATTTAAGAAGAAATTTTAGTTCTGGTGTTTGCTGTAACAATTCTAGTACAACTATACGTATTTCTGGAGACTATTAAGGTTCTAAAGAAATTCTTATTTCTGAAAATTCCTAAGTACCTGTGAGAAGCATCATATAAGAATTTTCATCTAATTGTATAATACTGTCTTATCAGAAAAGTTTTTCTTAAAGATTGTCATGATAAATAGTTCTCAATTCAGACAAAACCACAAAACCTTTCTATTTCATCAAGCAGAATCTCAACAAAATTTTGCTAGCAGAAAAAAGTGAAATCCATTATTTGTAATCTTAAAGTTAGCTTGCATTTCTTTCATGATTATTAATGCACAGACTGCTAGCCTATCTCCTCTTTTTTATCTAAACTACAGCTAGCACCCTGGAAGCAATTATGTTGTAGAATATGCCCTGAAGGTTCTCAGGTGTAGAATGACTAAATTGCATGGTAGTAAAACCTGATTTTACCTCCCATCATCCCAGCCACAAAGAGAAACAAACAAAAAGCACTGTGGAAAGAAATCCATACTCATACACTGAAAGATGAAGATCTGTAGATTCCAGAGTTTTGAAAAACCATGTCAGTGTAATAATTTTGTAATCTCTTCTGCAAGCCAAACAAGTGAATGTAGCAAGGCCTGACTGTGAGAGAAACAGTAATTACTGAGGTCTCCATCTGTGATATTCAAGGATATAAATTACTTGCAGTTGAGGAACATGTCATATTACTGCTATTACAGTGAAAGGCATATTGCATTCCCCAAATATATGCTTTCTTTTCAAATAGTATACAAACATGGCCTCCATCTTCAGCAGACAAAATATAATTCTAGTGTTTTCTAGTGATAAATGTATGCTATCATCTGTTGCTACCCTGTGTTTCATCACAGTGAAGACTAGTGACTAAGGTAATGTAATTTTAAGTACTAGAGTACTAGTCTCTCATTACACTCTGTGTATCCTCCTTTACTTCACAATGTATAATCATGAATTTACTAAAGTTTTGCTGAAACATTGAGATCTCTGTCTGATTTTTTTTTTTATCTTATCATCCATGTGTCTGGTTTGTTATGCTCTTTAAAATCTCTACCATTGAACAATGTGCTAAAATCTTTGACTGATGTTCCAGGAAAAAAATAAGGCTTTTCAAATAATTGTTAATAATAAAATTGTGAGGCTCAGAAACCTCTTTACAGTCACTGAATTAATAGTAATACACGAGTAAATATAATGCTGAAAGTAAGGAACTGAGCAATTACTCTTTAAGGTGGGATTTGTGAGTTTGTGCTTACACAAGTGAGTGTACATACACACTTGCATGTATATTAAGTATATATATGTAGAAGAGTGTATTAGGGTTTTGCCCAGGTAGAAAGAACAATTCCTTCAGAGCTTAACTCCTGATGAGAAAGTCAGAGGCAGACTCCTTCATTTGATTACAATGTGTTAGTCTGTTTTAAGTCAGTCTCTCAAAACTAGCCCCTAGATACAAGTCTAGGTAGTTTATTAATAGAAGTGTTTGAAAAAATGCTGATTCAATGCCATCAAAACATTATGTGGGAACAAGTTGTTTTTTTCTTAGTTAGTCTTGACAGAAACCAGGCAGGTTTCCACAGAAACTTGCCTACCTCACCAACAGTTTGACTGTCTGGAGCCAGATTTCCAGCCATGGGATGAGTCTAAGCTGCTTGGCTGCTGTGGCTGTCAGGGTTCAGAGGGCTTGCTGAACATCATCTTGAGTTCGTTTTGAAAAGCTGAGCAAAACTATTGAGTCAATTTCTGTAAACAACATTTGAGGATTCTTGTCCTAAGAAATGTTGAAGTCTTTTTCCAACTTGCAACAATTTCCACCCTTCTCAGATTTTTCACTTAGGAAAGGAAATTTGTGCCTGGACTACTAGTTCTTGAAAAGTTGCCATGTCTCATACTTAGGTATGAACCTATAAAGCATTCCCCTTGCTTTTGAAAAAGTCACAAGGTAGCAAAAGTTTGCCCTAGTACTTGTCTGGGATGAACTGTAACTCATTGACATGGCAGGATTTCAAAGGTGTCAGTGTAGGAGGAACACTGACTTGTGGCAAGACAGGTATGAAGGCAGTATTGCTTAGTAAACATGGATATTGTTCTTTCTAAGTGCTGGTATTGGTGTTCTGTGAAGTAAAACTAGTTTTCCAACCGGCTTTTAAAAGCTACATTAAGACCATTTTTTCTGAAAATTTGAGTTCAAGATTTTCAAGACACGAGTCTCTGAAGGCAATATTTAACCTTATTCTAAGTTTGGATTTTTTTAAATATTAAAAAATAAATGCAAATTGTCTTTTTTAAACATGAAAGGAGCTACTGATCCACATGTTAAGAGATATAGACAAAAACATGTCACACACCCCTCCCCCCCTTAAAAGTAAGGCATTAAAAAAAAAGTCAATCAAACTTGATAACTAAAATCTCTCTCATCCTGGCTATATTTTATGCTCTTCATTTGAGAGTTCCTTACAAGGAATGTTTTCACCATGTTCTTCCAGATGTAATCTTTTTTACTTCTCATTGCAAAGAGCTGTTGTCACCATTTTAGTCATCCTTCTGTTTTGTAAGCTGAGTTTTACAGTGTGGTAAGAATACACTCACACACAAAAAAAGCTGACAGAAAAATCATACTTGCAGCTGTGGAGAAAGCAGAATCACGTCCGAACTTACATATTTTAATATCTAAGTAGCAGTAAAGTGTTGCACATCTTTCTGATGCACACAGCATCAACAGGGAAAGGCAGCAATTGTTCAAGAGCAGTAAGATGTTACTGATCTGCCAAACAGGGAAGATGTATGTCTTCTTATTCAATAGACAAATAAATGCGAATGTACAAATCTTAACACAGCTGTTTCTTGCCCCACAGATCTTCTACCACATACTGTAGGCTCATGTAAAGATCTGAGCCTCCAAGTCACTGCTGTCACAAATTCCTTTCAAACAAATCAATTTAGCTAAGCCTGATTCACTACTCCTTTCTGGCCTTCTTTGTTTTACTGCTTTCAAGCTTTGTATTTAGATTCACTGTTCTTACTACTGAAGTGTGTCTATATACTTTAGCATAGCTGCTTTCTCCTATAAAATACGAGCTGTTCTCTCTTTGGCTGTGTTTCATAGTTGATCAAGAAATCAGCTGGGGTAGCTTCAGCTGATTGAAAAGAAAAACCCTCCATCTTATAATCATAGAATCATAGAATGGTTTAGGTTTCAAGGGACCTTCCAAGATCATCTAGTTCCAACCCCCTGCCACAGCAGGGACACCTCCCACTAGACTAGGCCACCCAGGACCTCATCCAACCTGTGCTTGAACACCTCCAGGGATGAAGTGTCCACAACTTTCCTGGACAGCCAGTTCCAGTGTCTCACCACCCTCTGAGTGAAGAATTTCCTCCTAATTTCCAATTTAAATCTACCCTCTTCAAGTTTGAACCCATTACCCCTTGTCCTATTACTACAGACCTTTGTGAAAAGTCATAGAATCATAGAATGGCTTAGGTTGGAAGGGACCCTAGAGATCATTAGTCCAACCTCCCTGCCATGGTCAGGGATGCCTCTCAGCTAGACCAGGTTATTCAAGGCCTCATCCAACCTGGCCTTGAACACCTCCAGGGAGGGGGCATCCCCAGCCTCTCTGGGCAATCTATTCCAGAGTCTTGCCACCCTCGTATGGAAGAACTTCTTCCTAAGATCTAGCCTAAACCTACTCTCCTTCAGCTTAAAACCATTTCCCCTTGTCCTGTTGCTGGACACTTTTGTGAAGAGTCCTTCACCAGCCTTCCTGTAGGCTCCCTTCAGAGATTGGAAGGCAGCTATAATGTTCCCCCCAGAGTCTTCTCCAGACTGAACAATCCCAGTGCTCTCAACCTATCCTCTTAGCAGAGATGCTTCAACCCCTGAATCATCTTTCTGGTCCTCCTCTGGGCCCGCACCAACAGATCTATGTCCCTTTTATGGTGGGGACACCAGAACTGGATGCAGTATTCCAGGTGGGGTCTCACAAGAGCAGAGTAAAGGGGAAGAATCACCTCTCTTGACCTGCTGGTCACACCCCTCCTGATGCATCCTAGAATACAGTTGGCCTTCTGGGCTACTTGACTGAACTGCTGGCTCATGTTGAGCTTCTCATCAATCAACCCCCAAGTCCTTCTCCTCCGGGCTACTCTCAACCCACTCTGTACCCAGTTTGTAGTTATGCCCGGGATTGTCCCGACCCAGACACAGGACCTTGTACTCTGACTTGTTGAACCTCATGCAGTTGGCATTGGCCCATTTCTTGAGCCCGTCAAGGTCCCTCTGGATGGTCTCCNCAGCAACGCTCTTCCTATATTTAGCAGAGCTGTAACTCTGTCATAGAAGACCACCAAATTAGTCAGGTATGATTTGCTCTTAATGAAGCTGTGCTGGCTGTCACCAATCACCTCATTATTTTTTATGTGCTCTGGTACAGATGCCAGGAGGATCTGTTCCATGATTTTATGTGGCACAGAGGTGAGACTGACTGGTCTGTAGTTCTCTGGGCTTTCTTTGCTTCTCTTTTTAAAAATGGGGGTTATGTGTCCCCTTTTCCAGTCTGTGGGATCTTCACCAGACTGCCACAACTTCTCAAATACAATGGCTAGTGGCCTAGCAACTTCAGCCACCAGTTCCTTCAGGACCCATGGATGTATTTCATCATGTCCCATGGACTTATGCACCTTCAGGTTCTCTAGGTGCTCCCAGACTCGATCTGCACCTACCCTGGGTGGTTCTTCACTCTCCCAGACCCAGTCAGTGCCTCCTGTGACCTGGGTGGTGTGGTTCAAGTGGTTACCAGAGAAGACCCTCTTCAGCTTTGTTGTAGGTTCTCTTCAGATACTGGAAGGCTGCAATAAGGTCTCCCCGGAGCCTTCTCTTCTTCAGGCTGAACAAGCCCAATTCTCTCAGCCTGTCTTCGTAGGAGAGGTGTTCCAGCCCTCTAATCTTCATTGTAGCCCTTCTCTGGACCCTGTCTAACAGGTCCATGTCCTGCTTGTGCTGGGGGCTCCAGAGCTGGACACAATACTTCAGATGGGGTCTCATAAGAGCAGAGTAGAGCGACAGAATCACCTCTCTCTCTATCTACTGGCCACGTTTCTTCTGATGCAGCCCAGGATACAGTTGGCTTTCTGGGCTGCACTGGCACATTGCTGGCTCATGTTGAGCTTTTCATCAACCAGCTCCCCCAAGTCTTTCTCCACAGGGCTGCTCTCAATCCACTCATTGCCTGACCTGTATTTGTGCTTGGGGTTGCCCCGACCCAGGTGCAGGACCTTGTACCTGGCCTTGTTGAACTTCATGAGGTTGGCATGGGCCCACCTCTCAAGCCTGTCAAGGTCCCTTCGGATGGCATCCTTTCCCTCCAGCTTGTCAATCGCACGACACAGCCTGGTGTCATCAGCAAACTTTCTGAGAGCTCACTCAATGCCAACTGTCCATGTCACTGACAAAGATGTTAAACAGGGCCAGTCCCAGTACCGAGCCCTGAGGAACACCACTCATTACCAGTTTCCACTTGGACATCAAGCCATTGATTGCAACTCTTTGAGTGCAACCATTCAGCCAATTCTTTATCCATGGAGTGGTCCAGCCATCAAATCCATGTCTCTTCAATTTAGAGACCAGGATGTCGTGCGGGACAGTGTCAAAGGTTTTGCTTAAGTCCAGGTAGATGACATCAGTTGCCTTTCCCTTATCCACCGATGC
>VYZX01001416.1:0-21126 GCA_013401335.1 Brachypteracias leptosomus
ACCAAAAAAACCCCCCAAACTAACCTAAAAAAACCCAAACAAATAACAATAAAGAAAAAAACAAATGTGGTGTAACTTTCTGTTGCTATTCATTATAGCATGGACACGTGTAACAGAAAAGTGAGTGCATGGACAGGTATACACACAAATGCATTCATGGCTTTAAGACTTTTTCAGTGTTATTTGACATTTCAAATGGTATCCCTTGAAATGTATTATCTTTCATTTATGTTTCATGGTTTAAGTTCGTATCATGAGATATAATAAAGCTTTTTTCTATATTATTGTTTTCTTGCTTTGAGTGTCCTCATAGTTTGGGGTTGGTTTTTTTTCTACTTTTATTGATTGCCTCCATCTCCTCTGGGCAGGAAGGTATTTTGACATAGTACGTAATTTTGGGGGGTTTTCTGCAATTCCTTATCTTCCGCAGAGGAAATTGATTTTGGTTTTCTTTTTATCATTCACTTAAATGATTGTTTTCCTCTAGAGATAGATTTTTCTGCTGTTGATTTGACTTTATTTTTGTGACTATAGCATATTTTTTGGCTGAGATTTGACTAAGATGGTTTTTGTGTTGAGTCTTAAACTGTCAGCACAAATATATTACAGCACAAGAAGAATAAGAAGTATAGGAGCATCTAAAAATAGCAAATAAAATTACTAATCTATCCAGATATAATATTAACCCTACAGGACTTACAATCCAGTGCCATATTTACTTGTAGGAATTTTATTTTACGGTTTCTCTGATAATCACAGTAGAGTTTCTTCAGTAGAATTTCTTGGAAGAAAACAGAAGACTTCAGGTCTTGACATGATTGGTTTCAATCTTTCTATCTTTGCTTCTAAAGCAAAAACTAATATTTTCTCTGCCACAGAATATCATAGAAATAATTTATACTTATATTGTTACCTTAATCTCAGGTCATAGATGTTATGTAGCATTAGCAGTGTAAATATAAAAATGCCCAGTCTCTTTGGACAGTTGGTGCAAAAGAGAACATACCATGGTTTAGGGTTTTTTACCTCCATACTTCTATAGTAGTATTTCAATGTATATCTTTGATATTTTTCCTGAGAACACTGGATTAAGCCAAAGAGGTTGCTGGTGATAAGCATATGGAAAGTAAAGTCATATAATAAGACTCAGTGAAACAACAGTGGGTAAGCTGCTTCCTACAACCAACACAAATACTCTCAATGTAACTATTGAAATGCACCCTTCCCAAGCCTGAAAAGCAAACTAAAATAATGGATGACTCTGGATTTACAGAGGAAAGGGTGAACTGGAGAAATAGCTGTGGGTGGCTCTCTGCCAGGGAACACAGCACCTTCATATGAATAAAACAGAACAAAACTACTAATGCCCAAAACAGGGATGTGGTGATGGAAAGATTGTGCTAATACTTGAGATACGGGTGAAGTGGTGATGGTGGAAACATTATACACTGCTTGCTATACTGGTNCAGAGAAAGCAAGGTCGCGCGCGCGCGAAGCAAAAGCGACAAAGCCGTTACTCTCTACTTCCCATCTGCAGGCGGTGTCGGGCCTGTCCCGGGAAGCAGGGCTCCAGAACGCGTACCGGTTGCTCGGAGGACAAATGTCTTCCCAGAATCCCCCCCGTCCTCCTCCCTTTATAGTTGAGCTGACGTCATATGGTATGGAATATCCTATTGGTCAGCTCGGGTCGGCTGTCCGGGTTGTATCCCCTCCCAAATCTTGCCCCCCCACACACACACCCCGTCAAAACAAGGCTGTGTGTTATCAACACCTTCTGGCTTCCAGTACTGCAGCATGAAGGCTGTATGGGGAAAATCAGCTCAGACAGACCCACTACAATATCAAACATAACCAAGTGGAAGGGGAAAAATTACTACAGGAAAATGTATCCATCACAATCAGTGGAAAGGAAAATAATCAAAGATTTCTATATAACACACTAACTGGTTAGGCTAATTAGTGTGAAATGGAATTTTTATTCTACAGTTCCAGAAACAAAAGGAATCCCAAAGAAACCTGACATATTAATATTTTGTTTTACAGCTAATACTACCACCAAAAAAACCCCCCAAACTAACCTAAAAAAACCCAAACAAATAACAATAAAGAAAAAAACAAATGTGGTGTAACTTTCTGTTGCTATTCATTATAGCATGGACACGTGTAACAGAAAAGTGAGTGCATGGACAGGTATACACACAAATGCATTCATGGCTTTAAGACTTTTTCAGTGTTATTTGACATTTCAAATGGTATCCCTTGAAATGTATTATCTTTCATTTATGTTTCATGGTTTAAGTTCGTATCATGAGATATAATAAAGCTTTTTTCTATATTATTGTTTTCTTGCTTTGAGTGTCCTCATAGTTTGGGGTTGGTTTTTTTTCTACTTTTATTGATTGCCTCCATCTCCTCTGGGCAGGAAGGTATTTTGACATAGTACGTAATTTTGGGGGGTTTTCTGCAATTCCTTATCTTCCGCAGAGGAAATTGATTTTGGTTTTCTTTTTATCATTCACTTAAATGATTGTTTTCCTCTAGAGATAGATTTTTCTGCTGTTGATTTGACTTTATTTTTGTGACTATAGCATATTTTTTGGCTGAGATTTGACTAAGATGGTTTTTGTGTTGAGTCTTAAACTGTCAGCACAAATATATTACAGCACAAGAAGAATAAGAAGTATAGGAGCATCTAAAAATAGCAAATAAAATTACTAATCTATCCAGATATAATATTAACCCTACAGGACTTACAATCCAGTGCCATATTTACTTGTAGGAATTTTATTTTACGGTTTCTCTGATAATCACAGTAGAGTTTCTTCAGTAGAATTTCTTGGAAGAAAACAGAAGACTTCAGGTCTTGACATGATTGGTTTCAATCTTTCTATCTTTGCTTCTAAAGCAAAAACTAATATTTTCTCTGCCACAGAATATCATAGAAATAATTTATACTTATATTGTTACCTTAATCTCAGGTCATAGATGTTATGTAGCATTAGCAGTGTAAATATAAAAATGCCCAGTCTCTTTGGACAGTTGGTGCAAAAGAGAACATACCATGGTTTAGGGTTTTTTACCTCCATACTTCTATAGTAGTATTTCAATGTATATCTTTGATATTTTTCCTGAGAACACTGGATTAAGCCAAAGAGGTTGCTGGTGATAAGCATATGGAAAGTAAAGTCATATAATAAGACTCAGTGAAACAACAGTGGGTAAGCTGCTTCCTACAACCAACACAAATACTCTCAATGTAACTATTGAAATGCACCCTTCCCAAGCCTGAAAAGCAAACTAAAATAATGGATGACTCTGGATTTACAGAGGAAAGGGTGAACTGGAGAAATAGCTGTGGGTGGCTCTCTGCCAGGGAACACAGCACCTTCATATGAATAAAACAGAACAAAACTACTAATGCCCAAAACAGGGATGTGGTGATGGAAAGATTGTGCTAATACTTGAGATACGGGTGAAGTGGTGATGGTGGAAACATTATACACTGCTTGCTATACTGGTGTTATTTTCCAAACCAATGGCATTTTCCCCTTTTCTGTGATGTTTTCCATCAAGAGATGAAAATATGTGACATGAATGGAAAGATGGCAATAGTTCTAGTGAAAAGACCATCAGCAGGATCTGGGCTTGTCAGTCCATGCAACAGAGAGGATTATATGCCAAGTTCACCCCTGCTGCATGTGACAAGAATGAAGGAGAGGAGGAAACTGACAAGTAGGGAAAGCAAAATCCATATAGCACAGATTTTTATTCCTAATGTAGGTCAAAACTCAAGCCTCTTGGGCTTCTGTCTATATGACTACCTATAACCATGAATTTGCATTTCCCTGTTTAAAGTAATATTGTTGGAAAAGTCATCATAATTGAGAGAAGGAAAGGATATACTGCTTTGATCTTCTCTGTATTCAACAGCTGTTGAAGTAGTTTCAAGGATGCTCAGGTGGACAACAATAACCAAAAGATCAGAATGTAACTGGCCCATATTGTCCAAGGTTGCCCTGACAAGACTCTATGAAGATTTGGGTCACTTTCCCAGGCACCTGGGACATAGTTTTAAAGGAGATGATTTTCTGAAAAAAACTGAAGATAGATAAGTCCTGAAGCCATTAAATGTCTTTATCCACAGCCAAGGTGAAATACCTCTTGCTGGCTTTTCTGTTAGCATTGCTTCTTAGGACTATGAAAAGACAGGGATAACTTAGTGTGTTGATGAAAGACATGTAGGCTGGGACAGTTGGGAACTGAACCCCAGTAGATGTAACATACCATAGTTCTCTGAGATGCAGGAGACATCTTTCTTGCAGCAGAGTGTAATGTGATGACATGCTCTCTACCTTACCAACCTGCTGGAAATACATTCCCTCTCCTCAGTAGGGATATCTTTGAATATTACTCATAACCAGAGGGCTTCAGAAACATGTAAAGCCAAATGGTCCTAGAGACTTTTTCATTTGAGTTAGCTTCTCTCTATCTCCTAGTGTCCTCCAAGAGCAAATCAAATTAAAAAACCCCAACCCAATAAATTCATTCCCAAGGTCTCTATTACAGAAACCTTTTAAGAGAACAATATCAATGTAGCCTCAATTCTTAGTGATTTTTTTGTGTATCCTGCCCTAATTTGAGCACCGAAGTGTCTTGCACACATCTATACTAATGGAAATCTTTGGGAAGGGCTAGGGGAAAGTTTTTGCTGTAACCAAGACTACAGCATTGCAATCTTTGTCCAGAGTTTCAAAATCATTAAGTAGTCATTATGATTTGAAAAGCTAACTGCATGCCTGCTTCTCCTTTGAAAAACACTTGGGAGGTGATGAGTTGTTTTTGAAAAGTCTTTCACAAAGCTTCAAGGCTTTTTTTTTAAAGCACATTCTAGCTCTGTAACTAGAGGTTTATATAACCTGCAGTGAATAGAGTCGCACTTCAGGTCAATATAATATAAAGATGCATTTTACAAGCTGCCTTTTTTATTTGCATGTTTTGTTAAGACTGTGACTGAGGAGAAAAGGTATAATGAGAAAGGACGAATATATACATAAAATGCCATTTTTTCTGTATGTATTCAAACAGGAGAAAACAAGTGACTGTCAAATAAGGTATAATTAATATAATTTAAAATTGCTCTGAGTAGGATCTTGTGTACCTTATGTGATGTGTAAATAACTGCTTTACTGATACATGTGACTTCCATGTGCACACTCTGAGCTTCAGATTTATTGAAAAAAGGGAGAAAAATTTTTACAGGGGAATTATTTTCCATCTTGACAGATGCCTATACTTCTTAATTTGGAAAACTGAAATTAGAGAGGAGCAGGATTTTTTCAAGGGCGGTAGTTTGTTGTAGAATATGATACTGCAGTTGGTAGAAACACAGTCTGATGTTCTTGGTTTCCACAGAGCTTCCTCCATTCCAAGCAAATATTATAATCGCCAGTCTTCTTCTCCTGAATATTCCATTGAAGGATGATTTGAAATGGGTTTGTGATTACTACTTTAACATGAAGGAATTTCACACAACAAATAACTGCCACTACATTCTACTTACAAGCAGTCAGAAGGCATGAGAAGTTGCACTACTCAGCTTCCTATACTGCTGAAAATAACGTGACTCTCAGAGTACTGTTTGGAAAAATTGAATTAGTTAAGAAGTGGAGATTCTATTCACGATCCCTGAGACCAGGGTAACATCATAAAACTTGTATACACACAGTTAGTTCATCTTCTGAGCCTCAACAACATAGTTGCAGACCTAGTGAAAGTGATGGGAAAACAAGTATGGTTAAAAAACTATGTAAACATCCATTCATTGTTTGATGATTATAGTAAATTTTGTACTTGCAATTTGGTTTCATGATAGACAAATAAAAGCTAGTTGTTCGTCCTTTTTTTGGCTTATGGCAAATAAACTGAAAAGCAAAACCCCTCTAGTGCAATTCTTACAAGTATACTTCATTATTTATTAATCTGTGATCGAGGATGTAAGTTTCTTTACATTTTTCAATTTTCAAAATAAAGCAAAAAAGCCCATATCTCTTAGCAATTAAGAAAAGAGAAGGGTTGTACATGGTTTCTGGTTTCCAACAACTTACTGACTTAGTGTCTCTTGCACCACTTGAGGCAGAAGTATTGCTACCTGAGAGAAAGTATTCTATAAACAGTGTAACACCTTTCTCATTTTAATGAAGAAAGCACTACTACTTTCACTCTTCGCTGTGTCTCCAGCCAGGGCAAAGGTCTGTTTCTTCCATGATGCAATCTTTCATCCAAGTAACAACTAATGAGCCCTTCTTGATTGTCAGCCACCTACAGAATTTCATACTGACATATATTAGGTCCCAAACAAATCTTTGTTTGTCCTACTATAGGCTCTGTCCATCACATGGATTCTTATTTCTGGATAAAAACACAAGACAAATGAAAGTAAGCTTCTACTCACTGTACAGTTGTCTCCGTTTAGGGCTCAGGGCAACCCCCACGGAGAAGAATTAGTTTCACCCCTCTTCCCCCTCCCCTTTTCCCTCCCAGGGGAGGAAGAAAGGCCTCACACAAAGTTGGAAAATTAAGATCACAACTTGTAACAGGGAGTAACAAAAGGGATATCAGAGGAAGGGAAATATACAGAAGTAACAAGGGAAGGTATATATACAAATGTATACAACACCGATCCTCGGATGTCACTGGATTTCTCCCGAGCCACATGGAGTTGTAGCAGCCACAGAGCCGTCCAGAGTCAGCAGCAATTCCAGCGAGGAGCAGGCGAGCAGAAGTTCCTGTGTCCTTTTATAGAGTGTGGCAGGAAGGGGAATGGAATAGTCACTCCCCTTCCCCAAACCTTAAACCATAACAGTAGAATTAACTTCGAGCACTTCTTGAAAATATCTCCCAGTGACTGACTCATCTGACAGTGATGCACAGAGGTACCTCACAAAGCCTGCCTCCACCCCAAAGTTATAATGGCCAAAAATCACCACTACTTACTTTGATCATATTCTCAGTCTGCAGCTGTGTCAATACTCAGAGCTCAAACTGATCTCACTAGCTTATCTTAACTGTTTCTTTACCAACCTAGTATAGATATATATGTTCCTGTTTCTGTTTTGTGGGCAGATGCATACCTTTTAGATTGACCAACTGTTGCTTCATAGTCTTCTGTTATTATTTTTAGTCTAATAGATGAAGGTATTCTGAGGACATAGGCAGGATTTTCCCTTGAGCATCAACCAGTTTAGCCTGTGGCTCTAGGAAAGTTGTTTCAATCACTTGAGCAAATTAATAGACAAAGAGGTCTTGCACTCAAAAAAACTGTTGTTCCTCCAGTCTTTTTGTTTACTTTTATGCCAGTAGAAGAAGAAATTAAGAGTAATTTCTCTTTTGTCTTGCTAGCTCACTCTCTCTTCAAACTATCCTGCCAACTACACCAGTTTTATGCTGCTATCTCTCTCCTTCTGCTGGACAACCCCAAACTCACCAACAGCCCCTCAGCATCCCTTCAAGTTTTACATGTTCTTCATCTTTTTGCTCTTTTCTGTCCCAAATCAGTCACCACAAGAGCCAAGGGGGGAACACACCACCAAGAGAGAGCTCAGCAAGCTGCCTCCAACAGCAAGCGCCTCCAACTGACCCTAACAGCAAATCTCTCTTCAAACTGATCACCTCCTTAGTGCTTCTCACACACTGATCAGTTCCTGGTTAATATAGTCCTGGCCCCACCCACTACCCTGACCACAATCACCTGGGGGCAGGCAGGGCCTCACACAGGTGGGCCAGGTTCTGCCTCTAGGACCTGAAACCTCTTGGGGAACAAAACATACTGCTGGGTTGTGACTCATCCATAGGCCCAAAGCCCAGGCCCCAGGACTTCAACTCTGCAAAAAAAATTTCCTCAGAGTTGACACATCTCATTTCCAGAATGTCAGTGTTTTGTTTCATACACTGAGAGCAGATGGTGTTACACATACCTCTCCTTTAAAAGGAGTCCTGTGCATATTCTCTTTCAGTTGCCTATCTAGACAACAGATATGTTCCATGCACTCCACACCTACCACAGAGCCATCTAGCATGAACATTGAAAACATAGTTCTACTGCTTATTAAAGATGACATCTCTACTCAATTAAAATGGAGCTAAACTAGAAAGCAAGTGTCAAGTGTTAGGACTGGGCTGGCCACTAGAAAAGTGACAGATGTTCTCTATTAATCCCTCTCCCTTCCCCAAAAGGGAAGAGAAAGGAAATAAGAGAGAGACTTACAGATTGAAAAAGAGAACTGAAACAGCTGTAATGAAACTAATAACAATAAAATGACATATATACAAAACCAATATCAAACCCAGCCCTCCTGATGGCAATTACATCACTGTCACTACTGATGCTGTGGAGCAGGCACCAAGAAAGTCCCAGACTGGGCTCAATGGCAGACAGGAAGTGGATACAGCAGCTGGATTCTGGAGCTGGTTTCATGGACACATGGGATTGAAGGCAGAATGGACAGATTCCTCCTCAGACACTGGCTACTGAAGAAGACAGCTTGACTCTTATGATCCCCCAGCTTTATACTGAATATGACGCATATGGGATGGAATACCTTGTTGGTCAGTTTAGGGTCACCTGTCCAGGCCCCTCCTCCCCGCAGGTGCAGCCTTTCACTTTCTGCATCCCCCAATGTGCAGATTTAGCTGTTATCTTGGGCTGCACACCAATCATTGACAGTAACTCCAAACATCAAGCATTATCATTGCTAGAAGCAGACATTGTGAAAATATGGCATTAACTTCAGAAAGTGCAGTTACTTAGAAGAGGCTTAGCCGAACAGTAAAATCACTGAACAGAATTAATTCTGTTCTAACTGAAACCAGGACAGCAAATGAAATGTAGTATTAGCAGAGAGAAGAGGGGTTTTTAATTTCTAGTTAAATGATTTTCACTTGTAGCCAATAAAACAGTATCAGTAATAATATGTAAAACTGCTGACTGATAAGGGCTATGCTTAAGAGTTACTATTAGAGCTTATGTAAAATATGCCTTAATTGAGACAGGTCTGATATGTTTATATTCAAATTCACATTTTTTCATTACAGCCATTTTTTGGAGACTAACCACTTGGTTTTGGTGTTTATTCTTCTTTCTTTACAGTTTTTACCATCTTCTTAGAAACACCCCTTTCTTTTCCAGATTGGTTATTTCCATTCCAATAGATAGTGTTTTTTCCCTGTTTTTTCCTGGTTCCCAGCCAACGACACTTACTTGTTTATGACTGTAATTTTATTTGTCAAAAGCATCTGTGATTACATCATCAGTGATGTCCGTAGAGTTCCGGGAATAGGGTTTATGAGTTAATAGTTTTGGCTGAAAGGCTACATCTCTATATACAAATGGAAAGTGCTAGAAAGGTATGGTATTTTTTACAGTTAAATTTTTTTCAGAGAGTAATAGATGGAGAAAACCATAAGTTCATTTAAAAATCTGGAAGATATTTTCTCCCCAATTTCACCTAGGTCAAGACTGGATCTAAACTACACAGATGCAAAAAACTCAAACAACCCCCCCAAAAAACTTCCCAAGTAGAGAGGTCTTTGTTTTGGTGTAAAAATGGTCACAAACTTTTATATTCTATTTCATGCTTTTCTTAGAATCAAATGCTTCATGTAGGTAATAGTTGCATTTGCTAATTTTCTAAGCAGCAGCTGCAAAGTGAGACAAAAATGCTGCTTGTAGGAGGAGGAAGGCAAAAGAGAGTGATAGCATTTATTTCTCCCAGGAAATATTTAAAAAATAAAATGATTTTGGTAAATCTCTTGCACTTCATTAAATTTAAATTAAGGAAAAAAAGATTTCAACAACTGCAGCGACTGGCCATCTGTCGAAATAGCAGCTAGAAATAAAAATGCACTGACCCTTTCCCATCTGTATTTGTCAATAGTTTGGGAGAAGTACATAATGCTGTCTTTCTAATCAACACTGAATGTTTAATCCATTTTCATTTACTTAAGCTTTGGGGGTAAATTCATGCTGATAAATAATTATTTTGCCATGCAGTCCATTATTTATTTTTTTTGTAAGTGACTGTGTTTTTCTATAATATTTATTCTAATAATTTGACTAAAAAATAACAAATGAAACAGTGTAAATGAGTGGTTTTATCTATTGTATGAATCTATCCAACAAATAGGAAAAAAGGTGTACACAACGAGTGTATATATTGCTCTGTGAAGCGACTTACCACAAGGAACAAAATAGACAAATCAGTCATCTAGTCTCTATATTCCACCCCCTCAATAAATCTTCCTCATTTATCTATGACATAGACTGAAGCCCATTATAAGTGTAGAGAGTGGAACAAACTATTCCTTGATAGTTTCCAGGAAATTAGCAATATATTTCTATGCCCATGACACACAAGGGCTAGGGCATAACTAGTGTTAAATGCACTATAAACAAAACACGTGAGTGCTGGGTTTCTAGAAGATTCAAAAACATCTTTTACAGTCATGATGTGAAAAAGAGTGCTTTGACAATCACTGTTTTAGTTCTCTCACACTCAATACCATGTTGCTGTGAAGTTCAGGGTTAGCCTGACCCTTTACAAACAAACTGGATGATATTTCATTGCCAGCAAGATCTACTAAAGCCAGTTAGTCTATTAGGGCATTATGGCCTGCATATATTGTTGGGTGCTTAAAGAACAGTAACTCATGGCTGCCTGAACGCAATCAAAATTAGCTTACCACTGTTGGAACTGAATTAGAATATTGGTAAAAACTGGTAAGCACATTTGGGATGAGAAGGAAAAAAAAAAGGAGTATTTTTGTGGGGAAGAATTTACTGTGGAAATGTAATCTGCTTGTGAAAGCACAACATCTCTGTGGAAAAAAAAAACCCCGTCCATTAGCTCTTTAAAACCTTTAAGAGAAAAAATGAAAGGACCTTTTTAAGGAGATTCAAAATACTTGTGAAAATTGTGTATGATTGTAAAACATGAATGATCCAAACAGTCTCAATTTTTATGAAGTTTTATACTATGAGCTCACTTGATGTTATGTTTATCTGGCTAAAATTACCATGACAGAAATAATCTTACAACTAACAACCGATGTCCATGCAACAAAACTTTGTGTTCCCAGTAAATAATTTACAGGGAAGCTTCTTCCCACTCAGCATCATCCTTTGGTTTATTCAAAACTCACAGGGCCAGAGGTAGGCCGTAAGTGTTTCATGTTTCAAAGTATTTGCTAACTCTCCATACCTAGTCTAAATATTTTTGAACTTTAAAACTGCAAATATTTATTAAGTCTTTAAAAATCATAGTTATGCCTTTAGGAAAATACCTGTTTCACTAAATACGACACAATCAAATGAAACTCACTGCAGCACAGAAAACCATTGAGGTACCGAAACTACAAACATCACTTTATGTGCAACTAGGAAACAACTTTTCAGTTGGCATTAAAGTTACTTAAAAGGACTTAGCTCATCACTAAAATAAATCAGATGCATGTTGATTTTATCTTTGCTATACTAGAACTAGAATATAAATAACAGAAGGGAGCAAAAAAATAGTTTCAAAGAGTAAATGAATATTGGGACAGAGAAATTTTATCAGGAGTACATTTATATGATGCCATAGTATCACTTTTACAAAGTGACTTCTGCTGGAGGGACTTTTTCAGATAAAGCATATAAATTAGGATGCACCCAAGGCATAGTTTTTCATTCTATGTGTAACCAAGAAAACATTATATGTCTAAAAAGAGTCCGTAGGGACAAACAGATTCATGTTTAGTTAAGAGGAAAGCTGCCATAGGGAGGGAAGTTAGATACACGATCTTGAAACCCAACAGGGAAGCTGGGCCGATATCACTAGCAATAAAATCCCGTCAAACTCAGCATGTAGCTCAGCTCTTGATTGGAAAGGCTAAGTGACACTGACAAAAAATGTTCCAAGGGTCGTCTGCAGAATTGTTCAAAGTCAGATGTGACCTTTTTTAGCTTTTTGTGTCAAAGAAAATAATTAAAAGAGCAATAATCATTTGCCACAAAAAAAAAAAGGAAATATATCTACATATGAGAACATTAGTGTATTCTTAGTTATAGTTGACTGAATAAAGGTAACCTAGCCAAAAAGCATACTCTGACCTCTGCACCCACACGTCAGGGAGAAATCTCTTAGAAGGTACAGGATTTAGGAAAAAAAAAAGGAAAAATATTTAAAATTGAACCTCCTGTTGATAGATTCCATAACAATTCTGAGTTAAAAAGTTAGCTGTTACTACTGAAGTCCTACTCTGATAGTTGTCCAAAGTGACTGCTTTAAGATTGAGATGAAAAACAGTAACAAATTAAATGAGCAATGCAAAATCTGAATAATAATCCCATTTTAATTAGATGACTTCATGATATCTGACAGAAAATCCAGTGGGGCTATTGCAACCACTCCTGAAGAATTTGCATTCTTTTTTAACACACCCTTTTGTGTTTCTATGAAGAAAATTGAATCTTTCCAGAGTTTATTCGGGTTTAAAATCAATTAATATTGCTTTTTCTCCTAATATTGCTCTTGCTTTCTTTTCTGTCTACTTTTCTGCCTCCATTCTGTTTTTTCTCCTCTGCATTCCTGTTTAGCTAGAAGACTATAGACCTAAAATGGGCACTTTTGCATTTTCTTTACCAGAAACATTAAGTGGCATGTATTAAAAGAACCATTTCTGATTTTCATTTCTTCAGAGATAAGGTTAAGTAGCTGCAGTGTAATTTAATAAGCCTGTACTGTTTAAAATCAAGGATTTATTCCAGTGTTTCATTTTATAGCCATAAACACTACTCGTTTTGACAAATTTGTTTTAAGAAGTGAAAGAATAACAGATGTCTTGCAGCCCTCACCACCAGCAGCTAATTTGGCTAGCAGAGTCAACACTGTAAAATCCCTTTGTGTCTATAATTATCTCATTCATGTGATTACTGGCATGGTCTGGCCAACCTTATCAAAGTCAATCATAAGAGCTGGGCACAACCTAACGGAAATGCTAATGAAAAGTCAGCCTTTGATAATGTAACTTCTGTCAGTCTCCAGAAATAACTTAAGGCTTATTGACTGTAAAAGCTGGGAAACATGAGCAGCCTCTGTGATGCTTGAGTTTGGCTGAACTGAAAAGTGTCAGCTTTTTTGGGTTCTGTATCAATATTGATGGTAAGTCTTGATGGTTGTCAGAGGTGTGATTATGTAAATGTATCTGAGTTAGGGTATAGAAAACTATATGATCGACAGAAAGACTAGTATCAGACCCTGGGGTAAATACTTGTGTTGCTGGATCCACTGTCTGCAATGACGAAAACAGTATTGGAATCTGACAGTCTCATGCCAGCTTAGATTGGCTTATATGAGCTGTGAAGTCGTACCTTTGCTGGCAATATAGTCTCCTGTGTATTTTCCAGTCATGGAAAGGTTAGAAACACCCATGTGTTTGACCACTCTCTGTAACATCTGTCTCATACAAGCAATTACTTTCACAACTGTATAGTTGCCTTGAAGCAGACACGAGGTTTTGCTCCAAAGTTTTTTCTCACAGGTGCTTTTTCAGTCCTAGATTCACAAATGTCCTGTGGTTGAGCTTAGTGCTCAAGATTTTGAAGTAAACTCCTGTACAGCAAAACTTCATTGCATGCCAGTCTCACCGTTCCTCCTACTCTCCTTTTGTTGGTGATTCACTTACAGTCTGTTGGGTATTGGAGAAAGGCAAGTATATCAGCTAAAAGGTTATCTGCTCCTTGTGTACAATGCAGATTTGCACCAATGAATAAAGCTCTGATCTACTGTAGAAGGCGAGAAGTCTTCTCAGATTCGCGGTTCCCATGTAATGCCTGGCACTGTTTTCCAGCGTAAGTGCAAAGTGCCTTTTGTTTGTAATCTCTTGTTGCATTTGTTGCCACTTCCTCCGTGACTGGTAAATGGCAATAACCCTGCTTGCAGGGTTGTGTAGCTGCAGAATTTCCACATCTCTCTTTCAGATTTCAGATTTTAGTGCTACATGTGGAAAAGTTTTATTTTCGTTTGAATCATTTTTGTTAGTTATCTCTTTTTGCTCTTTCTGATCAGACCAGTTTAGTCTGTAGTGTTCAAGTTTTTCTCATCTTGATTCCTTTTTCTGTTGTTTGTTTCCTTAGCAGTTATGCTCTTCTTTCATGTGTTCACTAACAACAACTTGAAATAGAAGGGGCTGAGTTGTGAAAATAAAATGTTTCTGGAGGTGAAAGTTCCCTCAATATAATTCAGTCTGTGCTATGTCTCTCCTTTGCTTCCATAGCAGTTGAAATCAAAAGGGACAAAGACAAAGCATTTATAGAATACTAGAAGAAAGTAGAAGTAATTTGGGCTTTCTGGAGAGAAAAAAAGAAGCAGAATAGCCTTTGTCTGGAATACATAATGATTTACTTAATTCCTATGCCTTTTCTTTTTTGAGAGTTTTTCAGGAAAATAAGTGAAACAGACATCTCCAATATGACATAATAGATAGAGTCTCTGCACCAAATAACCACTCAGTGATTATGCTAATGACACTGTTTCGTGGTGTTGGTTTTGTCAAGCAACTCTGCAAAGCAGAAAAAAAACATGAAAGAAAATAAAAGTTATTTATTCTTTTCTTACAAGTGTTTTAATATTTTTCTCTGGATATCAATCCTGGTATCCTAGGAATTAATCCTGTGGAAGGATTTTTGCTAGAATCAGGTGCTAACAAAAGTGTTTCAAAGAGGGCATTATGGAAAATTAGAAGCCTGAACTATGCTGAGCTTTCAGACCTGAAAGTGGTAAGTGTTTTTTACAGCTGGAACTTGGCTCTCAGCTCTCAGCTAAGAAATCACCACTGAAATGAGTTGGAACATTGTGAATTGCACTGGGAAAACTGAACTGTAACTATACAGCTACTACACTGTGTTGCTGGGTCTGCAGGTACAATGCAGTGGTGCACAGTGGATACCTCAGCATACGGCAAGGTACTAAAATTTGCTTTGGGCAATGGTGTAGTGGTACGGGGATAGTATTAGAAAGGTAAGGTGGTCTTTGAGCAACACTGAAGGTGCTATTTGGTATGGTGTAACAATTAACATAATGAAAGTGTTTTACAATGCCAGATAGTATCAATATAAGCAAAGTTTATAGTGATTTATAGCATCCATTTAATCCCGGTATATATAGATAGAGTGATACACATAAAAGGCAGCTTTCACACTAGTACCTGTTCACATGGGGAACAGTGATACATTGTCAACATACTGCTTTATTCAACAGCAGTCAACTTGCCTGGTGCATCACTTTCAGACAGGATCTCCCTTTCAAAAACTTAAAATCTGATTAAAAGGCAAATTCTAAGAGAGAGGTGCATGGCTGAGGAGGCAAATGAGGGAGAGGAAAGGGATCCTTTATGTGGCCATACACATGGCTATTTGTGTGCCATCATAATTCAGAAACTGTTGTTGTCAAGAACAAATAAATAAATATGTATGCACAACTGCCTAGGTGTTTTGGTTTCAGCATTCTTAAAGTCCCATCAATGCAAAATTGAAAGGAGTAAAAACACAGTTCTTGCCCTCTCCATTTCATAATTTTAAAATCTCCATGTAAGTTACCTCACCACTTCCTCTTACACTATGCTATTGTCCAGAAAAATTATGAAACAATATGATGTTAAACCAAGAACAATAATCACTGTTATTCCTGGAGCACTAAGAATAACAGCGTTTATTGTCCTTGTGCTGACATTGTTTCTCTGTTACTGTTCTGACTTAATGCTTTGTGCTTTTGCTGCTCTCACCCCAGTGAGCTTCCAGTGCATATTAAGTTATTAAACCTTTAAGGGCCAGAAGTTCTGATTTGTTGTTGCAAAATCTAATGCAATGTAAAGTGAGGTAAAATACTAACCCATTTTAGATGACATTGATAAAGAGGTCTTCAGGGGTTGTCTCACATTGTGCAAACTGTAGACAGATGGAAATTGGATGTAATGAGTGTTACTCCAGGGGAGAGTCTGTCAAAAATGGGAAGAAGAAGGAAATATGTTTGAGAGAGGGAAGTTTCCAGGCTGTGCTTTATATATATATGTAAATAGGTGGAAGTAAGACTGTCCTAGCTTAGAAAAGAAGTTCATAGAAACCTGTGGTCAGGGAAAAATTCACTCTTAGATGCGGTACACAAGAGAAAGAGGTGATAGAACAATAGGTAATTTTCTTTCTGTCAGCCTCTCTGATGAACATGAGAATAACAACCCAATCAGACTTATGGAACAATATCAATTACTGATTTCCAGAAAAAAAACCAAGACATTCTTCTTTTTCTCAAAGGCAGGAGCTGTCAAATACCCTTATCTCAAAATTAAGAGAAATCTCTACAGATAGAAAGTATTTGCTATTCCTAGCACTGCTACCTCTGAAGTACTGGGAGCATGGAACAGATCCTGTTACTTACTCTCTTTTCATCCCCTGTTTTCAGCTGGTACATGACATTGGACCCCTTTTTATCCCCTTCTCCTTTTATCACCCCTTCTGCCTTAACTGTTCGGACAGAAAGGCTTCTAGAGAAGAAAATCAAACAGTATATTATTACTACATATGGCAAATTGAGGCCTTTTGTCACTCCTGTAATAAATATGTTCCAGTAGACTAGCTACTATATATTTATGTAAAATTCTTTTAAAAACATAGGATGAAGGTACTTCAAAATGCCTGAATCAGTTCAGACCAAACAAATCAGAGGTTGCACTATTCCATATTACCTGTCTGCTTGCTTTTTTGAAAATTCCTTTGCTTTGTTTCTTGTCAGCTGTGCAAAAATTTACCATTTTTAGTTCCATATATTTTTACAGATTGAAATTTATGGCTCAGGTTCATGCAGATTCTCACATAGAGCTGAGAGATGTTTCTTATTTCATATGCTTAAAATTTTTGACTTTTCATACTGTTTAGACATTAGCTTTGTCGGAGGGAAGGGGTTGTAGGTTGAAGGCTATTGGTGCTTATGTACTGTTATGGGTAGAAATGTCAGATTAACTTAAAAGTGTGTGAACAGGTTGTCCTCTAGTGGCTGCCCAAGAGAAGATCTAACCATAAATTTCACAACAAATGTTGCTGCAATGGAAATTAGTGTTAGTCCTTGTAACTTTTGTTTCTGCAAGGATTCGATAAGCAGATCTCAAAATTATCAGTCTCTGTATGATTTCCATTCTAGTGGCAAACTCTGAAAGCTTTTTTCTTATCTCTTTCTGAATTATGCCTTGCAATAACATCATAATTTATGTTTCTGGAGAGTCTTTAAGGGTAGAAAAACTAGTTCTATGTCTCTAGGCTCTTATTTTTGCAGGGATGAAACAGGCCACCTTCTGACATTCTGTTTTCCTATTATACTTTGACCTTCTGCGCCACAGGTTTCAGTGCTTCAGCCTCAGTACAAGTGTGTCTTCCTGGGAAAGAACAAGTGTGAGGGAGATGAGAGATAATTTCTTCCTCTAATTCCACAAGAGAGCATTCTGTCCTCCTTCCTGAAGCCCCATCGGGTATGGTGCAGATACCCTCTTTATGGTAGTGAATGAGGGTCTTCTATCCTCTGAGGAGCTGTCTGGTAGAGCTTTTGACTCTTCTACTGATCTGAGAGAGGTCTTAGACTCTGAGATTTATTGGGAACAACGAGTTATCTGAACACATTGAAACTGTTATTCAGACCATTGTAATAATTTGTATAAATTATGCAATAGAACTCTTTTACTCTTTTATTAAAATAAAAGCTTCACATATAAGACAAATAGAAATAGATAAAAAGACCACACATTTCTGAAAAGAAAATATTTATTCATAAGTACTTGCTCAAGTCATACACCAAAACATCCACAGGACTGAGATTTCTGAAGGCAACTGGGAACTCTTTCTCAGTGGGGCTTATGGATCTTATGAAGTATCCACTGACAAGTTAGTAATAGCTGGCATCAGAAAAATGGAAGCTAAATCAGGTATCAGAGAGTTACATGGACTAAATTTTCTGGGTTTTCCAGTATTAAAATTTACTTGTTATTCAAGATACAGTTAAGACTTCTCATTGTAAAAGAAAGGAAGTAATGAAAGTATCTCATTGTTTCAATGTTCCCAAAGGAAGTTAGGATGCATAGTTTCTCATCCAACAATGTACTTAATATCTCTGTTTCATAAATGATGACTACTGAGGCACCGAGCAGTTCACTGAGTTGCACTAGGTCACACCTCAAATCCCCACAACAGAGAAACAAATTCACTGCTCAGTCCTATGTCCTCTGGACCACTGGTGGCCATTCTCCAGAAAAAGAAAGCTTGTGTGTTGGTGTTAATTATGAACAGAATAAAAGTAACAATACATTAAGCAGTGGTAACTGTACAAGCATATTCTATGTGACACTGCAAGGCTAATGCTAATAATAGTTGGAGAATGGAAGACATAGTATAATGCAAAGCAGAGAAAAAATATCAAGTGCAACTGAAAAATGAATTCAAGATTCCACTGAGCCAATGAGTAATATGACAGTAATATTATTTGCATTTGAGCAGGACCGTGCCCACCAAGAAGGCAGCATTAGCAGGTATCTAGCAATGGAGAATGTCCTCTAGTCATTGAACATTGTTCCACAAGTAAGCCAAAAGTACTGGAAATCTAGCTATTTATTACTTTTTGCAGAATCAGCAGTCACATACAACTGTGCATATGAGACTAACACAAGGTTTTAAACTTTTCTATTGTAACAAGGATCTACAGTTACTATTTTCACTAAGGCATGTTGCATTTTTTAGAAAATAAGTTCCAAATTCCCCAAAAGTATCCACAGAAAAACATCTATACTCACGCATATTTGTAGGATGCTACAGGAGGCAGATTGCTCCATCTGACGTCAGCAGGCAACATAGTTTAACTTCAATAACCGCACAGTATCTCCTAACTGCTGTCTAGTTATTATTCTGCTCCTGCCAGCTATGTCTTTCTTTGCACTTTACTTTCTCTCAACTTCAGCAGCTGGGCCTGTACTAGAGTGTAAGCCTAAGGGAGCTCAAAGAAAGTTTGAACATTTAGTAATAGTTCTCTTTGAGAATTCCTGTAGATAAAAATCTTTGCTCCTCTAGCTCATGATCTGGGGTGTTAGATAGCTGCTTACACCCTGTACATGACATTGCTTCCAGCTGGCACTGTCACAACTTGATCATCACTCTCTCCTGAGAGTACAGGATCTGCACAATCTACAAAACTAGTAAGGGATTTCAAGCTGTTACCCTGCTACTAAACAATCTAAAAAGCAAACCTGGGAGAAGATGAGGGTTTGTTTCTGTTCCCTGCCCTCCCCCTCCAATACGTTTTGTTGTAATTGGAAGAAAAAGTTTGTCTCCTTGGAAACAAAGAACAAATAAGGATTGCTGACAGTGTTCTCTTATTTTAAAAGTTCACAGACTGATAGACAAAGGGATATCGTATATCATCATAGAGGTGGTCTAAAATTTAGTGCAATTGTATATGTATTGAGGAGTGGATCACAAGAAAATGAAGCCTTTAAAAATCTACAGTACTCTGAAACCTGTCCAAACTATGACTTTAGAGACATGAAAAAAAGAAGCTGTACTGCAAAAGATACACTACGAACGTGCACAAAAGCTTTAGCAGCGTATGGCTGTATCTTTTAGATGAAGAAGCCTGGTTGGAACACTTCTAACAAGACTGGTTTCCAATTTAAAAAATAGCTTTTCAAAAAAATTAATCTTCTTTTGAAAAATACCTGGTTTTGTGGGAAAGGACCTCCTTCCATCAAAATTAGTTGCATGAATACTGAAAAGCTGATAGGCATAGACTAGAAGATTACATATTGGAAAATTAAACCTTTGGAACAATTGCAGTCCTTGTGTCTTCCTGTCCCCAGCCTATATGTCCCAGTTTCCCAGCTGGACTTCAATCCTAGTGTGGCATTATGGCCGAAGAGTCCCATGATGTCAAATGATATCTTAGCAAGACAAGAGATCATCATAACATATAGTTAATACTATCTGAGAAGGGAACCTGGTCTATAGATGAGAACAGGGGCAATGAAACATGTAAAATATGTCTTCATCCATTTGGGCAAAGGAGAAATCGATATAATGAAACACAGTGGGTAATATTTTAAGGTCTTATGTTTGGGTTAGGTAAAAGAATTGCATTTTATGCTGAGTAGTTTTTGAAATGAGGTACAGTTTTATGTAAACTTATTTTATTAGTATAACAAAACTACTCATCTGTTGCAGAAAATAAAGCCTCTAGGATAGCTGTTGGATAATTTAACTTTTGCTGAACTGGCAGAAACAAAAAGTTGGATAGGTTAGTCCAAAAAACATGAAGAATAAACTTGTCATTGCACATGAAATAAATCAATGTACTGTTGAAAGGCATAATGTAGCTATTAGTGAGTCATTTAATGACTACCACTTGGGAAAACTAACTAGAGGGAATGAAAATATATTTATGGCAATTCATTCTTGCAAAAAAACTATGAATCTTTTGCAAAGTTTAGTCTCCCAAATGCCTTTTTTTTCAAGCTTAAAGTGACTTCTCCTAATAATCTAGTATAATTGGTAGTACAAGGAAAAAAATAGAGAGCAAAGAATATTTTATATAGGGAAGTTTCAAATTTTAAATACAGTTTTAATAACCATTAGTAGCAGATGAGAAAATATCTGAAACTCACAAAATTTATCACCAGTGTTTTCATACACAGATGACATTGAGGACTGGCTTCGATGTCTGAAAATGCAATTTTGTTATAGAAACAAGACATTTTCTGTCTACAAAATGTTTTGTGGTTTTTTTTTTCATTTTGTATTTGTATCTAAAAATATTCC
The DNA here is from genome assembly GCA_013401335.1 of Brachypteracias leptosomus. Taxonomy (NCBI): domain Eukaryota; kingdom Metazoa; phylum Chordata; class Aves; order Coraciiformes; family Brachypteraciidae; genus Brachypteracias; species Brachypteracias leptosomus. Next base: position 20,876 of record VYZX01001416.1, read on the forward strand.
ACAGTGTCATAATAAAGGGCTTAATAAAAGTTATTCCTCTGAAGGACTATTATCATATACTTACTTGTTCTTACAGACTCACCATGATTATCTACTCCTGGTCCCTGTCCGATTGAGGCTGCTGGGCATGATGTACTTTTGGTCTGCCCTATGAAGAACATCCTTACAATCCTGCTCCCTACATGCTCTGTTTAAATGGCACCCACCAGGTTTGGAATTTGAATCTGTAGTGATGACATCATTGTATGGAG
>VYZX01001417.1:7806-25415 GCA_013401335.1 Brachypteracias leptosomus
GCAGGCCGCGTCCGCGTCACCCCCCGCCCGTCCCAGCCCTCACCTGCGTGTTCTCGCCCTCACGGAAGGCCTGAGCCACCCGCTGCCGCAGAAAGACGCCCAGGTCCCGGTGTCGCTTCGTCTCCTCCACCGGCCACTCCTCGCAGAGCTTCAGGAACCGCCGGTACCTGGTGGCCGCCATCGCTGGCCGGTCACGTGGCCTACGGCGAGCCAGAGGGGCCAAGATGCGCTGCGCCTGCGCCTGCGCCGGGCGGGACCCGGGGTTGGGGTTTGGGGGGCGGTGGTGGAGTCACCGTTCCTGGAAGGGTTCAATGAACGAGGAGATGTGGAGCTTTGGGGCATGGTCTGGGGGGCAGGGAGATGTTGGACTTGCTGATCCTGGAGGTCTTTTCCAATCTTAATGATTCTGTGATTCCACAGCTTAGAAACTTGATGATCCCAGAGGTCGTTTCCAACTGTAATGATTCTATGGCAGGGATGGGGACTCCACCAGTGCCCTGCCCAGCCTGGCACAGCCCTTCACAGCCCTTGCCAGTAAGACATTTCCCCTCATGTCCCACCTAAACACCCCCTGGGCCAACTTGAGGCTGTTTCCTCTTGTCCTGTCGCTTGTTCTTGGGAGCAGAGCCCGACCCCACCTGGCTCCAACCTCCTTGCAGGGAGTTGAGGAGAGCCAGAAGGTCAAGACTGAGAGACCCACACAGCTCCCAGGACCACCCCGGTGGGCTCACAGCCTGCCCTGAGTATTTGAAAGGCAGCTGATGAGCTGGGGCTTTGCCCCTTCATTCCCTACATTGCTGCCTATGCTTCCAAGCACCCTGCTTGGTGCAGCTGGCAAAGGGATCCTGCTCCTGTGGTGATGGAGATCCCCAGGCCAGGCAGCCAGCAGCACATAATCATAGAATGATAGAATGTTTGAGGCTGGAAGGGACCTCTAGAGCTCATCTGGTCCAACCTCCCTACACCAGCAGGGACATCTCTACCTAGGTAAGCCTGCTCAGAGCCCCATCCAGCCTGACCTTGAAGGACTCCAGGGATGGGGCCTCCACCACCTTAATCCTTGATTTCTGGCCATTTTAACACCTAGAATGTCTTGCCTGTTTGTCCCCTTCTCCACGAGGAGTATATAAGGTTGTATGCTGGCTCAGAGCCCCTCTTGGCATGCAACTGGTTAAATACTTGATAATCTCATATATGAGGGTTGAAAGGGGAGGGGGCAGGATGCTTCTGGCACTATGCAAGGGTTGTAGTTCCCTTTCCAGGACCACTGGCAGGTGGGACATGTGGCTGAGGGGGGTGTTTTCCTCTGGTGACCAGAGTCCTGGCTGCTGAGACCTTTCTCCATCCTTCCTCAATTAGTGGTAACAGCCACAATTATCATTGATCCCAGGACCACACGTGTGTGAGCCAAGGCAATTGGTGACTCAATCCTTTCACTACTGGAGGGGGGAGTTTGTGGCTTTTTTTATAGTCATCTGAGCTTGCAGGCAAGAAACATGTGAACAATATCCAGTTAAATAACGAGGTCTTCCCAGATGGACTCCAGGCCAAGCCAAATAATGCAACTGGGCCAAGTGACTGAAGGTTTCTTGGCTATAAATCACAGCAGTTCACCAGCTGCACGCACTAAAATACAAGCAGAGGGGTCTCCTTTGAGAGCTGGGGTTTAAACCTGTGGAAATAATGAAACACACAGCCCTAAGCAACAGGTAGTGTGATTTAAGGATGCTGTAGAAGTGAAAAAGAGATGGACAAGAGGTGAGAGGTACTTAGACAATTTATTTCTATCCCCACTCCCCAGTAGTGGGGTTCTGTGGCTCTCTTCCTTGTGTAGGAATTCTCTTTCAGGTTCCCCACACCATGCAGGAAGGAATTTTATTTGTTCCATAATAATAATAAAACCTGTCCACAAAAGTTGTAAACATCATTTTGAGGCTTGTTATTGTCTCCTTCAAACACACACACACAATACTTGTACCAAAGAATTTCTAGGTGACCTTTAATGCTTAGTCCCTGCCTCAATCTCACACTTTTTTTTTTTCAAAACATTTTTTTTCCTTTTTTTAAGCAAAAATACCTCAATGCCAATGGCTTTTTGTGACTGGTACCTGACAGAATCATGGCATTCCTGTTCTTCCAGCCCCTAAGGAGCCTTTTATTTCTGAAGCAAGCCTTGTTAAAATCCCCCAGGGATATGAAACCTTCGTGGTCTGAGGTCCTGCTGCTTGTCCACCTGAAGTTCTGCAGCATCTCTTAGGTCTGGGTTTCAACACCCACCCAGCTGGGTGTGGAGGGTGAATGTTGGGGGGGTTTCTCCTCTCCCACTTTCGTCTTTGAGTTTGTGCCAAGCAGGAGTTGATAGGAACACAGTAAATCTGTTCCAAGCTCATGTTAATTGTCTCAGACACACAATATCTCCATAGCCCCCGTGGCTTCCTGAGCACAGAGGTGAGCAGGTCCTGTCCTATCATTAAGACTCTTTCAAGTAACGCTTTCTTTTGGCTCACAGATAAATCCAGGAGAGCAGTAAAACAAGGAAGGAAAATAAATCTGCTGGAGGTTGTGGACAGAAGAGATTCTTCCAGCTCTTGGCTTGTTCTGCTTGAGTTCAGGAACAACACGTAGAGCTGGGGAGGGACTTCTTAGGATGTTAGGTAGTGGTAGGACTGGGGGGAGTGGCTCAAAAGTAGAGGAGGGGAGATTCAGATGAGACGTTAGGAAGAAGTTGTTGCCCAGAAGGGGGGGGAGACACTGGCCCAGGTTGGCCAGAGAGGTGCTGGAAGCCCCATCCCTGGACATTTTTCAGGCCAGGCTGGCTGGGGCTGTGAGCAACTGATGGAGTGGGAGGTGTCCCTGCCCATGGCAGGGGGTTGGAACTGGGTGAGCTTTAAGGTCCCTTCCAACCCTGACAATTCTATGGTTCTATGACTTTGGCACTTTCCAAGCAAGCTCTCCATGCTCTCCTTCCACACCCTGCACATGCCAGCAGCCAGCAGCTCGAGGGTCCCACACGACTGACCCCATGCGGTGCTTTTTCCAGGGCTATCGGTCACTAGGAAATCCAAGTTCTCTTCCACAGAAATCCTCATTTTCCTTCTGAGATATTCTGAAGGATTTTGATGAGGTTCTCCAGGCCGAAAATATAACCATGGTCTGGCCCATCATACGTGGTGTGATTGCCCTTGGAGCCTTTAAAAGTGGTGTGGGCAAAGTCTATCATCCGCACGTCAACCCTGGAGTGATTGGAGCCCTGGGAGGGGCTGCAGTTTGTTTTGGGGAAGTGCAGGTGGTTATCCAAGGGTGCCATGTTCTCCTTGGGCTCCTGCCCTTCGTAGATGATGAGGAGAGAGCTGGAGTAGAACCTGTAGGAGCTCTGCTTCTTGATGACAGAGAGCAGAGCTTTCAGCCGCAGCGTGATGGGCTCCAGGAGGTCTGTCCTCAGGTGGTTCCCATTGCACAGGAACTGCCGCAGGGTTTGCCTGAACCCCTCCCCTGAGAGTTTCCTGCCATAATATTTATCCTTGCAGAGAAAATGGCCAGTGTCTGCCTGGTAAACCTGGAGGGGAGAGAGAACCATCCACATTGAGTTGTGCAGGATTCGGGCAGTGGTAGGACTGGGGGAATGGATCGAAACAAGAAAGCTGGGGAGGGACGTTTGAGGCTGTTGGGTAGTGGTAGGACTGGGGGGAATGGCTCCAAACTAGAGGTGGGGAGATTGAGCCGAGACATTAGGAAGAAGTTGTTGCCCAGGAGGGTGGGGAGACGCTGGCCCAGGTTGGCCAGAGAGGTGCTGGAAGCCCCATCCCTGGACATTTTTCAGGCCAGGCTGGCTGGGGCTGTGAGCAACTGATGTAGTGGGAGGTGTCCCTGCCATGGCAGGGGGGTTGGAACTGGATGATCTTTGAGGTCCCTTCCAACCCTGTCAATCCTATGATTCCCAAATCTCTAGGTTTTGTCCCCATCTGCAGGACTCAGCTCCTCTGCAGTCTGGCACTATCTAGAAAGGCTGGCAACATGCTGCAGGCTTCCCTGGATCCCACCTCCTGTCTTTCCTGGAGATTTAAGCTGCTCCATTTCAAGCACTAGTGCAGATTCTTGTTGTACTGCTATAAATTATCCCTTTGTGAAACCCAAATAGCTGTAAGTCATAGGCATGACACCCGTGATTTACAGCGATTCCCCTCCGGCGATGGTGGGAGTTGGCAGCAGTACAGGAATACCCCAGCTTTGTACCTCCTCACAATGCCTGAGCAGCAATAATCCTGCTTGCTCAAACACAGAGAGATGAGATTTCGGCAGAAATCTGTATGTGAAACTCTGCTAAGAAAGGAGGGAGTGGATTTAGAATTAGATCACACACCACTTGTAATTTAAAGGATAATCAGCTCAACACAACGATGGAGGAGACCAGAAAGGGACACAGGGTTTGACACCGAGTGTTTACTCTGCTATGTCTCTGCTTTAGAACCATCATTCCCATAATTATCCCTCAGGCACAGCAGAACAATATTTTGAAACCTGCTGGAGGAGTGTGAGTGACACAAATGGATGATTTTGGTTTCGAGGAGGAAGGGCAGCGATTTTCAGTCTAGCACAAAATAAACCTCCCGTGCTCTTGTGGAGCAACCTGATGCTTTCCTGGGTTTCTCTTTTTTTTTTAGTGCAGCAGCCAAGAACTGAGCTGGAGAGAGGAATCTGCTCATGTACAGGCAGATTCTCAGCTGGAGTGAGCTGGGTCCAGCTGCTCCTGCTGGTGGCAGAGGTGCAGGGGGGGGGAAAATGCAGCCACTGCTTGGGAAAGAGCCAAATCTCCAGAGGTCAGAGGGGTATGGAAAAGGGTTACCCTGTATATATGCTATAGAATCATGGGATGGTTTGGGTTGGAAGGGACCTTTCAAGCTCATCTGGTCCAAACTCTGAGCAGGGACATCTGCAACTAGGTTGCTCAGAGCCCCGACCAACCTCCCCTGCAATGGTGCCAGGGATGGGGCAGCCACCACCTCTCTGGGCAACCCGGGACAGGCTCTCACCATCCTCAGCATCAAATATTTCTTCCTTCCCTCTAGTCTAAATCTCCCTCTTTTAGTTTAAACCCATCACCCCTTGTCCTGTCCCAACAGGCCCCGCTCAAAACTCGGGCCCCATCTTTCTGAGTGTTCCCTTGAAGCCCTGAAAGGCCCCAAGAAGGTCTCCCTGGAGCCTTCTCTTCTCCAGGCTGAACAAGCCCAACTCTCCCAGCCTGGCCCCACAGCAGAGGGGTTCCCATCATTTCTGGGCCCTCCTCTGGATCCACCAAGTCCACGCCCATATTCTCTACCCTCCCCTCATCATCCTCTCCCCTTAGAGGACACGCAGCTGAGCGGCCACTTCTTCCAGCCTCTATTTGATGGGCGGCAAGGACGAAACTACTTCAATTTCCACCACCAAAGAGTCCCTTGACCTTTTCAGTGGGATTTCAACCATGTATTGGGCAGAGGCCCAAGTCTTTGTCTCACCTGCATGCCACAGATGCGGACGCCCAGGGATGCTGAGGTGCTCTGCTCACACTTCTTGATGTGTCGGGCTTTCTTCTCCTCCGAGGCATCATCCCCGTGCTGCCGGGTTCCCATCTTCAAGTCCAGGATACAGGGATAGTTGTATTTGGACACCACGTTTTCCAGCAACAGAAACTCTGACCATGAGTTAAGGGAAGCCCAAGATTTTTAAATTCTGATTGAAAGGGGTCTTCAATCAGCACAAGAATAGCTCACAACTGTAATGAGACTTTCAGAGCCAATTTCACCATCGTGTCGTTGCTCTCGGCCCCTTGCTGCCAATTGCAGTTAATTTACTGTCGTACAGTCCTACCAATTAAAGCTCCACCAGCTCCATCCCCCAGTGACACCACAGCCCTGGGCTGTCAGTCCCACACCTCGCTGCAGAGGGGGGAAGGTGTTAACCTGGGTTACTCACATGGCTGGTGGGTAATGGAGTGGAATAGGAAAATAAAAGGCAAGGCAGCTGCTAATTCCTGTACAGTTGTGGGTTTAAAGGCATGCCAGGGGGATCCTTGACTTAGGCTGAATACCCTTTTGGGAAGTGGGGTTTCTTCTTTTCCTTTTCCTTTCCCCTTTCCCTTTCCCCTTCCCTTTCCCTTTCCCTTTTCCTCTTCCTTTTTCCTTTCTCTTTTCCTTTTCCTTTTCTCTTCATTTTCCTTTTTATTTTCCTCTTCTTTTTCCTCTTTATTTTCCTTTTTCTTTCCCTTTTTCCTTTTTCTTTCCCTTTTCTTCTTTCCCTTTCCCTTTTCTTTTCCTTTTTCTTTCCCTTTTCCTTTTCCTTTTTCTTTCCCTTTTCTTCTTTCCCTTTCCCCTTCCCTTTCCCTTTCCCTCTTCCTTTTTCCTTTCTCTTTTCCTTTTCCTTTTCTCTTCATTTTCCTTTTTATTTTCCTCTTCCTTTTCCTTTTTATTTTCCTTTTTCTTTCCCTTTTCCTTTCCCTTTCCCTTTTCATTTTTCCTTTCCCTTTCCCTTTTCCTTTCCCTTTTTCTTTTTCTTTCCCTTTCCCTTTCCCTTTCCCTCTTCCTTTTCCTTTCCCTTTTCTCTTTTCCTCTTCCTTTTTCTTTTCCTTTTCTCTTTTCCTTTTCTCTTTTCCTTTTCTCTTTTCCTTTCCCTTTCCCTTTTCCTTTTTTTTTAATAACCAGTGGCAGAAGACAACAAATCAACTCTATTCTCTATTTCCTCAGAGCCTGGGCAGCAAAGGGGCAGAGCCCCTGTGACAACCCCTACGTTGCTTCCGAGCTGTTACCCACAGCTGAGCCTGTGCTGGGGGGAGAGAGCACCAAGGATACGGTGGAGTTTGTTCTCATTACACTTGGAGGACATGCGGTGCAGGTGCTGCCTGTGGCAGTGCAGCCCCCAGGGGTTGTAGCTCTTCCTTTCTGCCTGGTTCCCATTTGCATCCTCCAGAAGTGAGTCCGTGCAGTACTGCAGCTCTGTCCTCAGCAGCACCTTCCCCGGGCAGCTGGACAAGACACACAGAAGACCACGGTGGGTTTGGCAGCTCCAGAAGAGACTTTTCCTTCCCCTCCCTCTTTTGTAGAGCCTCAAACTCGGTAAGGGAAATGTTCAGGGGCTCTCAAAGGAAACCTATTCATCATGTCCAGCCCGTGGAGATCCTTTGTTGCTCCCTAAAAGTAATTTTCAGAGAGGCAGCTCTTGCTGGGTGCCAATATTTTCTTTTCATTATAATTTCAAAGTGTGCTTGGCTCCCCTGAAAAGCACCATTCATAACACCAATGGCCAGGAATCTCTATTTCTCTACCTAACGGGCAACAACACGGGCAAATTGGCCCACAAGAGGAATGATTCCCAATTTCAAGGGGTTGGCTTTGAGGAGGGAGGAATGAGGAGATCTGGTCTCCTTGGAGGGTCATTCCTGGGTCTTATTTATCCCAGAACCATAACTCCCATCACACCAAGGGCAGTGGTTTCACAGGAGCAATATTGCACCCTTCACTCACAGCTGAGCCAGGTCCCTCCTGCACTGGTTTGAGATGAAGGATTTCTTGCAGAAAGCCTCTGCAAGCCCTAAGGTCAGGGTGAGCTTGCAAGCACCACAGTGCCTCTTGGAGACAGCTCTGCCCAGGGATGGGGACAGGATTGAACCACCTGGAGGCTGCTGTTGGTCCCCAGCAGAGGGTGAGACGTGCTGGGGGTGTTCTCCTGGGCCTCTCCTCCCTTTGGAGGATGCTGCCCTCCAAGGAAGCAGGTTTGAAGCAGAGTTTGGGGTGTATATTTGAGCAACAGCATCTCAGCAATGGCCAAATCATAGAATGGTTTAGGCTGGAAGGGACCTCCAGAGGGTCATCTTGGCCAACCTCCCTACACCAGCAGGGACATCTCTACCTAGGGCAGGCTGCTCAAACCTGACCTTGAAGGACTCCAGGGATGGGGCCTCCACCCCCTCTCTGGGCAGCCCATTCCACTCATCTATCACCCTCAGGTTAAAGAACTTTTTCCTAATCTCCAGCCTAAATCTCTCCTTTCCCAGCTTAAAACCATCACTCCTTGTCCTGTCATTACAAACCCTTTGGAACAGACCTTCCCCTGCCTTCCTGGAGCCCCTTCAGGTCCTGGAAGGTCACTCTAAGGTCCCCCTGGAGCCTTCTCTTCTCCAGCTGAACAGCCCCAACTCTCCCATCCTGTCTTCACACCAGAGATGCTCCATTCCCCTGATCACTTTGATGCCCTCCTCTGGACATGCTCCAGTATGTCCCCATCCTTCTTGTGCTGGGGGCTCCAGAAGAGGACGCAGAGCTCCAGGTGAGGTCCAGGAGAGGGGCAGAATCACCTCTCTTGATCTGCTGCCCACAGTTCTGATGCTCCATCCACAAGCCAGGAAAGAGGTGACCCATGAAGCCTCCAAGTTTTCACCTTGGCTGGGCATTGCTTTAGCTCACTTGGCCTTCAACCAAGAGTTTGGCCACCAAACCCCATCCCAGCTGGTTCCTACCCAAAGCAAGGACCAGGAGGCCGTTTGCAAGCCCCTCACCTGTCTTTGAAGGTCTTGCTGAGCTGAGTGTGACTCCACTTGACCAGGGTGTGCTCGGAGGTGGTGCTGGTGCTGGCAGCCCACTTGCGTTTGTGCCACAGCGTCACTGAGGAGTCACTGACAGAGCCCTCTGGCTGCAGGCTGGGGCTGGCCAGCAGGGTCAGGTTGCCAAGGCTGTCCTTTTTCAGGTGCACAGAAACGATGCCTGGGCAAAAAGATGGGAAAAAACCCCCAGAATGAGGTTAATCCACGGGTGGCCATTCAGACTTGGCCACCCCAAGGTGGTCCAGCCTTGCTGGGAGGGTTGGTGCATGGCAGGACAGCTGCCCCCTCGTCTTTTAGTGACACTTGTCTCACTCTGATTTGAGACCCAATAAACACCATTAGGCTGGAACCCTGGAAAACAGCCACAGGCTTTTTTAATGTTCCCTCCTCTCAAGGTTCAGCTTGAAATGTGCCTCCTCTGAACATCGCGTTCCTCCAGCCCCTGTCCCTCCAGGCTCTGCTACGCCTCAAGTGACCCATCAAAGACCCTTGGGTTGGACCCAGCACTCCTGGAGTATTTATGACAAGGGATTTAGGTCTCACTCTTTAAGACAGGGGTAGGTTGGAAACGTTTTTCCTTGGCAGGAAACAAAGAGGGGGTTGAGGAGCAGGAATTTTCCAGAGCCAACCAGGGTGCCAACTGCCTCCTTTAATTGGAGAGCCCCAGGAGCAAGAGCAGGGGCTGGCATGGGCTGGAAGTGCTGCTGCCTATGGGGTGCCCCTGCATTAGAATCATGGAATGTTCTAGGCTGGAAGGGACCTCCAGAGCTCATCTGGTCCAACCTCCCTACACCAGCAGGGACATCTCTACCTAGGGGAGGCTGCTCAGAGCCCCATCCAGCCTCACCTTGAAGGACTCCAGGGATGGGGCCTCCCCCCCCTCTCTGGGCAGCCCCTTCCACTGATCTATCACCCTCAGATTAAAGAACTTTTTTCTAATCTCCAGCCTCAATCTCTCCTTTCCCAGCTTAAAACCATCACTCCTGGTCCTGTCATTACAAACCCTTTTGAACAGACCTTCCCCTGCCTTCCTGGAGCTCCTTCAGGTCCTGGAAGGTCACTCTAAGGTCTCCCTGGAGCCTTCTCTTCTCCAGCTGAACAGCCCCAACTCCCTCAGCCTGGTCATGTCCTTCCCCAGGCACCAAGGACCAGCACCCAAACTGGTGGTGGGGTGACCAGACCCTCACATGTCGGGTGTTCATGCACGAGAAGGAACCTGACCCTGACTAATTGACTTTCCACCCTGGCCATTGTGTATTTTAGCATCACAATTTTCCCTGACTCTCACAGGAATCCCAGGGCTCAGATGCCATTGATGGATTTAGCCCCATCTCAGGGCAGGGCTGGCACGGCCCCGGCTGCCTCTGCAGCTCGGGTGACAGGGCAGGAATGGCCTTGGCTGGGGAAGGAGACAGCTCTGACCTTTCTGGGAGAGGCTGATAAGTCCTGTCCTGCCTCGGCTGGGGCTGTCTGAGCCTTGCCAGGCACCACTGGCATTTTTAGAGCATGGCCCTTTGGGGATGCCAGCCCCGTGAGTCAGACCCTGCTGCCTTCATAGACTCATAGAATGGTTCAGGCTGGAAAAGACCTTCAAGATTGAGTCCAACCCCAACCCAACCTTACTATCCTAACTCTAACAACCCACCACTGAGCCATGTCCCCCAGCACCACATCCAGAGGATTTTTAAACACATTCAGGGATGGGGACTCAACCACCTCCTTGGGGAGCCCCTTCCAGTGTTCAACAACCCCTTCTGGTTGGCCAGAGAGGTGCTGGAAGCCCCATCCCTGGACATTTTTCAGGCCAGGCTGGCTGGGGCTGTGAGCAACTGATGGAGTGGGAGGTGTCCCTGCCCATGGCAGGGGGGGTGGAACTGGGGGATCTTTGAGGTCCCTTCCAACCCTGACAATTCTATGATTCTATAAAGACATTTTTCCTGGTATCCAACCTAAATCTCCCCTGGCACAACTTGAGGCCATTTCATCTTTCACCAGTGAGAAGAGACCAACTCCACTCTCCTACAACCACCTTTCAGCTATATAAATAAGGTCTCCCTTCAGCCTCCTCTTCCCCAGAGCTCCTTCAGTCTCTCCTCATAGGGCATGTTCTCCAAACCCTTCATGTTCTTTGAACCTTCTCCAGCGCCTCCCTGTCCTTTCTGTATTGAGGTGCCCAAAGTACTGGAGGTGGGACCTCACCAGTGCCAAGATCCCTTCCCTAGCCCTGCCCATCCCACCATTTCTGACCCAAGCCAGAAGCCCTTGGCCTTCTTGGCCACCTGGGCACATTGCTGGCTTATATTCAGCCAACTGTCCATCACTGGTCCAAGGTTCTTCTTTGCCAGGCAGCTCTCCAGCCACTCCTCCCCAAACCTAGAACGTTGCCTGGGGTTGTTATGACCAACCTGAGGTCTGGCTGCAGGAGGGCAGGTCCAGAAGAGGAGAGTGGAGGCTGTAGGACCAGCCAAGCCCCATTAGAGACACGTGGAGCTGGGTTTTATCCAGCTGTCCCCAGGGTATCCTCACTGTGGGGAGGTGCATTTCAGCAGCTTATCAAACAAGGGAGCTCTTCTCCCAGGCAATAAAGACACAAACTCCCTTCTCTCCATTTCAAGTGAGGTCATAGTGAGTGGACACAGCCAGGAGGATTTGCCCTGCCTGGGGGTGGAGGGTTTTGCAGACTCTGGGTGGTTTCCACTGCCTCAATTTCAGGATCTCTGCACGTCTTAGACTTGGGTCCATCCTTCCCCATCCTCCTGCATCTCATAACCCTGCAGCTCGAGCTGTATTTGGATGCACTCCCCTCCCACCCTCTGTACAGCTCAGGTACCACCACCAGTCCTGTTCCCTAGCTGGGAAATAAATCAGCATTAATGTGAAGAGCATGCTGGTTAAACTGGCTAATTTTGCCCTCAAATGGGGGAGGAATCTACCCAGGCAGCTCTGCCAAGGGAGCTGGGGGGCTGCAAAGCTTAATTGGGGGGTAAGTAATTCTTTTAGCTCTCTCAGTCCTGGTGAGCACAGGGAGCTCTGTCTTCTTCAGCCTCCACCTGACCCTTCCCTGAGTCCCATTCATGAAAAATCCATATTAGAGATAATTGAGAGCCAGCAAAATTCCAGCTAAGATGCTCATTTTGATTTTTCAGGGGCCAGGAAAAAAAAGCCAGGGTTTCTTTTGCCTAATTCAAAGCCTTTTTTTAATTTTATTTTTAAAAAGTCCCTGGGAGACAAAGGGAGCCCGTGATTCCCAATCTAGTGCTCTGCCTCCATTAGGCAGCCTGTAACCTTAAAACTGCCCCAGTTCCACCCCTGCAAGCCAATGGGGCTGTGCTGATTTCCATAGTGCTCACAACTTGGCCCTAAAAACGTTATATATAGCCTGAAATGAAGAGTTCTTAAGGATTCATATGGAAATTAATGGGGGGATTTTCAAAGGCAAGAATTGAGCAGTTAAATTGCAAGGGAGTGGGAGCCTCTCACTCTTTCCAGCTCAGAACCTTTGTCTTCCAAACCTGCATCTCAGCCTGAAAAAGACTTTTGTTTCCTGGTGGGTTTTGCATGTGACCTGTGTCTGCAAAACAAACCCCATGGTGAGTGCCCTCCTCTTTTACTGGGATAATAAAGCATTTATCTGGGAGAAAAGGTGCCCAGGGCAGTGGTGGAGACCCCATCCCTGGAGGGGTTTCCAAGCCATGGAGACAGTGATGCTGAGGGACAGGGGTTAGAATCATAGATTGTCAGGGTTGGAAGGGACCTCAAAGCTCATCCAGTCCCAACCCCCCTGCCATGGGCAGGGACACCTCCCACTACATCAGTTGCTCACAGCCCCAGCCAGCCTGGCCTTCCAAATGTCCAGGGATGGGGCTTCCAGCACCTCTCTGGCCAACCTGGGCCAGTGTCTCCCCACCCTCCTGGGCAACAACTTCTTCCTAACCTCTCATCTCAATCTCCCCACCTCTACTTTTGACCCATTCCCCCCAGTCCTACCACTACCCGACATCCTCAAAAGTCCCTCCCCAGCTTTCTTGTAGCCCCTTCAGATCCTGGAAGGCCCCAATAGTGGTGCCCTGGCAGTGCTGGGTTGATGGTTGGACTCCATGACCTTAAAGGTCTTCTCCAAACTTAAATGATTCTGTGATTCCACGATTTAGACGCTTTGCTGGCCCTTCAGTGTCACTAAAACCTCCATCCCCCTCCTGCCCAGAACCAAGTGGGTATTTAGGGGTGCTGTCACCATGCTGCTGGCATCCCAGGGATCCTCAGGAGCACTTTGCTATGTAGCTCTGCCCTCCTGGGGTTTATTTTTACATTTACAAGTGCATCCATTTACTGCCGTGTGCGATGGAAACCCGAGCAGGGCTGGGCTGCAAAACAAGCCCAGCAGCCCCCTGCAAGGGGCTGGGGAGGGGGGAAAAGCTGGTCCCAAGGTCACCAACCTGCCTGGGAGGGTTTAAATAGGCAGCAGACACTTTGTGAGCCACTCAAGTCTTCTTGAATGGTGGCATTTGATCAACGTCATGTCATCATTACATAATAGTCCCTGAGCCAGCCCCCAGCAGCCTAAGAATAGAGATGAGGAGCGTGGACACGTGTGAAGGGGTGATGGAGACCTCAGGATTATCCCCCCCTCCTTCATCCTCATGGGAAAAGGTTCCACCTCTTTCATTTGCCTCCCAAGTCAGGGCTGGGATGGTTATAACCCGAATAAAAAAATGCCAAATAGGAGAGGAACTGATATTTAATTCCCCCTCCTCACAAAACTCCCTGGGACTTGCAATAGAGAAGGAAAAGAAGACAAAAAGGTGTTAATAACGGGGCCACCGAGAAGCTGGGACTGCTTAATATCTTTATTAGAGACAGGACCCAGCTCCCCAGCACCAAACCCTGACCCTGGCTAAAGAAACCTCCTTAGAGCAAGACTTGTTTTCTCCCTTAAGCATCTTTTTAATGTTGTCCCATAAATCTGCACGAGGCCCCTGACTTTGTGGGGAAGGAGAGATTGGATTGGAGGCACATCGACACTTGGAGCTCTTTTCTGTAGCACTGAAGGTCCAAGAGATATTTTAGGTTATTTTTTATGTGACAGCTCCTCTGCCTCTCGCCACAAACCCAGGGTCAGGAGCTTTATGAGCAGCACCTGCCTGGCTCTAAAAGCTGAAATGGGGAGGGAAGAAGAAAAGGAGGGAGGGAGGATGGCTTAAAAAAAACCTCCTAGGACCCCCCCAGGCACCAGCAGCAACACTGAGAAATTCAGCTGGGACCGTGGGGCAGGGCAAGGAGGGGTTTGAAGGAAGGGACAGGGCAGTGATGGGGGCAGGCAGGAGGATCTTCCCTGTCCCAGGAAGGTCTGTGGCAGGATAGTTGCCTGGATGGGAGTTTTAGGAGGCTGAGTGGTCCCTACCCCTGGTTTTCCAGGAGCACTGTGGGGAGCAGGGCTGGGCTAAGGGGGAGCAGCAGCAGGAGTGATGCTGGGTTCAGCCCCTGGCTTTTCAGGCTGGGTGTTTTCTGCTGGCCCCAAGGACCTTCTCTCCTCCAGCTCGTGCCAGAGCAACCCTGACCCTGTCCTTGTCCTCAGTGACTTCTCTGCTTCTGACACAAACCTTCATCTCTTAAACCACGACCTGGAGCAATGGGGCCATGACTTCAGCTCTGCTCCTGGGCCCTTTCTGACCAAGGGTTGCTCATTCAAAGCTCTACTGAGTAAAACTCACCCCGTGTCAAAGCTCCACTGAACAGAGCTCATGATGTGTCAGATCTTGGGCATCTTGGCTTGAACAGATTCACCCAGTCCCTGCTTCCCTCCACCTGCCATTCACCTCCCATCAGGGCCATACCTGAAAAATCCTCAAAGCAAATGATGTTGGGAACCCCCATCCTATTCCTGCCCCTTGGTCTCTGTTTCCTCTCTCTGTCCTGCTCCTGTCCAAGCTCCTGGAGGGGATCACATTGATGCTCTCAGTCTCTACCTTCTCATGCCTGTCCCCCTCAAGAACAGACCAAATTCAGCCCTATTGGACATAACAGGAGCCCCCTGTGTTACCATGGCAGGAAAGGGGTGGGCAGAGAGGAGAATCTGGTGCCATCAGCCAGCACTCAGCACCTATTAGACACCAGAGACTCCCCCAGCCACAGAGACCCAGGAAACCCTCCCAGTTCTGCTCCATGCACACTCACACCTGGGGAGCATCTTTGCTCAGCACAAGTGATGAGGCTCCAAAACTCAGCCCAACCTCCAGCTCCATCACCCACCCCACCAGCCCTTCTCCCAGTCTCCTGGTGACACCAGTGACCCCGAGCTCCCTCCCCAGCACCTCCCCTGGTTTACCTTTGTACTGGGGGGTGAACTGCCTCATGGCCAAGGGCAGCGACTCGTAGAAGCTCAGCTCCTGGGAGACCAGGGGCTTGCAGACCGTGTGCTCATCGTACTTCATCATGCTCATGTGGCCGCCCACCTGGTGGACAAAGGGCTCCAGGAGCACGGTGGTTCTGCTCTCGCTGGGGTCCAGGGGGCTCTGTCCCACCATGGTGCTGGGAGAAGGCTGGAGGGGGTTTTGCTCCCCTTTAGTAGCAGAGAAGGGAGGTCAGGGGCTGGGCTTGGACATGCTGTGCTGGACCCGTTCACACTCACTCGGGGTTTCCACCGATGGTGTCTGCAAAGCAGAAGGCACAGGGGGAGCATGAGAAAGGGGACAAGCCACCACAAAGCCACCATCTCCTACGAGGACAGACTGAGAGAGTTGGGGTTGTTCAGGCTGGAGAAGAGAAGGCTCCCAGGGGACCTTCTTGTGACCTTCCAGGATCTGAAGGGGCTCCAAGAAAGCTGGGGAGGGACTTTTGAGGCTGTTGGGCAGTGGTAGGACTGGAGGGAATGGCTCCAAACTAGAGGTGGGGAGATTGAGATGAGACATTAGGAAGAAGTTGTTGCCCAGCAGGGTGGGGAGACACTGGCCCAGGTTGGCCAGAGAGGTGCTGGAAGCCCCATCCCTGGACATTTTTTAGGCCAGGCTGGCTGGGGCTGTGAGCAACTGATGTAATGGGAGGTGTCCCTGCCATGGCAGGGGGGGTGGAACTGGATGATCTTGAAGGTCCCTTCCAACCCTGACAATTCTCTGATTCTAACCTGGGAGCTCCAACCCTGGGAACTCAGCACGTTCCTCACCCTGCTCCAAAGACCCAAAGCTCTGCTGCTGAAATTTCTCCTTTCCTGCTTCATGCTGCAATTAAACCAGCCCTGGCTCAGGTGCCCCCTTTGTTCCTCCCCAGGAGGAGTGGGATGAGGTGGGTTGAAGGCACAGCAGAACCACTCCTACCTCCAGAGCACCCTGAGCAGCTCCTTTACCTTCCCCCAAGGTGGGTTTTCCCCCCACACCCCTATTTTTTCTATTCTTCCATCACCCCCTACTTGGGAAAGAAATTCCTACTCTACAATTACCAGCCTGTAGCAGTGTGAGGGAACAAAGCCCGGCCACTTAGACAAGCACTTTTCAGCCAGGGAAGAAAGAGCCTCTTCAGAGCTTTTCTAGAAGTTAATAAAAGCATTTAGCATTTTGTTAAGTCGTGGCAACTTTTAAAGAGGATTTCTCCCTTGAAGGCTGTTGCTTTGTTGTGCTGCTTTGTTTTTTTCCCCCCACTCCTCCTCTCCTTAAAAATATTAAAAAAAAGGAGAAAAGCAAAAAGCAAGTGGATCTGCCATAATTCCTCCTTGGAGCAGGGAGCTCAGTGTGACTTCAGACCAGTATTTATTGCTTCAGAGACAGTCCAAGGCTGGAACTCAGCTACAGAACCCACTCACAATTCTGGCAACCTTGGCACTGCAAAGAGTTGAGGAGAAGAAAAAAAAACAACCCACCACAATTTTCTAAGGCTCTTACTCTTAAGCAAAACTCCAGCAAGATTTGCAGTGAGAGAAAGGGGCTCTTTTCATTTGGTTTTTCTCCTGAAGCAGCTTGTCCATTTGGGGCAGATAAATGTTGCTGCAAACGCTTCCTGAGCTGCTCTGAAACAAGACACTCCTGGAATAAATCACCTCTGCCAGCTCGAGTTATGGCCAATGCCAAGAGATATTTACGTCACTAAAAATACACAGAATTACAGATCAATCTGTAGCCTCCAAACCAAAACAAGAAACCTTGAGTATTTTTTTTTTTCCCTCCCCAGGCACTGCGGATGAAGATGAGTCAGAAAATGTTGGGGGAGAAAAGTACAGAGAGTTCCCCTCTCCCAGCAATAAGATGCTTTAAACCATCTTCATCCCCCCAGGGACAACCAGAACACCCCAACTCCCCTCCCAGTGCATCCCAGCAGCATCACTGCTCTGAGATGGGCTTGGCCAGGTACCATCACCCTCCTCCTTCCTCTCACTCAGGGCCAAATGTCAAGAGAGTCTGAGGTAAACAGGTGATTTACTCCCAATTCTGGGCACAGCCAAAGGAAACCAAGCAGATGAACTTCTCTAATCTTTACTCAGCACCAACTCCAGCCCCTCCTGAGCAGAAACATCCGAGGGACATGGGGGCAAAACAGAGAGCCCAGCCCAAGGGGAAAGCCCCCACCTTGTACAGAGCTGGGGGGCTTGTAGAAGAAACACTTTGGGATATTAAAAGCAAAATCACCTTAAAAACAAGTGCTCAGTCAGCACAGGACCATGTTCTCAGTCTTATGGTGCTCAGCACCTTCCCCTCTCTGGAGCATCCCAAAGCACCCTCCTCAAAGTCAGGTTCCAAGCACTGCAAGGGGCTGCTCATTAATTTTTTTTCCTTCATTAAAAAGCAACAAAAGAATGTGGCTGTTACTTGAGGAGATCTATGGAGCTCTTGGTACTGGAGCTGTCTTGGAATCAAAGGCAGCTCCTGCACCCAGCACCAGCCCAGCCCAAGAGCCAAGCCCAGTTGCCCCATTTCCCTTCAGACTTCAGCCTCCTGCCTCCAAAACTCACAGAGTCACAGAGTGTCAGGGGTTGGGAGGGACCTCCAAAGATCATCCAGTCCAACCCCCCTGCCAGAGCAGGATCACCCAGAGCAGGTCACACAGGAACACG
>VYZX01001417.1:25661-46503 GCA_013401335.1 Brachypteracias leptosomus
AGAGGGGCAGGAGAACCTCTTTCCACCTACTGACCATACACCCCAGGAACTCCACAACGCTTTGGCCACAAGGAAAATCCAACTGGTTCCAGCTCAGCCCCCACCCCAGCAGGACTCGAGGCAGACTCAGGCTGTTTGCACGGGCAGACAAGTGGCTGCAGCCCCCAGTGAAGCTGCAAATCTGCCTCCCCTGCTCTCCCCTCAGCTACAGCCATAGGAATATTCACAGGGCAGCACCACGCTGGGAGCACAAAGCTGAGCTCTCAGCAAGAACCCCTGGCTCGAACCAGCCTGCCATAAATCCTCCCGTGCAGAAACAGCTCTTTTATCTTACGTTTCCTTTCCTGAAAGAAAATGATGTTTGTAACGTTGATGACTGGTCCCTCCTGAAGGAGATGCAAAGATTCCGCTGCCTGTGCCGGAGGATTTATTTGGCTGCTTCGTGGGAAGCAGGAGGATGGATGGGGAGGGGTGGGAGTCGTGTTATCTGGGGCTGGCAAGAGGCTGACACCCCCCCCTGCCCACCCCTGGGGCTGGTCTGGGCACCAGGAGATGGTGCAGGGGGGTGGTGGGACATGGGAAGGTGCCTTTGGGCCACGGTGGTGCTGGGGTCACCAGCAACGCTGTGGGATGGGGGGACACGGTGCCACCATATCCCATGGGGAAAGGCAGAGATTCCCTCACCCCCTGCCTGATTTCTGCCTCTCCCACACCACCAAACACCATCATCCCCCCTGCAAACCAGCCCCGTGCTTTCCAGAGAGAACCAAAATCCACCAGCCTCATGTTCTGCAGCCCCTCAGGTTTCTCCAGAGGGTCACACCAGCCCCACACTTTCCAGAGAGAACCAAAATCCACCAGCCTCATGTTCTGCAGCCCCTCAGGTTTCTCCAGAGGGTCACACCAGCCCCTGGGGTGCCGACTGTCCCCCCTCCCTCCTTCCCATTCCTCTCCACAAGCCATGGCTGTGCCCGGAGCCTCCCTAATAACACCCCCACCTGCTCTCCAAAGTCAAGTCCTTGCTCCTCCTGCCCTGGAAGGTGCAGAAGCCACCCTGGAAGGTGCAGAAGCCACCCTGGATCTCACCTGCTGGGTGTTGGTGGCCAGTCTGGGCTCAGTGGTCGACGTGGGCTCAAGGTTCTGCCTGGGCTGGAGCTTCTCACTGCTCCTTGGTGTGGCTGGAGAGTGAGAACTAGAGGAGAGGGGGCAGCCCCTGGGCATTTGGGCTGTCACCTGACTGCTGCCAGAGGGGCTGGCAGGAGCCTGGCATGTCTGCCTGGCAGCTGAGCTTTAAAGGGGGGCACAGACACCCCCGGGGTGTGGAAGGCAAACAAGGCTCCTGTGCAAGACGGTGAGGAGGGTGCTGGGTGCATGTGAGATTTCCAGAAAGCTGGGGCATGTTCTGGCTCTTGTGCAATCCTCTCTCTCCAGGAAAACAACTGTTGCTTTTCCCCCGTCTATTTTCTGCTGTATTAGCTGTAAATCCCCCCCCCCAGCTCCACCCCACAATGGGAGAGGGCAGGGGGCTGCTTCCAGAGCTGGTTCCCAGCTTCCCAGAGCTCCCAGCAAAGAAACCCACCGAGTCTTTGCTCCCTGTATGGGGGGAACGTGCTGGGATGGTGGAGGAGAGGATGGGAAAGGGGCTGGGAAAGGAGGGAGGGGTGAGAGGGGCTGGGGAGCTGTGGGGCAGACTGGATCTCCAGCCTTTTTTTGATAAAGAAAAGCTATTTAGGGCAAGACATGAGGCAAGAGTGAGGTTTGCCCAAAGCTGGGCAGCAGGAGAGGGGATGGAGAAGGGAGTGGAGCCCACAAGCCACCCAGCCCCAGCCCTGCCAGCAGCCTCCTGGAGGGAAAAATGACACCCCAGCACTTTGGGACTGGTGAGGGAATGGAAAAGTCCCAGGGAGATCCCTGCCAGGGCTGAACCAACTCCTGCAGCGAGTCAGGAACAGCGTGTGCCCCCCAGACTGTCCCGACCCCCCTCCCAACACCCCCTGCTCGGTGTCCCCTCCAGCACGTGCCAAGGGCTGGGGTGCTCTGGACGTGCTGTGCCAGCCCCTTGCATCCCAAGAAGACATGATTGAGGGGATCCAGGCACCCCTAAGACAAGCACTGCTGCTTACTCTCATCCCCCAGCCCAGGAGCCCTGGTCCAGTCCCCAGGGATAACTGGAGAACGTTGGCAAACCAGTGCCCGTGACTGGGGAAGGTGCTGGGAGAGCTTTGCAGCAAAACAGCAGGAGATGGGGAAGAAAATCTCACTGCTGAGATAATGACTGAGGGATGTTGTGAGTCTCAGTAACTGGAGGGGAGGAAACAGCCTCACCTGAGACCAGAGGGGTCGAAATTATAGCCAGGGGCAGGGGCTGAGATTAAAGACAAGGTTGAAACAAAGACCCTGATGCCCAAGCCCTGACTTCTCTCTGCTTGATCCTGGGTTTGTAGCTCAGGAAAGGCCTTTTTTAGGTTGTTTTTTAATAAGCTTGGCTTCTGAAAGGAAAAAAGCTGACACAGGTGCTCTGTGAGGGCAGCCACGGTGCATCCCCCCCCACCAGCTTCTGAACTCGTTGGTCAATCTCAGCAAAAGGCATTAGAAGTATCAAAACCAAGGTGTAAATTCCCTTCCAGTGATGGGGTGAAATGTCCCCTGGCCATGATTTGGCTCTTGGCATCACCAGAGGGGACAGCAAAGTGAGGAAGGGCCAGCCCAGCCCTGGGGCTGTGGTCACAGCTGAGGATGCTGGTGCAGACCCAGCTTCAGCTGCTGCCTTCTCCATCCCACCTTGGCTGTGGTCCCTGTGAGGTTCATCACCAGCCCCTGGCTCTCCTGGGACAGGGGTCCAGATCCCACAGCTCTGAGCTGTCCCTCTCACCTTTCAGCAGCTCAGGGGGGATCACTGCAGGCTCCAGCTGGCACCTCTACATGTCTGGAAAGGACCCAGCCTCATGGACCATCCCAGCAGCAGGAACATCATCTTCTCCCTCCTCCTGTCCCCAAAGTCAGGCTGGTCTTGGCATCTCCTCCTTCCCCAGGACAGACAGGGCAGGGCAGGTCTCCCAGCAGCTCATCCTCCTCACGGGGGTGGCACAGGCAGCTCCTGACACCCCTTATTTTGTCCTTCACAGACACTACACGTTGCTCCAAAAGCCCCTGAAACGAGAAGCTGAGCCAGGATCACCCCCAGACACACCAAGCTTTAAATCTCACCAGTATTGAGCTGGTAGGAGGGGGTCAAGCCCACGCTGGGGGGGTCCCCTGGGCTCACCCAGCACCCAGTGAGCCCAGCATGGGGGGTCCAGCCCATCCATCACCAGCCCACCCCTTTCTCCTTCATCCTGCAGCTGTTAATTGAAGGCATCCCCTGTTGCTGGGTGGGGAGACGTGTCCTTCACCATCATCACTCCATCCACACCAGCCCAGGGGGGTGCCCAGGAGCAGGATCCCTGCTGGTTGCAGAGCAGCAGAGGCAATTACTCAGCCTCTTGTAAGAAGCACCAGCACTCAGAGGGGAGAGCAAGCCTGGCTCATGCTAAAACTATGCTAATTAGGACCTAATTACGGGCACAAAGATATTATTACCCTTGGCTAGCCCGTGGGCTGCAGCCTTGGTCCCAAGGCCAAAGCTCTCCCAGCCCAGCCTGGGCATGTTGGCATGGATAGAGGTGGAGGCCAAGCCTCTCCTGAGCCAGGGCTGCCTGTGCCCAGCTCCTGGGCAAGCTCAGCACCCCTGAGCTGCATCCTGACGTGACCTGTGCAGTGCCCTTCTCATGTTAAAGGATTAAATTTATATCTGCAGGAGAGGTGGGATAAAGGTGCGTGGCTGAGGGTGGCCTTGGACCTGAAAGGAAAACAGCAGGAGCTGCCCAGGGAGCTGACACTGACCCTGTTGTTCCTGGTCTGCTCTTTCCCCTCCTACACAGGCACCAACAGTGCAGGTTTTTCCCCCTTTTCATCTCTAAAAGCTTTGGAGCATCCATAAGTCTTTGCTGGTTTATTCTCTGCCCTCTACCTGGTGCCAGATGGGAGCTGCAGCCATGGCACAGGGACACCAGGACAGCCACCCCATGGCTTGGTGACACCAGGACAGCCACCTCATAGAACCATTTAGGCTGGAAAAGACCTCCAGGATCAGCAAGCCCAACCTTTGTCCAACATCTCCCTGACCCCCAGACCATGTCCCAAAGCACCACAGCTACTCGTTTGTTGAACCCCTCCAGGGATGGGGACTCCAGCACCTCCCATGGCCAGGCGGGGTCCCTCCCTTGCCCTGAACCAGCTCCAGGGCTGGAAATGCCCTTTGTGCTGCTGTTGGGTGCTGGAGCCTCACCCAAGGGCTGGTAACCCCTTGTCGAGGTGTCCTTGCTGCTGGTGGCACCTTTGGGACCCCAGTTGGGAGCAGAGCTGGAGCTGCTTTCCCAGAGGGAGGCCCAGGGACACCCCTGGGACCTGTTTGTGAGCTGTGGACGTGTCTCAGGTGCACCCCTTGAGCCCATCACTGCTCCCAGCAGCTCCTCACCCCCCCTGGAGTGTTTTCCTCTGCTGTTGCTGTTTGGATGCCGGGAGCTGTTTTGGAGCTGGGATGTACATGGAATGTGGCCCTACAGCAGGTCACGGGCAGTGACAGAGGGCAGGCAGGCTCCTCCGTCACAGGGAGATCAGTGGAGGCTCCAGTGTCCTCCTGTCACCTGAGAACATGTCCCCAGGGAGCCACAGCTCTGCCAGGGGCTAGAGGAGAGGAGTGTGTGGGGGGGCTCCTGCAGCACAAGAGCCCATGGTCTGCCCTGGGGTGAGATGAGCTTGAAGCCAAGCAAGGTTTCCACAACCCACTGGGGTCTCCAGCTCTAAGCAGCCCCTGGGCTTTGCATCAGACCCTCCAAGTTTTACAGAAGTGTTCCTAGAAAAATAACGTGCTACTTTGAGGTACTTCTGTGGCTCCTGGCAGCTCTCCAAGGAGAGATCACTGGAATGGGCCATAGATCACTGGAGCAGGTTGCCCAGAGAGGGGGTGGAGGCCCCATCCCTGGAGTCCTTCAAGGTCAGGCTTGCTGGGGCTCTGAGCAGCCTGCCCTAGATAGAGATGTCCCTGCTTGTGTAGGGAGGTTGGACAAGATGAGCTCTGGAGGTCCCTTCCAACCTAAAACACTCTATGACTCTATGAGTAGGGAGGTGGGGATGGGACTCTCACCTCCATTCCTTTAACGTGCACAAATCCCTTTGCAGCACTTACCTGGAGGCTGCTTTTTTTAAAGGTTGGGTGAAGCCAGGGTGGAAATCCCAGGGCAGGCACCTTGATAGCTTGGGACAGGAGCTGTGCTGGAGGGAGACACGTTGGGACAGGACTTGGTGGCCAAGCTGCTGCTTCTCCAGTTCCCGTTGATGCCCAGGAGAGCTGGCCCACAGCCCTGACTCTGTGCCCCATAAATAAGACCCAGCATCAGCTGCTGTGTCAGCAGGAGACAAAAACATTTCATGTGAACAGCTTTAAATGGAAGCAGGAAATGAGAAGATAAAGGGCAAATTTTATTTTAGCTGCCTTGTTGGTGGATATTTTCCTCTCTGACAAGTAAGGGGATGCAGCAGCTTTAGCGGCCCACCGGTGGGGAAGGTATTTATAGACACTTAATGCTTTGCAAGAAGGTGGGAGGGGGATGGGAGCAGCTCTGGTGGAGCCATGCAAGTTGTCAGCAGAGCAGGGGGCTGGAGAACCAGCTCTTCCCCCTTCCTTGAAGGAATCTGGGGTTCTGGGAAAGCTGGAATCGAGGAACGATCGATATGGTTGGCATGGAATGAGTCTGCTCTGCTTTCAGGGCAGCAGATGAAAGAAGGGACATGGGGAGAGACTATCACATCATGGTTGAAAGCAAAACATCCTGTGGCACGTGTCGTTACACCAAACCAAAGCCTGTTTCCTAACCTTGAATGTATCTCAGCTGTAGCTTAGCAACCCAGAGCGGGTGAAAGCAGCCGAGCAGGGAACGCGGGTTCAGAGGAGATGGAGCCTCGTGTTGCCTTTTGTTCCCATTCCTTAACAACCCAACGCCAGGGGAGGTTGCCAGCTCCCACCAGCTGCCCCAGAGCTGCTAGAAACCTTCCCCTTTGCCATCCAGACCTGCACGTTGGGATTAATGAAGCATTTCTCCAACCAAACCCGAGTGAGTCAACGGCGCCCGCGGAACTTACACAACGATGATTCACGGACTGCTCGTGGGGTTTCAGGAGAGCACTTGGAAGCTGGAGCTTCCTCAGCACGTGTTCTGAGTCACCAGCACTCAGGTGAGGGAGGAACCTGCTCCAGCTGCAGCTGTCCCTGCTCGCTGCAGGGTGGGATGAGATGAGCTTGAAAGGTCCCTTCCCACCCAAACCAGGCTGTGATTCTGGAAACACTGAAGGAAACGGACCCTACATACAACTTACTTGCTATCAAGATGTACTCGTGTGTCTTCTACTCACCAGGTCACCATGAAGACCTTGGGGATCTGGTAAATAGTCCAAGACTTGACCTTTTGCCTTTTCCCTTGGCATAAATATCCCCTTTCACAGTGCCTTGCTTAAAGCACATTAACCCCTGAGACACAAGGAGTCCTAAGACAAGCAACCACCTGGGCACAAGGGCAGGAAGGGCCACCCACCCCACCCCAGCACCATATCCAACACTTCCCTCATTACTTACATCTTCCTACATCATCACCTGGCCCTTCACCTCACATCCCAACGAAGAGGTGAGCTAACCATGGCCTGGGGAAGCCACAACACAAAGCATGGACCAGCCAAGAGGTTCTGCAGCACCTGCTGACTTGACACCCAACCTAGGAGGGATCTGCCTTTCAGGGAGCAAGTGCAAGACACACGAAGCCTGAGGCACCTTCACTCAGGACTTCTTGCCCCATCCCCTTCCCTGCTTTAAACCACCACTTTATACAGGCCACAGGAACACTGATCAACCTGCCCAGCTCATATTTACTTTCCCAGCCCTCCAAGCTGTCAATCCCCACAAAGAGCAGCTCAACAAGCTGCTTTCCACACACACCTCTGCTTAATCCAACCCTTCCAAACCATAGATTTCATCTGCAACCAAACACTTGAGACTAACTCAATGAGACCACCAAGTGCCACAAGGACCCACGTTGTCCCATGAGGCTGTCATGTCACCTTCATGCCATCTTCAGCCTCTTCTCAGAAGCCATGAGCTCCTTGGAGCAGGATCCACTTGATCTGCCTTGAGGGAACCCCCTGGAACAAATCTGCAATTCCTCAATCAAAAATCAAAGTAACAAATTCTTGGTAATAAATTTATTTCATATATTGAGTCACAGAGCTAAAATGAACATAGAAACAGCACCAAGCCAGTGAGATTTATTCTACAAAACCAAGTTGAATACAAAAAGATGACTGCAACACCTGACTCTTCACTTCTGGATTTGGACAGTTAAAAACAAAAAAATAATCCAGCTTACCCAAACCCCACAAAGATTTTTTAAAGGCTTAAGAATGTAGGCACTGGTGTTTGCAAAAGTTTCTATGGCAGCAATGACAATCTTAGTACATTTTAGAAGAATCAAGGCTGCCTTCACTCCATCCCCTGTTGTATTAACAGTGGAGGAAGTCTTGAAGACAGCTGTTGAGTCTCCTCTCCTGGTCAAACACCTTTGCAACCCAAAATATGGGGTAAGAATCAGCTCCACAGTGGTTGTTTCCCATTTAATGGGAAAAACCTCCCTGGGTTTTGCTCCTGGAGCAATCTGCTGATGGCTGTGAGCAGAAGGTGTGCAGGAAGACTCTCCAGTCCTTCCACAGCAGCCCCTGGGGTGTGCAGGTGGGAAATCCCACCAAAGCCAGCAGAGGGGCTGAGAAGCACAGAATGGCACAAGGAACCCACCTTGTAGGTGGCATCACCAGCCTGTGAAGCAGGAGCTGGGCTTTGGCAGCCATCCTAGAGCCTGGGGAGGAAGCTCTCCCTGCATCCAGCAGCAGAGATGGATGTGAGTGGTACCCAGGATGCTGAGGAGAACATCCAGTGGTCACATGGGTTCAACTCAACGTCGGCTTCTCCCTGCAGGTCACACCAGGAGCACATTTGGTCCTTGCTGTCTCAGGGGGGAGCAGGATGGCTGGTTTACCACCCTGGGAAGAGCAGATCAGCAGCATCTCCTCCTAGCCTAAACTGCCACACACTGGTGCTAAGTTTTCTTTTGAAACAAACACTCATTTGGCCAGACAGAAAAAAGAAAACATAAGTAACCAGATGATTATAGATACAGCACACGAGCCTGCAGCACAAAGAGGGGACCCACCACTGCTCCTCCTGCCTGCTGGGAGGCTGTGGGAGCACTGAGCTGGCACCCCCAAGCAGACACTCCAGGCATGGTAGGTCTGCCCTGACACACAGCACACACATTGCAGCTGCCCAGGATAATAAACATGTACATTCAGCCCCAAGAGCCTCCCCAAAGCTGCTGGTACCAGCCATGTAAGAAATGCTTTTGGAAGCTTCCTACATCCTTTATTTTCCCCCCCAATTCCCCCCCCCCCAACCTCACCCCAGAGATTAGAAAGCACACAGACTGCAGACTTAGTGTAACAGGGTCACAACTGCTCCCCCAACCCCCCCACCCCAGCCCAACCCACCAAGGCACGTCAGGCTGCCCTCCTCCACCAACACCTCCACCTGATTTTCCCCTTCCCTCCCCTCTTTGTGAAGGGTGAAGCCCACACAGACCTTCCCCTCCCTAGGAAGCAGCAAGTGCTTTCATCTGTGTCTTTGTACTGATAAAAACAAATTACATCTCAACTGCCACCCCTAATGTTTCCATGGGAAATGTTAAATCTCCTTTAAACACATTCCCTGATGGACGCTGCCACCAGTTGGCCTTTGCAGAATTGAGGTCAAATTTTCCACACCTAAGCTTTGCCAGAGAGGTCTTAAGTCCCTCAATATTAGGTGTGCTTTTAGTTTTTTCCTTTTTAAGCATTTTTTTTTAGCTTTGCTTGCCTATGGAAGCCAGACACCTGCTGGAAGGCTACATTTGGTGCAATTCTAGCTTCCCACCAGCTCAAGCCCATCTTCCTTCCAAACCAACTTTATTGCCCTGAATTTTTTTGGGTGTGAAGATTTCCAGAAAGAAGAGCAAACAGATAAGTGCAACCCCCATCCCTGGGAGATTCAGACCATGACCTGCTCTTTCCCACCACCAGAGAAGGGACTGTCTCCTTGCAGAGTGTCCTTATCAACAGTTGCTCAACTTCTGCTGCTCCTCAGTGCTCTGAATCCGAGACATAAGAAGGCTGAGTCCATCTCCACACCAACATATCTTCTCCTGCTACCCTGTGAGACTCTGTCTGGATCCGTGACTCATTTGAAGCCAGAAAGTCCACAGCTCTCTCCCAGACCCGCTTCATTTTTTTCCTGCAAGAAACAGCAAGCAAAAAAAAAAAAGAAAATAAATGAGAATCATGTCCTCATTCAGCTTTCCTGCTTACAGCAATCGTGGCTGCTGATCAAGCCACTGCTGGCTGCCTCCTGCTCCCTGTGCAGACAGCAAAGGAGATTAAATCAGAACTCGGGTTTAGAGGCGATTTCAAGCCAGGACATGAAAACACAAGTTGTGTCTGGGGTGGGGGGGAGATGAGACCCTCTGAGAGGACCAGCAATTGATGGCTGCCCTGAATTTCAAGCTTAATTCATATGGCAAAGGGACTCGATTAGCAAATTGCCCTCAATCCTTCTTGCATGCAGAGAGAGCTCAGACCTGGGAGGACAAACTGAAGCTCAGCCCAGTTCTGAATTAGTGTCTAGTTAATTCACAGGGATTGGTTCAAACCAGCTGAAATAATCACTAGTAGAAAAAGGAGGTTTGTGAGTGATAAAGAGCAACACGTAACATTCTGTGCTGCCAGGAGAACAAAGGAGCCTCACTTAACCAAACCACAAGAAACATTCCTGCAGAGATGGAGCAAGTAGCACAGAAACCACCAAGACCCAAGCTGCAGCCCTCTGGCCTCACCACAACCATCTCAACCACAACTCCTCAGAACAAAGCACCCAAACCAACCATCTCGCTCTATCTCCCTTTCAAGCTGCCCAACTCAGTCACTTTCCACAACCACTTCAGAAGAGCCCCCCAACACCCTGTTCTACTGATGGGATGGGTTGTTCTGAAAAGCACAGACCTAGCAAGAGAATAAGAGATGTTGGCTGAGAAAGAGGACAACACCCTACACATATTAGATGAAGGAGAGGAAATCAGACGCTCCCTGCCCAAGCAAAACAAAATCCAATTACTGTTTGATAGAACAATGACAACACACCTCTGTGACTGCACAAAACACCAGCCCTGGGACTGTCACATTCATCTGCAGCAGGTTAAGACACAGCCTGAGTTATGTCAAAATCCTTTATAAACTGAAAGGCCAGACACACTCTTCTTGCTGTCCAGCTTCCCATCAGTTGTCTGCTCACGGTCTGTTGCCCCGTAACCACGTTCCTTAGCTGAGCTGACAGCTCTCTGTAATGAATAACCCCAGCTCACCTGCTCTGAGGGATGAAACCCCAGCTCACCTGCTCTGAGAGGGGATGAAACCCCAGCTCACCTGCTCAGGGGAGGGATGAATCCCCAGCTCACCTGCTCTGAGGAGGGATGAGACTGTCCCGCACGTGGAAAATGCCAACATAGGGATAACGCTCCAAATTCCGTTCCCATTCCTTATAGTGGTCCTGGACAACAGCTGGAAAGCAGGAGGACAAAACCAGTGAGAGATCTCAACACTGCAGAGAGGAGAACAGGGCTACTTGCATTCACAGAGCTACTGGATTCTACCTATGATCTTCTTCACCATTTCATACATGGCTTGTTCCTCTTCCTCCATCTTCCGCCAGCGATACCTGAGGAAGATCAGGATCCCCCAAAGAGTGATCAGACCTGGAGGAGTAAAAACAATCAGAATTCACCACCTGCCAGATGTGCACTTGCTGGATGCTGGCAGCTTTATTTCTGACACTGCCTCTCCCCAGAGGCAGTTTTAACTCCCTGCCACCCAGGCCTGCCTGGAACTGAACCCAAGCAATTCATTTTGCTCAGCAGTGCAGCTGGGCCCCAAAAAACCTGCAAGCACAAGAGCACACGTGGATGTGGGAAGAGGTGGTCGGAGGCCTCATCACAGAGGTTTTTTTCCTCCCCACTAGAAACCTCAACACAACCACAGGGCTTCAATTCTCCAAGTCCCATAGCTATCTCTTTGCTAGAGGCCTCCCCCACAATAACCACTTAGGAAGACTGTCAAGCTTGGCTGCTCTGAAGATAGCTGCTTGATAAGGAAATAAAGCCTGGGGCTCCAGCACCAGCCTGGAATCCAGGAGATCTATATTGAAGCTTTAGCACTGACAAATGTCCCCGTTAAAACATGAGCTAACTTTAGTATCTCAGCCTCTGCAATAACTATCCCCTTTCACCCCCACCTTGTCTGGCTAGATTATAAACCCTTCCAGTCAACACTCATCTCTCGTTACCACCTTGCTCAGGAAGACCCTTGTCTCAGCTGGGCCGTGACCGACTGTTCCAATAAAACCTCTAACACCCAAATGCTACAAGTCATTATTAAAGAGGCTGGAAGGCTTTGCAGCTTAGTGCAAGACAGGAGAGAAAACCCCAGTCTTTTAGGTGGGTTAACATACTTCTTTTTGCAGCCCATAGTAATGGGTACTTGAGGAATACCCAGAGAGCTAATCAGCTTGCTGATTTAAGGTGTTAAGCACTCTCAGCACAAGAGCAGGTCTACAGGTCTCCCTCTGCTGTCAGAACAAAGGTTAATTAGAAATTAACTCATCAGCAGATTTATTCCACCTCTGTTAGTAATTTCATATGGCTGGGAGAACGTGTGTGTGCACAAGTTCATCTCTACAGCAAGGGGCAAAGCTGGTGACAAACACTGAGGACTTACACCAGAAGAACAAGAAGAGGTTCATGATGGCAGTGACCACAGCCCGGCGGAACCGGCAGCCCAGCCCCATCTGAGGATGGGCTGATTCCAGGCAGAACACCTCCTCCACTCTGGTAACTGGCTCCAAAAGGTCTCTGCCTTTCAACCTGATGGGGAGAGGCAGAAAATACTTCAGTGAGGAGAGCAGACACTCCAACTGCAGTCTTTAATCAAGACGGGGAGAACAGACAGACTGCAGATGCAGTAACTTGCTCTGTAGAGCACACAGAAAACCCCCCAACACCCTCACAGCTCCTCTTCCCACAGCATTTTGGGGCTGGCTGCTTAGCAAGGGAGGGATACGGCTTTAAACAGACTGCAGATGCAGCAACTCGCTCTGTAGAGCACACAGAAAACCCCCCAACACCCTCACAGCTCCTCTTCCCACAGCATTTTGGGGCTGGCTGCTTAGCAAGGAAGGGATGTGGCTTTAGAAAAGGCAGCAGGGCTGGAACTCCCACTGGTAAACTGAAGTCTCCCTCTGCAGACTCTCTGACAGCACCTCTCAGCGTGCAGAAGATTAAACTTTAAATTGGATTCCCACCTCCCAGCACAGAGAAATGGAAATGTTTACTGAGTCACTCAGCAGCAATTGCAGAGAGAGCAGCTGAGGGAGCCCGGGAACGGCTGCGGAGGTTGCGCCGCTTTCCTGGGTACAGAGGAGCACAAACAGTGGAGGGAGAGAAGTGACAACACATCAAGTGTATCTGCAGTGAGAGCAGACACACCCTCACACAGCATTCCTGGCAAAATCAATAACAGCCTCCTGCAAAATCACCTCCTCACACCCACTGAGCTTTTCACTCACACCCTTACACACAGAGCTGCTCCGATGCTCTTCCCGTGTTAGATACTCCCGGCCAACGGGGAGCAAGTGACCCAAGAGAGGGTCACTGGGTTCCAAGGAATTGGACCAAAGGGGATTTTCATTTTTCTAAACTACTGATTTATCTTGCATAGAATCATAGAATGGTTTGGGTTGGAAGGGGCCTCCAGAGGTCATCTAGTCCAACGCCCCTACACCAGCAGGGACACCTCTAACTAGGGCAGGTCACTCAGAGCCCCACCAAGCCTAATCTTGAACATCTCCAGGGATGGGGCCTCCACCCCCTCTCTGGGCAGCCCATTCCACTCATCTATCACCCTCAGATTAAAGAACTTTTTTCTAATATCCAATCTAAATCTCTCCTTTCCCAGCTTAAAACCATCACTCCTTGCCCTATTGTTACAAACCCTTTGGAACAGACCTTCCCCTGCCCTCCTGTAGCTCCTTCAGGTCCTGGAAGGTCACAATTAAGGTTCCCCCAGAGCCTTCTCTTCTCCAGGCTAAATTAAAGACCTTTTTCCTAATGTTCAACCTAAATCTACCCTTTTCTAGCTTAAAACCATTACCCCTTGTCCTATGGCTAGGAATAATTTATTTTTCTAAGCTACTAATTTATTTTCCTAAGCCACTCATTCATTCTGTGTTTGCACTGAATAACCTATTAGATAAAGAGGTTTTCTCCATTTACCAGTGCACAGCTCAGCACCTGCTGACAGCTCGGGTCTGAGGAAGAAGCTCTTTACTGAAGACAAGAGGTGATGGCCTCAAGTTGCACCAGAGGAGGTTTAGATTGGACATTAGGAAGAAGTTCTTTACTGCAAGAGTGGTCAGGCACTGACCAGGCTGCCCAGGGAGGTGCTGGAGTCACCATCCCTGGAGGGGTTCAACAAAGGAGTAGCTGTGGTGCTTTGGGACATGGTCTGGGGGTCAGGGAGATGTTGGACAAAGGTTGGACTTGCTGATCCTGGAGGTCCTTTCCAACCTAAATGATTCTATGAAAGTCACTCAGGCTAAGGGGGCAGGCAAACCAGGTTCTGCACATCCCTTTTTGAAGGCTGTAGGAACATGGACTAGTCACAGGATCATAGAATCACAGAATCATAAAATCACAGAATCATAGAATGGTTTCGGTCCTCAAAAGGATGATTCCACAGCTTTGAAACCCCTCCAGGGATGGGGACTCCACCACTGGGTCAGGGAGATGTTGGATGAAGGTTGGACTTGCTGATCCTAGAGGTCCTTTCCAACCTAAGTAATTCTATGATCTGGTTACTGGATTCTACAGCAGCTGGAGCCACGTGGTCGTTTCCCACCCCTCTTGTCCTATTTACAATCCAAATGGCAGGAAAATATTTCAGATATGCAGCAGAATCACCCAGCACAGAGCTCATTTTCAGTCCTGCATCTCAGCCTAGCACCTACAAACAGAATCTCACGTAGCATTTGCTGCCTGCAGGTTTTTAAGGATGCTGATCACTCCTCCTGCACGCTGTGCAGGCTTCAGCAAAGTGGATCCGTTCAGTGAGCAGCCAGCAGAGCTGCTAATTATGAAAATAATAATAAAAAAAGGGGGAGTATATTGTATCATACAGCTCCTGACATGAGCAGAGCTCCTGTCTAAAAAAATCTGAACACTCTGGAGCCCAGCCCACCTACAAATCCAAACCTGCCACTAAGGAAATTCTGGCAGGGTCTGGGGAATTTGCCACACACCAATAATCAAAGCAGCAGCCACTGTCTGATCCTGAGATCACAGCAGCAGCTGCAGGAATTTTTTAGAGAGAAAATGGAGCAGTGGGAATTCAAGCTATACCCACCACCACCAGCGTTACTCCTGTTACAATTCATTTAATCCCAGATATATTTAGCCATGTTCAAATGCAAACAAATGTTAAGACTGCAGAGTGAGCACAGACTGGAGGCAACCCACACTTCCCCAAGGAAGATAATGATGTCTGTGGGCTCTGGGTAACAGTCTTTCATTAGGTTATGGCCTGAATGATGTATTTTTTACCTGAAAAAAAGTCCTATTTCTATTTCTCCTGTCCTGAAGTGCCTGCTAGCTGAGAAACCCAGGAGAAAAAAGCCCCACCAATGACCAACCAACATGCTACATAGTCAAGCAGAGCATTCATTTTAACATGCACTGTGTGTCCTGCCAGAGAGACAACTGACACTGGAAAAAAGGCACCATTCATCAAGCTGTTCTCCTCAGGCTTTGCTCCAAAGGATCCCAAAGCCTGGGTGATGCCACCTACTGAAGGCTTTGCTGTCCAACAAACCCTTTGGCCAATGGATGCAGCTCCACACAAGAGTGAAGCTCCATCTCCAAGAACTGCACTGAGGAAAAGCTATCTTGGGAAAAGTGTTTACACAGGCAAGTTTAAGAAGCAAGAAGTCACAGGACCATGAGCAGGACACCAGCACCACCACTTCTAAACCTTGCAGGAAGCACAACACAACCCCTGAGAGCCACAAGCAGCCCTGAGCTCAGCTTTACACCTCATCTGCCAGACAGCAAGTCCATGGACACAGTGTCCCCAACACAAAGGCTGGGCAGGAGCCTCCTGAGGAACAACTTTAGCTTCCAGAGCCTCCTGAGGAATGAGTTCAGTTGCCAGAGTCTCCTGAGGAACTTCAGTTACCAGTTTTTGCTCCAGGGCTGTACTTTCCTTTTGGAAGTTTGCCCAACAAGCACTGACAAAGCCAATCCCAGATCATCCTCTGAACTCTAACGAGGTCCAGCAGCTTTTAGGGCACACCACAGAGGATGTCAAACTATGTATCAGCCAACACCAAGGAGCAGAATTTGGCCACAGGGGGTTTCCACTTACCATATCCCTAAATCCTTGTTGCTGTTCAGTATCCAGTGCAGGGCAGCTTCAAACTTCTGTGAGGAACAACCAGTCACATTCTGTTCAGAAGAATCCACAAGATTAGTTCTCCATTCATTTAAAAGCCTGAATAACATTATTTCATCACAGTAGTGGGAGAATTCATTCCATGTGGTCTGTCCCTAGGTCAATTCTGCAAACTGGAGGAAGGAGAACTAAATCTGAAGGTCTGTCTGGACTAAAGTCTTCTGACTGCAGGAGATGATGCATGAAGCACTCTGTGAAATAACACTATCCCAGGCTGTTAAGACTAACCACTAAATACAACATAATCTTCCTGACAGTTTACCATGAAAGAAATGGAATGCTAGATCAAAGCAGTCTGTCTTCTGACACTCTGGGGTATAGAAAAATCCTTCCTACTACCCAGGCCTCAATCCAGGGAAATTTCTGGTTTCAGAAGACTGATGACTATGGTGAAACAACAAACCATTAAGTTAGATTTACAGGGGCTGAATCAGAGATGTAGGAGCAGATTATTTTCAAAAAGAACTGCTGAGAACAGGACTGGCCAAAGGGGAAGCTAGAGATATGGGAACGAATCCAAAGGGGATGAGGAAGTAAAGCAGATAGGGAATTGCTTTAGTATCTATTATTTATTGCTTTCTAGGAGATGAAGCATGATGTTATAACAATAGCTGATCACAGCTTACTCACCACCACGTGATCCTTTGCTTCACTAACCCAAATGCATTTGCTTTTGAGATTTTCAGGGTTTCCACATTCAAAATTACCTGGTAAGAGAGTCAAACAGAAATAATGTTTGGGAAGAAAAAAGAAAAAGCCCTGGAACAGTTCAGAAATATACTGAGCTGCCTGGAAATGTTCTCCTTTAAAATCCACTATAGCTCTGGGCACAATGATTACAAGATAAGATTGATACTGTAGGCAGATAAGATTATGACTATTAATAAAATGTTCAGCCACTGCATATAGGTTGGATAAGGGCAATCAAACCTCATGCTTCAGTGTGTGAGCTACTCAATACTGTGAGGGGAAAAAACACCCCAAAATAGCTTCTCCCCCTTGCAGAGTATACGACCACCTCTCTCACCTAATGCCCTGCAGAGGGGTTGTTTCTATCAGGTTCCAAACCCTGCAGTGTTGGAGTTAATGATCAGCATCCAAAAGTGCTGCTAAGGAGCATAAATCACAGCTCTACCTCCCACCCAGGCTGGGAAAAGAACTGCATCTTCTAAATCTTGCTTCAGAGTTGACTAAACAAATGTGCTGAGAGACTGTGGAAAAGTCTGATTGGAAAAGATCTAGAAATTCTGTGCAGCTTGGGCACCTGAAGGCTCCAGCCTTGTTGAGGTCTGAAACCTAGAAAATGGGATTGAAGCACTTTAACTGATTAACAGTGCTACACAGCTTGCTGAACAAGGTTCTACTCATACACTGAATTTCTAGCATCCCCAAATACTAGTTATGGGCTGGATTTGCTCATCCATAGTAGAGAGTGGCTGAACTACCATGTGTGGTGAGCTCCTCATCCAAGAGAGCCCATCTTACTGTGCTGAGAAAAAAAAAGAGGCACTCACATCCCCAGCTGCCACATTGCAGCAGAGAGCTGGCAATTCCTTAAGCTGCTTTAACTGTATTTGTAAGAACACATCAGCTTCCACTTACTGGGCTCTGAGTGTCCTGAAGACAATTTCAAGACACTGGTAGAAAAAGAACCATAAACCTGAATATTTCTACCTCAAATTTCCACTATATCAAGTGCAAATAAGGACCACTCCACAAGAGCAGAGTGATGGGAGTGCATTAGCAAAGCACCATTCAGAGTAAAAATAAACATATCTTCTCCTCTTTTTCTATTACCTGATTTTCTCAGAGCTTTTCAAGTGGAACTGACTGTTCCATAAACCCCTCTCTTCAAAATCAGGTTAAAAATGACCAGACAGCTGGGAGAAGGTGTTTGCAGAGTGCTCAGAAGTGTTTTATAATGACAATTGGAACTTACCAGCTTGTATGGACAAGTAATTATACAACTCGTGCAGCACATTCATTATGATGTCCTTCTGTTTAGCTTGACAGAACTGCAAGGCAGAAACAGGGACCAAACATGAACAGATCAGCAGCAACAGCAGAGTGGTCAGGCTAGAAAAATCCCAACCCAACCCACCAGCAGTGGGGTTTGGCTCAGTCATGCACCACAGGTTCAAATTCAACACCCATGCAGCCAAGATCTACAGTTTCTGACTCAAAAGTGAGCCCAGGACATCCTCCAAAAGTGCCACCAGCTCCCACTGCCCCACCAGACACCCCCTCTGAGCAGCCACAGATGGATTCTTTGCCTCCAGAAGATCACAGGAGGCTGAGCCTAACTCTGAATCCAATATGAAATTTTCTCTCTCTTAATAATACATCATGATAAAAGGAACAGGGCTCTACGAGCACTTTATGATGGGAATTGGCTGGATTAAATCTCCAATTCTTCGAGCTGAACACAGCTTTATTGCAAACCAATATCCCTTCTGTTACAACTATTAAAGAAATTGATTCCCATAATTGGGGAATTTAAATTTTTATCTCCGAGCCTCATACACAGCCTTTAATTTAATCTGGCCCATTAATTCCAACTCATCAGATCACAATTTTTCTGTAAAACGATAGAACTAATAACTTCACAGTGAAACAGATACTGGGGGAAGCTACCTAAAATAATTACTTTTCTGGGAGAAACCTCCTTCCACAATACTTGAGGATAAATAAATATGTGCTTACATCATCCGTTCCTTCGTCACAATCCATAGGCAAGAGATTAACTGTGAGAGAGAAGGTGAGGGCAAAGTTAGCTGGCTGCAAAACAAGAGCTTTGATCAAGAAAGTCATTATCTTTTTAAAGGCAGGCTCTACTTTAAAGCCCCATTGTGATTTTCTTAATCTCCCCTCCACGCAGCACCTTGCTATGCAAACAGCACCTTCAAAGTGCTGCTCTGGAAGGCAAACAAATAAAACGGGTGCAAATAATGAACCCTGTTCAGGTGGAAAGTAAAAAACCAGGGTCTGAATGTTTGAATGGCCCCTTGTAATGAGATGCTTCGTGCTCCTCTACTACCTGACTGCTTTACACTGATCTTTTACAATCTAGTAACACCATTTGCTGCGCTCCATGGTCACTTGAAATATCACGGTGGTAACAGGGATTTAAATCAAGCCTTCTCAAGGCAAAAGCTGAGGATTTATTCTAGTTGGAACTGTTAGCTCTGCAGATCATGGCCCCTGCTTCCACAGCTCCCTCCCACCCCACCAATTGGCTCTACACCAGTCCACGATGCAGCACTTCCTACAAATCTTACACTACCCGAGAAGCTACAGAATTTGCAGCTGTGCTGGAAGATTCCTTGCTTCAAAATCCCACCGGTCTTGGAATATCTCACAAAGGGTGCAGCAGAAATTCACTGACACCCGATGGCTTTATTGTGATGTTGAGGAAGCAGGGAACAGCTTTCCCAGCCCATGCAACATGCACAGACACCTCCAGGCACAGCGTGATGAGTTTGAGGACTCGCACCTTCCCCAACCACATCCCAAACCCCTTCTTCTGTCAGCTCAAAGCCAGGAAGCGACACTATTTCCATCTGCTCTAGCTGGGGAATGCTGCTTGCAAAAAGCAGGTGATGGGGAAGCCCCTTTTTGATGTGTTATGGAAGCTCTGCCACACTCGGAAGTGCTGAAGCATCAATTCAACCACTGCACTCCTCACACGGCCAGGAGAAAGGCCACCAAGGGCTGAGCTGCAGAGAGGCTGACATTAAAAACACACAACGGGCAATTACCCAGATGTTATGTTACACCACAGACAGCCATAAAACACATCCCTGGCCTAGCAGGAATGTCACCCTCCATAAAACCCACGGGTCTGAAGCACCGAAGGCCAAACTCATTTGAAAAAAAAAAGCACATATTCAACTTACTCCCCATAACTAACAAGGTTTCCCATGGGCAAGGGGAGATGGAAATGAGGAGAGAAGCAGAGATGTCAAGTTACAGCAATAAGAATGATCAATGTGATGGTGATGGAAGCAATAAAGGGGAAGCAGAGGAGAAAGGTGAGGAATAAAGTTTCAAACCAGCGCACGTACAGCTCTCCTCTCTCCGGTCCAGCCAGCCCGACCCCAGCATCTTCACCAGGAGGATGCCCAGAAAAATCATCAGAAGCACGAAGCTGGCGAGGCAGAGGAACTGGGAGAGATAATACTCGAGGCCTCTGCCCTTCCCTTCTGCCTGCTGCTTGGGGGCTGACCGCAACAACTGCGGGCGAGCGGTGACTCCCTGGCCTGCCCTTGATGTCTCCCACCAGCTCCCCGAGGACGACCCCGTGTCCCTCGCTGCCCTCCATGGGAAGCGCCGGATCAGTCCCCCTCCCTGGCTGCTGGGGTTCAGCTCCCTGCCTGCCTCCTTCCTGGAAGGCAAATCCTCCTTCCCTCTCCCAAAGTGGTGGCTCAACCCCCCAGACACCGCCGAGGTGCCCCAGTGGGTGCTGGGTGTCACCTCGCTCTCCCGCCTCCATGAGCTGTTAGAAGAGAGTCCTTTCCTTTCTCCTGCTGTCTCCCACTGAGCTCGGGAGCTCAGCCCCCCAATTCCTCCTCCTGACGTGCCCCAATGGCTCCTGGACTTCAAACTCCCACTCTCATCACTGGAAAGGGGTTTGGAGCTGAGCCCACTGCTCCTGCCCGCGGTGGTACCCCAGGAGGACGTGGAACTCAGCCCCCCAAGCCCATCCAGGGATGTCCCCAACCCAGCCCTGATGCCAAGCCCCCCACTCCTCTCTGCAGATGAACTCCACTGAGATGTGGAGTTCGACCCCCGAAACCTGTCCAGGGACGGCCTCAACCCCGAGCTGAGCCCCCCACTCTCTGCTGAGGTGCCCCACTGCAACGAGGAGGAGTCTGAGCCCCGAAACCCATCCAGGGATGGCTCTGACCTAGCGCCCAGCTCCTCTCTCCTCTCTGTAGATGTGAGCCACTCAGACGTGGAGCTTGGCCCCCGAAACCCATCCAGGGACGTCCCCATCCCAGAGCTGAGCCCCCTGCTCCTCTCTGCTGACATGTCCCATTGGGACGTGGGGCTCAGCCCCCCAGATCTATCCAGGGACGCCCCCAGCCCCCCACTTCTCTCTATAGACGTGTCCCAGTGCATC
>VYZX01001417.1:47278-73831 GCA_013401335.1 Brachypteracias leptosomus
AAATGTCCAGGGATGGGGCTTCCAGCACCTCTCTGGCCAACCTGGGCCAGTGTCTCCCCACCCTCCTGGGCAACAACTTCTTCCTAACGTCTCATCTCAATCTCCCCACCTCTACTTTTGAACCATTCCCCCCAGTCCTACCACTCCGTGACAGCCTCAAAAGTCCCTCCCCAGCTTTCTTGTAGCCCCTTCAGATCCTGGAAGGCCACCAGAAGGTCCCCTGGGAGCCTTTTCTTCTCCAGCCTCAACAACCCCAACTCTCTCAGTCTGTCCTCGTAGGAGAGGTGCTCCAGCCTCTGACCATCCTCATGGCCCTTCTCTGGACACCTTCCAGCACCTCCAGATCTTTCTTGTGCTGGGGGCTCCAGAACTGGACACAGAGCTCCAGGTGAGGTCTCACGAGGGTGGAGTAGATGGGGAGAATCCCCTCCCTGCTGCCCACACTTCTCTTGATGCAGCCCAGGATACCATCGGCTTTCTGGGCCCCACCATGAGCCTGAGGATGCTAAATGACATAAAACATGTGCCTTATGACATAAAAACTTCATTAGGGATGCTCCTCCTCTCACACTCATTTTGCTGCTCACTATTTGCTCAGGGTATCAGGCAAAGCTTGCCTCACTCTCCCTGATTTATGCAAGGAAGCAGCAACAAGATGCTGGGATTTGTTAATCCATTTAGCAACAGCAAACACACACCAAGCAGGGGCCAGGGAGCCCCTGAAAAGAGCATACTCTGTTCTGATGGGAAGTGTGAACGTGCTAAGCCAAGCCTCCCCTGCTCGCTCCCTAGCACGACTGAGAGCTAATAATTTGGAGCAGTGTCTAATGTAAATATGGAATTAGAACATGCTCTTAGTACAGTTTCTGTAAGCTCCCAGCTTTCAGTTTGGCACAGCTCTGCCCAGACATGCAGAAGCATGCTGGCATCTAAGCCTGAGCTAATACGAGCCCCTGAATTTAGTGAACTCCTCTTGCTCCGGAGGAAAAGAACAGCGGCAAAAAAATCCAAATCATCCTTTCAACTTCTTGTGTTTCTGGAAGCCAGGGAAGTTACAGCAGAACAGTTTGGTCCATCAGCTTCATTCCTCACTCCTCTGGAGTGGAGAACACGGGAGTGATGTTCAAGAACGGGAGGGCTGGGAAAAGCTGAGATTCCTTCACAGAAGGGAGGTTGGTGGCACGGATGCTCAGCAGGAACAGATGCCTCTTCCTTATGGAGAGAAATCCACAATCCTTCTCCCTTCCTCCCTAGCGAGAAGATAACAGGACATCATGTAGAAGGCAGGAGAAGAAGACAGCCCCTTCATCTTAAGGCCAAGCTGGCTGGGGCTGTGAGCAACTGATGGAGTGGGAGGTGTCCCTGCCCATGGCAGGGGGTTGGAACGAGATGAGCTTTAAGGTCCCTTCCAACCCTGACAATTCCATGATTCTATGATCTCTCAGAGCCTATATATGAGGCTGAGGATGGATTTTTGTGCTTTTTGCAGCCCCTTCATCATCCCCCCAGCTCTGGGCAGCAGCAGAGAGCTGGTGGGGCAGGCACAGACCTGCTGATGCCACAGATGGGCTGTGATGCTCAGAGATGCTGGGCTGTGAAGAGCCAGTTTCCCAGCCCACAGTGCAGCTCTTGAGTATCTTGGCTGTAAATATCCTGAGCTGGGTGTGGGAAGATGGGACGCAGGGAAGGGCCAGGCTCCACCTTCCCTGCTAGCCCAGAAGCTGTCTGAGGCCTGCTGGCAGTGACTCAGATGGGGAAGGGGAAGAGCAGGGGTGCTGTGCTGGCTGCTTCTCCTCTGCAAGAGTCAGGACAGGACTGTTGGAAGCAGAGGGGTAGAAATAGATCTGCACCATCTTCACAAGGTGCACCCCAAAAAGCACGGGCAGCAGCTGAACCCTTCCACCCCTGCCTGAGGGGCTGCTGGAGAAACCCCACCATCCTACCCCCTCTCCTTCCCCCATGGCATTTGGGTGCCAGGCCTGCATATGTCACTAGGGGAAGTGTCAGATCTTCCTCAGGAGCTGACTGTGCCAACGTGACACCCTGTCACTCAGAGCCATGGCACAGGTGTGACCCAAGGACACTGCTCCTCATCCTCCCGATCGTAAGGCATGTCCTCAGCCTGCTGAGCTTCTTATTAGGTTAGAAAGCCAGTACTAATTCCATCCTTTTCCCCTCTTCTCCTCCTTTCCCTGCCTCTTTCCCCCAACTGTTCAGCTGCTCGTCCTGCCACGAAAATAATTTGGTCTCTAGACCATAAGATAGAATCATTATGGTTGGAAAAGACCTCCAGGATCATCAAGTCCAACCTTCATCCCAACATCTCCCTGACCCCCAGACCATGTCCTGAAGCAGCACATCTACTCATTTTTTAAACCCCTCCAGGGATGGGGACTCCAGCACCTCCCTGGGCAGCCTGGGCCAGTCCCTGACCACTCTCTCAGTAAAGAATTTCTTCCTAATGTCCAATCTAAATCTCCCCTGACACAACTTGAGGCCATCACCTCTCGGCCTACCTGCTTGGATGCATGGATTTAAGTGCTGCTGGCTTCCAAAACAACCTTCCAGGGCACTGGGGATAAAGATCTGCCCTGCAACTTGGAGATCATTTTGCTTCTTAATAAGAGAGAAACCCCTGAGAGTGGGAGTCATGCCTGGGAGGATGGTTTGGATCCATCCATCTTCTCCTTCTAGCAGAAGAGTAGCTGCTTCTGTCCCACTACTCAGGACCCTGAGGGTGGATGGAATTTACTTCCTAAAGCTGAAGGCCCCCTTGTACTTTGGTGCATATTTGGACAGCACTGTTGCTGCAGGACAAGTTGGGGTTCACATGGTTACTAGCACATCAGCTCCTTTATAGCTGGGTCAACTGGGAAGAGCCACTGGCAGAACCAAGGGCCGGGGTAAAAGCAGCTGCAGTTGACCTGGCTCAAAATGTAGGAGTAGAGGGAGATATCCCTGCAAAGTCACACTGGTGGATCTCCTTATGGAAATCTCTGCAGCATCAGCCCCATCACCACGGTGGGAAACTGTCCAGGAAGCAAATCCAAGAGGCTCATGTTCACTTTCTTGCTGCCTGTCACTGGGAAACTTTCCTTCCTAGATGGCACAGGAGAGTTGTCACCCTGGGAAACCACTTGGGAGAAAGAGCTGGGCAGAAGGACATGCTGGAGGGAGAACCAGGACCTGCAGTGGAGCTTATGGAGGGGTTTTAGGAGCAGTTTTGCCCCTCAAGGGGAAATTCTCTTTGTTTGCCTGTAGCAGGGTAAAATCAAACCTGGGGTAGAGATTTGGGTCTCAGAAGGAACAAGTCAACGGGCTCCCTTTAAAGTGAAGTCATAGAATCACCAAATTGTCAGGGTTGGAAGGGACCTTCAAGACCATCCAGTTCCAACCCCCCTGCCATGGGCAGGGACGCCTCCCACTCCATCAGTTGCTCACAGCCCCAGCCAGCCTGGCCTGAAAAATGTCCAGGGATGGGGCGTCCAGCACCTCTCTGGCCAACCTGGGCCAGTGTCTCCCCACCCTCCTGGGCAACAACTTCTTCCTAACGTCTCATCTCAATCTCTCCACCTCTAGTTTTGATCCATGTCTTGTCTCTGATCTTGCAGGACACCACCATGAAGGTGCTGCAGCTCCTCCAGTGATTTCCATGCTGGATCCCCCATGGGTATCACTCCACCCCAGACAGATTTGCACTGGCTGAGCTCCTACAGCCCAGCAATTCAGGCAGTTCCTTCCACTTCCAGCCTAATGGGATGCATTATTTTCCATCTTCCCCCTGCTCAGAATCATTGAGAGTGATTTCACAGCTCACCCTGCCTCACCAATAATCCCTGTGAACCTCCAGAGCTGAGCTGCTCAGTCCGTGGACTTGGAGGGTGCCTTTGAATCGAGTGTTAAGGCTGGAATCCACTCCATGCTGGATGCTGCATTATCCATTGGGTGATTTTGCTCCTCCTGAGGGGTGGCTTGCAGTGGAGAGCACTCTGAGGAGTGTTGTTCTAGCACAAACAGCTCTTTAGCTGAGCCACACCGAGAGCAGAATTGGTGTGAGGTTGGGAGGATAAAATTGGATTGAAATTGGCTGTACTCACACTCATACCACTGATCTCAACCATCCTTGCTTTACATATGTTGGATTTCCTGCTGCCAGTGTAGAGGAGCAGCTCTCAAAGAAGCCAGAAGGCTGTAAATGGAGAGCAGGAGGTTCACAATTTCACCTCTAGGTTTGTTTGGGAGGCAGAAACGAGGCCGGAGCTCTCGCTGTCTCACACACACTGTGTCTGTTGGATCATGGCTATGGGAGAGGAGCTCCTCACTATGGGATTTACATTTATATCACCTGGGGGAGCAAGAGAGGGGTTAAGAGCACAGGTAGGAACTGCAAAGTGGGGCTCCTGCTTTCTCCCAGCAGTGGGGAGAGTGCCCTCCCACACCCAGGGCTCCTACCCAACTCTTCCTCCTCCTTCTCCACTTGGGTCACCAGCTTGGCCAGGAGATCTGGGAAATAT
The DNA here is from genome assembly GCA_013401335.1 of Brachypteracias leptosomus. NCBI lineage: Eukaryota > Metazoa > Chordata > Aves > Coraciiformes > Brachypteraciidae > Brachypteracias > Brachypteracias leptosomus. Next base: position 51,793 of record VYZX01001417.1, read on the forward strand.
TTGCCTCTGTTTTCCCCATTGCCAAAAGGGAAGGCTCAAACTCATTAGCCCACAAGATTAATGACTTGGGCTTTGCACCATGCTTTGCACTTCTCAAAAGGACAGTGATGTTCCCTGGAGCCTCTCCCTCTCCTCTTCCCCTGCCATCTGGCTGCGAGGCATGCAGAGCAGAAGCCACAAATCCTCCCTTTAATTACACTGCACATTTTATTATCTCACCTCAGATTTTGTTGTTAATCTCTTTTACAGATTTCACGTGCATTAAGTGGAGCCTTTGAGCTCCGCCGCTTTCCTCTTCTGATCCTGCAGACATCAGTCAGCTGGAAAGAAAAGAGAGGAAAGGAGAAGTGTCCTTAAATTTGTCATCTGGTTTTTCCTAGGCTTTATATATATATTGTTTCCTCAGCTCCCCAGCTCAAAAGCTGGAAGGCAAAGTGCCATCAGCACAGCCGAAGCAGAACAGCTCCCGCAGGGATAGTGGGGACCCTTTTATTTGGGACATTTAACCCCAGAGAAGACAAAGATTCAGAGATAACACCAATGAGACCCTCTCCACCACCCCTCCAGTCTGTGGGCAGGAGAAGCTGCATCACAGTGTCCCTGGATGTTCCCTGTTGCAATCCCCACACACCAAGAGCCAAGCCAGGGCTGGATTTGTTAGCCCTCAACACCTCAACAGCAGCTAATTCTGGCTGTAATTAAGGGTGAGCGTTAAGCCCCTGTGCAGGCAGGAAGGTGTTTGGATGGGGCTGAAGGTGCCTCGTGGGTGTAGCTTGTGTTGCAAGTGCTGGTGGAAATGGCACCCTGAAGACTGAGGAGGAGGAGGGAGGTGGGAAGAGGAGAGCTGCTGGGAAGTGTTGCAATGCTGCCAACAGCCAATATCAGCTCTAGGGCTCGGGCAGCACCCTAGGAGAGGGAACAACCTTCTCAGAAGTGTGCAAATGAGAGCGGGGGGGGTATGTGAGGACTCTGCAAAGTGAGCAAACATGACACAAAAGCCCTTCTGAGGAATATAAATACCTCCGTGGTGATGAGCTGGTGAGAGGAGGGAAAGGCAGAATTCCCAAGGCAGAACTCAACCTCCTGACGGCTCCGTCTGGGGTGTCCTGTAACGTCCCTGTTAGCAGTTTCTCCAGGACATCTTGGTAGTTTTCCAGCTGCCTTGGGGTGAGCTGCATCCCAGCTAGCTGTGGAGGAAGCCAGGAGGAAAAGCTGAGGAGAGCAGAGGGAGGCAAGGCTGGGGTGCTCTGCCCCCACTTTGCTCAAGTTGGTAATGGATCTAGAGCCAATTTGGAGGGAAGAAGTTGATCCTTCTGTGGGGAAAAGCAGCATTTTGAAGTCAAGGCAATCTTGTGCTGCTCAGAGTGCCAAAGTTTTTCATGCATTGGATCATCTTTGGGCTGACTCAGAAATAGAGATAAAGGTACCTCCTGGCAACAGAGCCTGTAAAGAAGAAAATAAAATAATTTCTGAACCTTCTAATCCTCCACTATCTCCTACCTTGACCGTTGAAGCCATCAGCTTTATTGATGCTGCTGAAGCATCCTGAGTTAAGTAAAGACTGAGGATGAGACATCATTCTGCCTCCAGCCTGACTGCCTGGGAGCCAGCTGTGGCTCAGATGGACCTGAAGTAAATAGTGTTGTTCCAGTCATTGCTGGAGGCACAGGAGGGCTTGTGGCAGCAGCAGCAGCAGAGTCTTAGACATTGGGATGTGCCAGTTATTTAATACTTTGAACTGAATCCTTGCTGTTTAAATCCAATTATTGATTGTTGGTGCCCCACGTGTGTGAGAGCTGCACATTGACCTGGGCTCTGGCCACATTCCAGTCTGGCTCGTCCCTCTGTCTGTCCCCTGCACTTTGGGCTGGACCTACACACTCCTTTGGCTGGCAGAGAGGATGGCTGAGCCCACCCCAGGAGCTGCTGCACGGGCAGGGCAAAGAATTCTCTTTATTCAAGTGGGAAAGCACAATTTTCAGACTTGGCCAACCAGGTAACGTGCCTTTGAGGGCTTAGGCTGGCACTGAAATCCCTAAAATTGGTCATTTTCTGCTCTGGATTTGCAGGGACCAACCCCACTCTGCACCACAGCAGCAGGAGCCCGTGGAACTGGGAGGGACTGGAGGCCTCAGGGCTGCCTGGAGCTGATGCAGCATCTTTCCCCCAGGACCACAGGGAAGGGACCCATCAGCTGTGGTCGGCACAGCCTTGGGGACTGTAATTCTGACATGCAGGAGCCACAATATTGAGCATAAGGTCAAGTTACATGCAGAGATCTGTGGCAAACTTGACACTCCTGGGTGACTCCTTTAACAGTGTCAGCAGGACGTGGTGGCCAAGTCCATGACCTTCCAGAGCTATCCCCAAGGCCTGGTCCTGTCCTGGGGCACTGGAGCTGGAGTTTAACCCAAGCCTGCACAGCCTCACTGCAGCTGGAGAGCTCTGTGTGGACATCACGTGTTCCCAGCCTCTCCTGCAGGTCTGTAAGGTCAGTCCTGACCCATTCATGGGGCTAAACGTGGCTTCAGGACCTTCCCTTTCTTCTCAGCCTGAAAAGCAAGGGCAGAGTTGCTTTGGAATATGCCAGAACATGTAAAATGCAGCAGAGGCTTGCTCAGTGTCAAGCAGACTGCTCGCCAGGCACGTGCTGTGGGTTGAATGTGTGCTCAGAGGAGGACAAGCAGCCTTTGGGAGGCTCATTTCCCCCACATCCCTCTAGAAGCCCCTCAATCACAGGTACTAGAGTTGTGATGTGTGAATAAACGATCTGGGGACCCTGCGTGGGTCCCCATCATCCTCCTCAAGGAGGCTGAAGGATGGCTGCAAGTCCCCACAAAAGGCAATTGCTCTCCAGGGAGCAATAGGCGTTGGGAAGAAGATTTTCCCCCCAGTATCAAGGGAAGCTCCCCTCAGCTGTGCTTCACAAGATGCAGGCTCTGAGGCTGCTGCCTGACACCTTTCAACAGTATTAGTTTCACATCAAAGAGAAGAAAACTTTCTCCTCTCTCTCTGCACATCCCAGAGGTGACAACCATCTGGAGGCTGCTTAATTATTTGTTACAACAAAAGACCCATCAGTGTGGTGATGGGAGCTGCTTTTCTCTCTACAAATCACAGCCACTAGTGTGGAGGAGAGAAAAAACAAGCCCCACTAGCTGCAGCTGATAACCCACAGAGGTCTGGGGTAGAGGAGCCCAGACTTTTCCCTTCTAGTCTCACATCTTCAAAGTTGTCTCTGCCTTCTCTCACAGCCCTTAACTTTGGGTATAGAATCATATTGAAGAACTTTTTTCTAATCTCCAGCCTCAATCTCTCCTTTCCCAGCTTCAAACCATCCCTCCTTGTCCTGTCATTCCAAACCCTTCTGAACAGACCTTCCCCTGCCTTCCTGGAGCCCCTTCAGGTCCTGGAAGGTCACTCTAAGGTCCCCCGGGAGCCTTCTCTTCTCCAGCTGAACAGCCCCAACTCTCTCAGTCTGTCTCCATACCAGAGATGCTCCATTCCCCTGAGCATTTTGGTGGCCTCCTCTGGACACGCTCGGAATGGAGCATCAGTGTCTCCTGCTCGAGCAGATGATGGGAATGCCAATGACACAGTGAGTTCTGGCAGAGCTTGGGGGATGAGGGAGGAAAAAGCACCTTCAGAAACACCTTTCCTGGTTTATCCAGGGCTCCAGCCCCTGCAGTACATTCACTTAGAGGTTACCTATATTTTCCAGGAGTCACTCAGGGTGAGAAAGGCCACGAAGTCTTCAAGCTGCTCACCCAGCACAGGCACGTACACCAGGAGGACAGTGGGCACCAACTTCTTGGAAACCATCGAGAGAGTCTGAGCACCACAGGAAAGAAGATACCAGGGTGAGAGTGGGGAGGGCAGTTGGACAAGAAATCCCTGTGGCTTTTCATCAGCTGCAATGCAATTTATCTACCAGCTAACTAGAGGTATATTTACTCTTCCAGTTGCTCCTGAGCTGAGTATAGAAGTGTCTCGACTGACAATTCTCCTCTCAACCCTTTTTTTTTTTCCTGTAAACAGATTTGTTCTTGAGCAATCTCTCCAGAGACTTCCAGCCCAGCCCTTCAGTGCTGTTTAAGACTCCCTCTGTTCTTCAAGCTCCAGCCCTCCAGCTGTACTGGTTTAAGTCCTGCACACACCCAGAGCAAACTGCTCCCATCAATCCCACCGACAGCAAGTGATGCTGTAAGAGGGAAAAACCTGTTCTGTTAAAGTTTGTTTTTCATATTCCTCACCCCTGAACACCTTTCCTTGATGGACTCAATCTTTTAATAAGCCTCCTTGGGTCCAGGAGAGCTGGGAAGGGCATTTGCCAGCCTGGCTCCATAGAACAGGCTCTAAAAACTCCCTTCTGAAGTAATTGAAGAGCAACTTCACGTCAGGAGAGGACTTACGTAAACATTCAATGTTCTCTTTAAATATTAAAATATTCTCTCCAGACAAATTTAATGAAGTCTGGTCCCACAGCTTAACGACTCCCCCTGATTGGAACCCCATCTTTAATTAGTTTCAGAAACCTCAGTGTTGGGACGTTATTGAGAAGACATTGCTTGGTCAAATCTGACCCTTAAATTAGATTTCCCATAAATATCAGGTAGTATTGAACTGGAGGCTCAGGGGGAGTTAATAAATATTCCCTTTGTGTAGCACTCGCCAGGCACATCCCTCTGCTGTGTGCCAGGCCTGGGGAGGGCTGGTGGGGGTGAAGGTGGCTGTAGCTGCAGCTCAGCTCCTCTCCTCTGGTGGAGGGCCACCAAAATCATCAGGGGAATGGAGCATCTCTGGTATGGAGACAGGCTGAGAGAGCTGGGGCTGTTCAGCTCCAGGGGGACCTTAGAGTGACCTTCCAGGACCTGAAGGGGCTCCAGGAAGGCAGGGGAAGGTCTGTTCCAAAGGGTTTGTAATGACAGGACAAGGAGTGATGGTTTTAAGCTGGGAAAGGAGAGATTGAGGCTGGAGATTAGAAAAAAGTTCTTTATCATGAGGGTGATAGATCAGTGGAATGGGCTGCCCAGAGAGGGGGTGGAGGCCCCATCCCTGGAGTCCTACAAGGTGAGGCTGGATGGGGCTCTGAGCAGCCTGCCCTAGGTAGAGATGTCCCTGCTGGGGTAGGGAGGTTGGCCCAGATGAGCTCTGGAGGTCCCTTCCAGCCTCAAACATTCTATGATTCTCTCCTTGGGGTGCCATCTCCCCCCAGCCCACCCATACTGGGTCATCAAAGCCATCAGGAACACCACCCTGGGTGACCCAACCACGTGGATCATTCACTGTAGTCATCAAAAGAGGGTTTCTCATGCTCTCCCCATGTCACACACCACATTGCTCTGCATATGGGCTGCTAACATGGTGTTATCTCAGTAGCATCCATCTCTTGTGCCTCTTCATTTGTTCCACCACCACAATCAAATCCTGCTACATCCAAAGAAACCAACCCAGCCACCTCCTCTGTCTCTTATTGACTATCCCTTTGTGAATTAATCCTTCCCCCGGAGAAACACCCCCACATGTTACTCCAGTCAAACAAAAAAAATGTCATTTCTGAACGTTATTTTGTAAGCAGGACATGTCTTCCTGACCTGAGATCTCCAGCTCTGGGCTTCTCCAGGCAGACACACACTTTGTTATAAGTGAATTTGCTCCCCAGCTACAAAGAGAAAGCACAAAGCAGGAGGGTCCCAAGTTCAGCAGCAGCACAACAAAGCTCTGGGGTCACACAGGGCTGGGTGCAGCATCCCCAGCTCTGCTTGTAGCAGGGTAAAACCAGGGTGGAAAGCCAATTTGGGGGCAGGAGGGGTGAGCATCCACCTGGTACTGGCGTGAGCAGTGACAAGAAAGTACATTTATCTAGTAAGCAAAACAAAATATCAACCTGTTCCTGTCAATAGGAACTGTCTGTGACTCACTTTGTGCCTGATCAAAGCAGGTCCCTGAGCACAGAGGGCACCCAGGGCTCCCCAGCCTCAGTGTCTGCTGGGTGCTCCTGATAAGCAGGGGGGCAGGAGCTGGTGGGATCGATGCCCTGCCATGGGAGATGAGCAGAAAGCACCTTTCCCCTTGTTTAAACATTGATTTTCCTTCCTTTTTCTTGCCAGAGCTCTTTTGGATGATGCCAACACAGGCTGGTAACAGCAGCACCTCTCTGAGCACCCATGAAGGGCTCAGCCCAAAGAGCTTGCAAAGGGGAGCAGAGACCAAGCACCCACCTGGTGTGGATGGTCATGGGTGCAAAGGGGAGCAGAGAGCCAGCACCCACCTGGTGTGCATGGTCATGGGTGCAAAGGGGAGCAGAGACCAAGCACCCACCTGGTGTGGATGGTCATGGGTGCAAAGGGGAGCAGAGACCAAGCACCCACCTGGTGTGCATGGTCATGGGGTGCTGGAGGTCAGATCTTGCTCTAGTTTGTGCCTTTCTATATGTCCCCCTTTTTCTATACATGTAGACACTGGTGCCCAGTCACTGACCTGTGCAGGTGCCTCCACTTCCAGCAGAGCTGGTACCTGGAGTGCATGGAAACATGTTGGCCAGGCAGGGAACCTCCTATTGGAATTGGATTTCCAGGAGTCTCCAGTTTCTCCTCCTTTCCTCCCTCCAGTCTTTGGGCTGACAGATGCTCTCAGTGGGTCCCCCAGCTGGACAGGAGATCCCTGCCTCAGTTTCCCCAGCTGTAAGATGAAGATGTTCCTCTTCTGAGCTCTTCAGGACGAAGCGTTTCTGATCTGAGTGACCAGTGGTGAAATGATGCCTCTTTTAATTGTGTTTCTACAAATCACAATAAGAACAACGTTGCCACGAAATAAGCCTAACACAGAATGAAGCTGGACCCACCAGCATTAGAGAAAGGGAATAAATCCCCTGGCAGGATCTAGAGCTAAATATTACAATAATAAATAAAACTCCACATGCTAAACCTACCCCTGAACAGACAAGTGGGGAGATATCAGAGCAGTTCAGGGGATTTATTTGACCATTCTGAGCCCCTTTTACCATCCTAACTGAGCATCTCAGAGTCCTGGACACACTGATCCCTCTCAGAGACACAAAACTCTGCACTGACATCTCCCTCCAGACAACAACGTGCAGAGAGAACAAGTGACTTGCATAAGATCTCCTCTTTGCTCTCCCAACACCATCAGCCAGGTGCTGATGCTGGAGGGCTTGGGACCAGGCCAGAAACATCCTGGAGCTCCTCACAGACAAGCAAGGAAACCTGAGAGCAACCAGGAGAGATGAAAGAGGAAAAAAATGAGTTGGAGAAGCCATGAAACCCTCCTGCAGCAGATGTTTTTCAGCAAGGGCACGAAGCAGCATTCCTGCCTGGCTGGTTGGAAGCTCAGCACTGGCTCGATTTGCTGGAGACAAGGGGAAAATGCTGTTGCCCAAGCCCAGAAAATTACTTTTCCCACCTAGCTGCATCACAGCCACTCAATACAACATGTGCACCCTGCACCTTGGGCCTCACAAGGGACTTGCTGCTCTCACTACAGTCAAAAAACCCCCAATTTGGGCCAAACCTCTCCTTAAAAAATGAGTTTCTTCCCACATCCCTGGGCATTTAGCACATGAAGTGCTCCTGGCTATAAAGCTTCCAGAGAGCTCAACATAGTTTTCCTCCCTGGGACCACATGTATGTATGGTGATGAAAAGAACATTACACCACAGGTTGGTTTCCCCCCCTGCTCCTTTTGCTGAAGAATCTGCCCAAAGCCCATTTGACCCTGGTTCTCATTTTAATTGACTTTTCCAGGATTCCTTGCATGCTTGTGATGGATGCAGCTGACGAGTCAGCAGATGGTGTTGGGAAGTGACAAATTAATTACCAAGAAAGGTCACTTTTTTCCAAGCACTGAACTTGCCCATGTCTTGTCCCCTTTTACCTCAGCAATGTGGCTGCCTGGCAGGTTTCCCACCCATCTGCGACGGAGCTTTCCGCACGGCAAAGGACAACCTTTAAAACCAGGAGGGAAGATGGAAATGAATCATATTTGTATTAGCTGGGTGCTGTCTGCCAGGTTCACCTCTTAATTATGCAAGAGTGCTCAAAAAGGAAAGGAAAGGGGGAGCTGAAAATAAAGGCTCTGACTCCAAAACTTCCCCCAGTGCAAGCACCAGGGTGGGTGGGAGCACCAGGCACCTTTTTTCCTCTAGGTTTGCCCAGCCCTTTAAAGCAGCTGCTGACACATCCCCCATTGCCAATGCAAAACGAGGAGAAATTAAAATAAAAACCACAGCTGGAAATCTCACTCCCTGGTGTTGCCATGCAAAAAGAATCAACTCCCATCCTGCTGCAGTCCCTGGAACCATCTCTCCTCCTTTTACGAGGTGAAATTGCAGCGGAGGTTAGGAGCTTAACAAAAAGATGATGGGCAAAAAATGGAGCTGCTTTGCAGTTCTGCTCGTACCTAAAGTTAAACGAGTGTCATAATTGGGAGTAATTTCCCCAGGAAACTGGCAGGAGGAGTGGAGTCCATTAAGCCATGTATCAATTGCAGTGTCAAGGAATGGAGGGGAAACGAGCTCCCTGCGCCAGCGCCGCCGAGCATTTCTCTCCATGTCCTCTACTTTTCCCTCCAAGTCTCTCTGTGCTCGGGGTAGTTTGGCAAGGGGGTGGCATAAAAAAGAGGAGACAGGAGCCAACGTGAGCGTGGAGCTGAATTCCAGCCCTAGGCTGACGCAGCAGGTGGAGAGCACTGGGGGAGTGAGGGACTGAAATCCTGCTCTGCTGCTCTGCCTGGCCCTTGGTCAGGTTTTGGGGTGTCCCTCAGCACAGCTGGAAGTTTAGGGGTGAAGCATTGAATTGTTTGGGTTGGAAGGGATCTTCAAGATCACGTCCAACCATTCCCCCATCCCTGCCAGGGCACCACTAACCCCTGGCCCTCAGCACCACAGCTCCACAGCTTGGAAACCCCTCCAGGGATGGGGACTCCACTGCCCTGCCCAGCCTGGCACAGCCACAACAACCCTTGTGGGGAAGAAATTGTTCCTAATATCCAACCTCAACCTCCCTTGGTGCTACTTGAAGCCATTTCCTCTTGTCCTACCATGAACATCAGAGCTGTAGCTGTAGCCCTGACAGTCACCATGGGCCAAATTCCCCTTTCCCCACATCCAACAGCCTCCTTGGAGACACATGAGAAGGGAAGACACAACTCTGTGCACACCCAATTCACTCTCCCATCCCCACCAGCCCCACAGCACCCACCAGGCTTCACAACAACCCCCCCCCAGCCCCATTCCCCCTTCCTGATGCTCACAGGAACACCCAGCTCACCACACTCACATTAAATCCCTTTTGCTGGGAGTCACAGGGGTCAAACCCTCCAGCTGCACTCACGACGTGGGTGAAGGGTTCATTTTAAGCCCCCTGCTTTGGAAGCTGCAGCAGCAAAAGCTCTTTCTCCCAGCCCAGGCACCATCCTCCAGCTGCCATCGTTACAGATGGAGCAGGAGCTCTCCTAATGAATAAAGCACCAGTGGCACATTTTAATGCACTTCTGGAAATATTAACGCTGGATAAATATTTGAAGAATCACAGCCTTAAAAAACACATGTTAATTTGCAGCATAAATATTTTAAAGGGCACAGACTTTCCCCCCCTCACCCTCCTCCTCCTCTCCAGTCCCCCACACTCGCTTGGCACCCACCCCAGTCTCTCCCCACTGCTTGCTGGTGTCACTCATGGTAATTCAGGGCTGCACAGCCAGGCTGGGGGAGAATCAATAGCAAGGATTTAACCTCCTGCCAGCTCCCCAAAACAGTTCACCCGCCTGCTTCTAGCAGCAAATAATGATCTCCTAGATTAATGGGGAATTTGCCTCGTGTTGTTTCTCTCTTTCTCTCTCTTCCCTCCCTGCCTGGTTCCTGCAGCAAACCCAGAGAGCAGAGACTCTGCCTGCTGCTGGCAGGAGCTGTGGAGGAGCTTGGGGCAGACATGGATGAAGTGTTGGATGTGCAGCAGAGGGTAGGGAGCATCCCCCCCACTCACCTTCCAGCTTTACTCGTAAATATGGAATGGTTTGGGTTGGAAGGGACCTTCAAGATCATCTCGTTCCAACCCCCCTGCCATGGGGACACCTCCCATTAGGGCAGGTTGTTCAAAGCCCCATCCAACCTGGTCTTGAAAGCATCCAGTGATGGAGCATCCACCAACTCCTCTGGGGAACCTGTGCCAGTGTCTCACCTCCTTGAGTGAAAAACTTCCTAATTTCCAATCTAAATCTCCCCTCTTCCAGTTTGAACCCATCACCCCTCATCCTGTACCTACTAGCCCTTGTAAAAAGTCCCTCCCCAGCTTTCTTGTAGCCCCCTTCAGACCCTGGAACGCTGCAAGAAGGTCTCCTCAGAGCCTTCTCTTCTCCAGGCTGAATGCTCTGAGCTCTTCAGCAGCTGGACTTGATGATCTTAAAGGTCTCTTCCAATCAGAACATGATTCTTCAGCACCAACATTCTCAAGACACCCCAGACAGAGCAGCATCTTTGCAGCAGACCCATCTCCAATAGGATTACACTGATTTACACCCCCAACAACTCACTGAGGTCCTCTGGGTCTGTAATGCACCTACAAGAGCTTCCCCCAGGCATTTCAAGCCTGATAAATGAACCCTACACCTTGTAACATCAAATTGTCTCTGGAAACCAGAGATGACCTGAAGTGGACACTCCAAAATTGGGGAAATTCTGCCTGCTGCCTCAGTTTAACGGAAGAAAAGAAAAAAAGGAAGGAAAATGTATCTCTGGCCACAGCCTGGATGGATTTAGCTTCTCTACCAGATACTGGCCTAAGTGTCCTTCCCCTAATAATTGTCTTAAAAAAAAAAATAATTAGAAAAAATCCCTTTTACAAGGGAGAAGAAGAGTTTCCTTGCCTGTTTTTTCCTCATTTTTGGTCACTCCTTTGCTCTTCTCTCCCCGATCTGGAAGCAGTGAAGAGAGAGAGGAGAGGAGGTGAGAAAACAAGAAGGGCTCAGCTCAGCTGTTGCCATTTTGCTTTTCAAATCCAAACCACCGGGTTTTTCACTTGGAGGCTCAGGCATATTTTTAGGGATGGCAGAAAACTGCAGTTTCATGTGCAGCAAGAACGTGGCTTGTGCCTGGCTCCTCTCTGCTGCCCTGGACCCCGGGGATGGGACCAGCAAAGGGAGACCCAGCCTGCATCTGATGCATCCCAGCCCTGGGCTGAGGCTTGGGAGGCAGGGAAATCACTTCCCATTTCAGCACAGGAGCTCCCTGCCCGGTGAATATTTATTAGATTGGACGAAAGAGCAATTTAGCCTTCACACACACCAGGCACCCACTGACCTTTTATTTTCTTATTACCTCCTCTTACCCCCCCTACTGTTCCCCTATCAAACAACAATAGATCAGGTTAAGCAGCGCAGGACGAACCGCTCGGGCCATTAAATCGCTGCTTGGCGGGGCTGTGGCAGCAGCAGGAGGATGATGTATGAGATTCTTGCTCACACACGGGATGTAAAATCCACTCCCGTGGCCACGGCCGAGGATGGAGTTGGCAGGTGAGCCCCCAGCTCACTGCAAAAGGCACCAGCACAAGGGGGGAAGAACAGGCAGGATCCAACCACCAGCGTTGGATGGGGTTGTCCATGGAGATTATCTGTCCATAGGAGCAGTGTAGCATGGAAAAAACCCCATTGCTGTGCTCAATGCTGCCTGCTCCCAAGACATCTCCTGATACGGGGACTGGGTGATGCTGGATGGCCAGGATTTATCAATGCTCTCAATGGAGAGTTGCCCTTCTCATCCCAGAAAGCCTCTGCAGTTAATAGCAGTTTATCTGCAACGGGGGAGAAGCCTTTGCTGCTGCTGCTTTATCTCCCTCCAGCCTTTCAAGGGACCAATTCATTCTGCAAGGCAACAAGGAAACAGGGTCAGATGCCTTCGGGGTGAAAAAGAGATGATGCACATGGGAAGGCAATGTGCTCACTGGGGAGCAATTCTGGGAGAAACCTGGGGAGAGCAAAACAGGGTCGTGTCCATCCCGGCTGGGAGAACCACATAGAAAACTCTGACAACAGCAGAAGGATCTGCAGAGACGTTTGGGTCTAATCAGACAAAGTCTGATTCCAGCACAGGGCTCAAATTTGATAAAATGCCCATTTAATCCACGGATATTTTGCTGAGGTGATGAATAGCAACCTCAGAGAAAGCCTCTCAACCACAAAGGCTTTAGAGAGCTAAACAGTAAAGACTGGGAATTAAGGACAATAAATATTAATGAAAGGAGGGGGGAAATCAATCCTTTTTCCAGACAATCCTCCCATTGCTTTGCTCAGTTGCTTTTACCTCTTCTCTCGTGCTGTAGGACCATGAGCTCAGATGGTCCATGCAGAGATGCAACCACTGCACGAGCAATGCAGAGGCTGGAGGGAGCACCCATCACACGTGGGAAGGGAGAAGAGGCAGCAAAGGAGCAGGAGCTGCTCAAGAAAAGGGTCATTCTACCAATATGGGATTCAAAACCCTCCACTGGTTGCAGGTCAAGCCCTGAGGGGCACAGCCCAGAGCCAGCATCGTTACATAAAGGGATGGAGAGAAGCCCAGGATGGGCTGGATGGAAGAAATGAATCCAATTACAGGATGAAGGGCAAAGGGAGAGAAAGGACACGTTTGGTCTGGAGGAAATCCCTGGAAGGCTTTAGAGCAGGGACAACAAGAAAATGACAAAAATGAGTTGTGGTGAAGGACACCAAGAGTAACGGGGGCCTCAAAATGGGGACAAAGGCAGAAGATGGGGCTCTTCAGCTCACTAAGAGTATGGCCAAGGCAGTGACATGAGGGATTCTTCCCAGGACACCCAAAGTACCACCAGAATGTGACTCTTTGGGAGCTGTTCATGGTCCTGTAGGGACATAGGCTGTCGGGTAGTGGTAGGACTGGGGGGAATGGGTCAAAAGTAGAGGTGGGGAGATTGAGATGAGATGTTAGGAAGAAGTTGTTGCCCAGGAGGGTGGGGAGACACTGGCCCAGGTTGGCCAGAGAGGTGCTGGAAGCCCCATCCCTGGACATTTTTCAGGCCAGGCTGGCTGAGGCTGTGAGCAACTGATGGAGTGGGAGGTGTCCCTGCCATGGCAGGGGGGTTGGACCAAGATGAGCTTGAAGGTCCCTTCCAACCCTGACAATTCTCTGATTCTGTGATTCTCTGATTGGAGCAAGGAGCCAGCCCAGCCAGGCACCAGGGAACAGCCCTGCTGGAAGGCAGAAAACAAGCAACCCACCCCCAAATTTCCTCTGAGCTGCTTCCCAAAAGATTATAACCCAGCTGGTCATGTCACAGCAGTCTCCAGGCTCCCACAGAGAAAACCAAGGGCTCTGCACTAGAAACGAGCAAAAAAATTGACCCAGTTATGACAAAACCAAGCAGCATGTACAGAGCATCACTGCAGAGGGCCACAAACAGCCACAGTAAGGCCCCCAGGAATAACAGGGTTCAGCTTCAAATGAGATTTACAAATTGAAAATAAAGGAGTTGGATGATTTCTATTTTCCTAACCCCCCTCTGCTGGCTGCTCAGCCTGTCCTCAGAGCTGGACATGGCAGGAGGAAGGTGGTGCTGCTGGGCTCCTGCATCCCTCTGGAATTAAAGCCAAGGCTTTCTCCTGCCTCTCTGCCTCTGCAGTTAAGCACCTGCCACTAGTTGAGCAAAGCAGAGCTTGGAGAGAAGAGCTGGACGTAGATCCCTGGCTCCCAGCTCTCCCTGTTAACTCCTGCCTAACACCTTCCTGGCTCACACAGCCCATGGAACAGAACAAAATAATTGAGTTACAGAATCAGAGAATGGGTTGGAAGGGACTTTCCAAGGTCATCCAGTCCATCCACCCCCCTGCAGTTAGCAGGGAAGTCTAACTAGGGCAGGTTGCTCAGAGCCCCATCAAGCCTGACCTTGAATGACTCCAGGGCTGGAGCCTCCACCACACACAATCACAGAGTGTCAGGGGTTGGGAGGGACCTCCAAAGATCATCCAGTCCAACCCCCCTGCCAGAGCAGGGTCACCCAGAGCAGCTCACACAGGAACACGTCCAGGGGGGCTTTAAACATCTCCAGAGCAGGAGACTCCACAACCTCCCTGGGCAGCCTGGGCCAGTGTCTGGCACCCTCACCAGGAAGAAGTTTCTTCTCCTATTGATGCGGAACCTCCTCTGGTCCAGCTCACACCCATTGCCCCTTGTCCTGTCACTGGATGTCCCTGAGCAGAGCCTGGCTCCATCCTCCTGACACTCTCCCTTCACATATTTATAACCATTCATGAGGTCACCCCTCAGTCTCCTCTTCTCCAGGCTAAAGAGCCCCAGCTCCCTCAGCCTTTCCTCACCAGGGAGATGCTCCACTCCCTTCAGCATCTCTGTGGCTCTCTGGACACCCTATTCCAGTGTTCCACCACTCTCCAGCAAGGGACTGACTGCAGTCTGCAAGACACAAAGACCTCACAGGAGCAGACAGCACCTTCTGCCTCCCATTGGCCATCACCCTTGTCAGAGGAGAACTTGCTCCCTTGCACAGCTGCCAACACACAGAGGAAGGTGCCTGAGCTGCCTGGGCTTGGCTGCTCAGCCCATGGAGCTGCGTGGCCATGAGACTGTCTTGCAAACCTGCCCACTCTGCTCCAGCCCTGGTTTATCACTCCCTTAGAAGTGTTGACAGCACCACACGGAGCCGAGCAGGTTCACAGCTGAGCTGGGATTGCTCAGCTCCTTGGCAAGAGGATGACAGGTCCCAAAGGCTCACCAAGAAAACCCTACGGTGCTTGGAGAGATGTTACCTGGACCAGCAGGAGGAGATGCCTGGGAGGTGACAGGGGCCTGCTTGCTTGCAAATACCATGCACATCAGATGAGGTTGGTGGCAGTGAAGCTCCCAACACTTCCCAGCTGCCTTCTGGCTCTGGTGTATCCACCCCCTGCGAGGCTGGAGCAGGAGCTACGATGGGGAACCCACATGGAAAAGAGGAGCTGAGGTTCTCCTACCCAAACCTACCCTACCATAGGCAGGAGACAGGCTTCTGTGCACCCTTATTCTTGCAGAAAAGAGGCCAGGGCATGGTACAAAGAACCTCAACACCCTTGTCCTGGCTGGATGCAACCACACCAGCAGCCATCCAGCCCCACCACCACGGCCACCAGCAGAGGGCACGGCCGCCTCCTTGGAGCCACCATCCAGGGCTGAGCTAATCCCTGCCGAGGGAGGGAAGGGCCCAGCGAACCAAATTGTAAATACATCTGTGTCCTCCTTCTCCCTGCCACCCATTTAAATCTATTTGATCCACTCTAATGGATTGATCTACAAGTTTGTGCACACACATCCTGCTTTGGCCGGGGCGGCTGCAGGCGCCTGGCCCATCACGACCTGTCAGCTCCACTCAGCCTCACCTCCTCGGGGGAACGAATCCAATTACAGGATAAAGGGTTTTCTTCCCCTCCATATGGTCTCGGTAACGCTCCAGCTTTATCTTGCTTTAACCCCTTTCCTGGCGAGGGAGCTCCCAAGCCCGGCGTAAGCGGCTCAGCGCCGCGGCCGTGCGTTGGCTGCTATCTGATACGGGCACACCGGGTCTTCCCGGGGCACTGGGGGGTACCAGGAGGGACCACGATATCTGCACCTTCCTCCCTCTCCTCCTGCCCACCAGGGAGGGAAGGGGTCCCTTGAGAAAGGGACAGCAGGTCGCAAAACCAGCCAGAAGGCAGCACAGCACCATCCAGCGCTGGTGCTCACGGCCAAGGTTGAAGGTGCTGCGCATCAGAATTTGGGCACAGATGTTTAGTTCATGACTGATTTCCTTTGGTTTTGCACTTCTCTGCACCTTGCTCTGCAGGACATTCCCTGCCCACCCTTGGGCAAGTCACCTTTGCCCAAGCAGCGACGCATGGATGGGGAGAGGCACCACGAAGGGCTCCCAGATGCCACTGCTGCAGGAAAACCACCTCCCCTGACACATCTGCCTGGCTTGCTGTCACTAGAGCCCAGGGAACCAACCGTATCAGCTCAGTGCAAGTTTGGTATTTGATTATAATTATCATTTCTTGCTTTACACAGGACATGAAAGCCCAGAGCAGCTCAGGGCTCCGTCACGCAATGTGCTGACAAACAATGAATAAGAGACAATCTCAGCTCAAAGAGCTTAGCAAAGCAGGAAAAAAAGCTGCAAGAGGGAAGAAAACCCTTCCCTTCCTTCAGGACAAAACACAAAGGAAGCAAACATCTCCTCTCACATTAAACAGGGCCTGAATCCTGCTAGTGCCTGCTTGTCGTGGAGTCAGCACAGCAGACAATTGAGAGCTTGCTGGGAGACAGCCCATAAAGTTCCCCTGCTAAGAGACACCAAATTAAAGGCATCACTTTCCATTTCTGTGGCAGACACACCGAGGTTGCATTCAGGACACGTCCTGGAGGAACCAGCTTTCCTCCCCGGTGTCATTTCCCTGCGAGGAGTTTATACGAGGCCTTGGGCATGGCTGGGGCTGCTGACCTGAGGAGAGCTCTAAATCCACCAGCCTGGGGCCAGCGACCCAAACACCAGCCTCAGCTCAAGGGAGAAAGCTCAGCCAGGAGGGGACAGTCCCCTGGGAGCATGACAGAGACAACTCAGGCTTACCTGCTCCAGGAAAGTCCTGGTCCAGACCTAGGTGACGGTGAGGTGAAGGTCCTCTGGGTCACTTGTTGGCAATCCTCTATATGGAAGGTTTCTGGGTACCACATATGAAGCCAAATCTGCTGAAAGAGTGGAGAGGATCCACTGATAAAGGAAAAAAAAAATCTCTGCAAACCCCACTGCTGATCTGTTCCCCCACCACCCAGAGCATCATTTGGGGAGGGACTTTTGAGGCTGTTGGGTAGTGGTAGGACTGGGGGGAATGGGTCAAAAGTAGAGGTGGGGAGATTGAGATGAGATGTTAGGAAGAAGTTCTTGCCAAGGAGGGTGGGGAGACACTGGCCCAGGTTGGCCAGAGAGGTGCTGGAAGCCCCATCCCTGGACATTTGGAAGGCCAGGCTGGCTGGGGCTGTGAGCAACTGATGTAGTGGGAGGTGTCCCTGCCATGGCAGGGGGGTTGGAACTGGATGATCTTTGAGGTCCCTTCCAACCCTGACAATTCTATGATTCAGAGATTGAGGTGAAAATTACTTGCTGAGAGATAAAAATTAACTTTCCCATGAGATAACTGTGTTAGCTCCAAAACCTTGGAGAAGCACCAGAGCTTTCAGGTGCTGCTGGCACTGACAGCAAGGTCCAAGTCTTTTGAAAGTGGATCATCAGAGTGGAACCTTCTAGCTGAAGAACCTTCTATCATGGAAGTTGGGAGGGATACACTGGGAGGGAGATGCACACCTGGTTGTATTTTAGCATTTCTGGGTTCTTCTTTAATATTCAATTAATTCTGCAAAGATGTGCCCAACTTTTCTACGTCCAGAAGCCTGACTATGGTGAGGAAGGGAATGAAATACCTCCAGGAACACTTCTATGAGAAGTAAGGCCATAGGACTTCTCCACAAGAAACTCCTCCTCTCAAGGAAAACCTAGACTGGGAATGTCATAGAATCATAGAACGTTTCAGGCTGGAAGGGACCTCTAGAGGTCATCTGGTCCAACCTCCAAGTCATGACATGCAGTAAGACACTCCTGGGAAAAGACATCCCATGAGGAGTCCTCATCCCAGGGCACCCAAGGCTGCTGTGACCCACTTACTCTCACCATGTCCTAGTTCTGCTCCTCTTGGATCTCTGCAGACGGATCAGCAATTAGGGCTCCATTCATCCCACCCACACCCTTGAGCCTTCCGCTCTGTCCTCCAGCCTGGAGACACTCCAGGCTTGCAGGAGACCTCATCCATCCAGCAGGACAGCATTGACTTTTTCCATCCCCCTTGTCTTGGTGGAGGGCAGCAGTGGGAAGAAGGCTTATGGCATTAACAGATCAGGGCCATTAACACCACCACATGTCAGAGATTAATGGAAGAGCTTCCCTAAGGCGCCTTAGGCAGGGCTCCTGGAGAAGGAGGACCCATGACCCAGAAGAGAGAAATGGGGAAAGAACTTGGATGAGTTGGAGCATTGATGGTCCAAGCTGGCACCAACCCTGCTGAGAAGGGTTTCAGAGTCTCACGTGTGCTGGAACGGGGATCCCACACCCCATCCTGAGAGCTAAGACTGGGAGAAGCTTCTTTCCACCCCGCTTGCTCTCCCAGTGTGGCCACAGGCTGGTGGTGATGTCTCTGAACTGTCTGTGGAGGGAATTAAGACATAACTTTGCTGAGGCTTTACCTTCTCTCCCAGGGACACTCAGGTGCTGCTTCTCCAGCAAGAAGAGACACTTTGTTGGGCTGGTTTCAGAGCCATGGCTAAAGACCCTCCTTAAACCCCAGCAAGCCTTGCAGAGCTGCAGCCCAGGTTGGTGTCCCACTTGCTGGGATGGGGAGGAGGCTTGGATGGCAAACACTCACCAGCAGCTCCCAGGAAGACAGGGAGCCCTAGTTCTCACTATGCCCCATCCATCCCTGCCAGAGGTCCTTGGAGGATCAGCTAAATAACATCTCTCCTTCATCCCAGAGAGCTGGCAAGGAAGAGGAGGAAATTCATGGTGCTTTGCACTCTAACATCTGCCCCCTCAATGCTCATTTACCAAGGCTGCAGCCTGTGGGATGAGAAGTGGTTTCCCCTCCTGCCTTTGCCCAGCTCCATGCACTGAGGTGACCCTTGGCCACATCAGCAGAGCCTGGTTTTGGTCTGTAATGGGGACCTGCACCCATACCAGGCAACACCCACATTGAACCAGGCACCCACAGCGGCCAAACAGCCAGAGCCAACAGCTCAGACCCACAAAGCTCAGTCTAGTCTGACCTCCCCAAGGCCACCGGAGCCAAGCTGGGTGCTCCCCAGTTCCCAAACACTCCCATGGAGTCCTTCAGCTGTGCAGGGGCACCCCAAAGGCTGTGGGACCCACTGAGGACTCAAGTACCAACCCGTTTCCCCCTCAACCATCCGCCCCCCCACCACTCCTCCTACCTCAGCCCCTCTTCCAAAGGGCTCCCCACCCCATCCCTTCCTCCCCCCAACTCCTTAAACAACATTAAACACTTAATGGCAATTAATACGCTTTAAGGCAGGTTTTGGGGCCAACTGGCTGCTTAGAGGGTGCTTAAAACCATCAACCCCTCTCAATCCCGTTGCCCTTGTCATACAAAGTCAGCCGAGTCCCTAATCCGGCCTCCCCCCCGAGGAGACCCAAGGGTATAAAACCTCCCCTGGCACCACCAGCCCCCGACGGGGAGCAGGGCCAGCTCCACCACCCCCCGTCCCCTCCACCTCATTGCTGCTGCTCTTCATCCATCCATTCTTTTTTGAGTGGGGACAACCCTTTCCTTGGGTATTTTTCCATTTTAGGGTGTGGTGCTTCCTTCAGTCTTTTTTAAATTGGGGTCCAAGCAAAATTAATCCCAAAATCAGAGCATTTGACCTAAAAAAACCCAACCCAACCCCTGACAAAGCAGCTGCCAGAGCCTTGGCAGGATGAACGGGACGGAAGGTATCAATTTTTACGTGCCTATGTCCAACAAGACAGGGGTGGTGAGAAGCCCCTTTGAATACCCCCAGTACTACCTGGCCGAGCCCTGGAAATACCGCCTCGTGTGCTGCTACATCTTCTTCCTCATCTCCACGGGTTTGCCCATCAACCTCCTCACCCTCCTGGTCACCTTCAAGCATAAGAAGCTGCGGCAGCCGCTCAACTACATCTTGGTCAACTTGGCGGTGGCCGATCTCTTCATGGCCTGTTTTGGCTTCACCGTCACCTTCTACACCGCCTGGAACGGCTACTTCGTCTTCGGCCCCCTGGGCTGTGCTGTGGAGGGTTTCTTCGCCACCCTGGGAGGTAAGGGCTGGGGGGTGGGAGCTTGGGGCTGAGGGCCAGGCTTGGGGATGGGTGACCTTGCTTCTCCAGGGCTTCAGGAGACCTATTAGAGTCAGAGAATTGTCAGGGTTGGAAGGGACCTCAAAGATCATCCAGTTCCAACCCCCCTGCCATGGGCAGGGACACCTCCCACTCCATCAGTTGCTCACAGTCCCAGCCAGCCTGGCCTAAAAAATGTCCAGGGATGGGGCTTCCAGCACCTCTCTGGCCAACCTGGGCCAGTGTCTCCACCCTCCTGGGCAACAACTTCTTCCTAACCTCTCATCTCAATCTCCCCACCTCTACTTTGGAGCCATTCCCCCCAGTCCTACCACTACCCGACAGCCTCAAAAGTCCCTCCCCAGCTTTCTTGTAGCTCCCTTCAGATCCTGGAAGGCCACCAGAAGGTCCCCTCGGAGCCTTTTCTTCTCCAGCCTGAACAACCCCAACTCTCTCAGTCTCTCCTCATAGCAGAGGTGCTCCAGCCTCTGACCATCCTCGTGGCCCTTCTCTGGACATGTTCCAGCACATCCAGATCTTTCTTGTCCTAGGGGCTCCAGAACTGGACACAGAGCTCCAGGTGGGGTCTCATGAGGGTGGAGTAGAGGGGGACAATCCTCTCCCTTGCCCTGCTGGCCACGCTGCTCTTGATGCAGCCCAGGATCCCATTGGCTGTCTGGGCTGGATAAAACCAGAGATTTATCCAAGTTTAATCTTGATCCCAAGAAGTGCCCACCTCACAACTAGCTGGGCACCTGGCAAGCAAACGAACCCTAGAAGGGGATCCTTATTTGCAGGATCAAACCTGGAGGGATCTGGCCATACATCCAGGGTGTTGTATGCTTCTCAGAGACCAGCTGGAGATGATCACATCATGTCCCTGAATCAGTGTCAAGCAAGTGGCAAAAGGCTCATGTTTTGGGCAAAAAGTGAAGCACTAGGGAGGGAAGAAACATCCCTTGGGAGAGGGACCCCATAGAAGAGGTATGGGCATGAAGAGGAGTCCAAGACAAGGAGAGGGGTCACAGCTTATCTAGGGATAAAAGGAAGATGTGGGAGCTCTTGACCAGAGAAGAAGGATTTACACAGAACTACAGAAACCAGGCCCAGGCTTTGCAGCAACTGCTCAGCTCTTGTCCCACTTGCACCCAAAGTGGGTGCCCTTGGGAGCTTCCCCGTTTGATGTCTCAGGGACACGAGCTGTTAACGCTTCGCCCTGCAGAAAATCCCCAGTGCAGAGCAGGGAAAAGTCACTTTGCACCCCGAGCCCACGCAGCCAGCAGGGCCCACACGACACCTCCTGATGGAGCTGACAACTGCCAATCCTTCCTGGAGAACCATAACCACCATGAGGACTTTGAGTTTTTTCCCCCTAAATGGGTCAATATAGAATCATAGAATGTTTGAGGCTGGAAGGGACCTCCAGAGCTCATCTGGTCCAACCTCCCTACACCAGCAGGGACATCTCTACCTAGGGCAGGCTGCTCAGAGCCCCATCCAGCCTGACCTTGAAGGACTCCAGGGATGGGGCCTCCACCACAATGCTGCTGATCTGAAGAAAATAAATAAATATCCTACAAATATTCAGGTAAAAACAAACCTAAATATCCTGATCCAAGCCAAGGACGAGCTTGGTCTTGGGGTCAGAAGATCAGAGGGGTCTGCACCATTGCTGATCAAGCCTGGGGGCTTTGGGGCAGCATTATTTGCCCTTCCAATATCTAGTAAAGAACGAGGAGGCTCCTGCTCCCAGGGAAGGCAGCTTGATGGGAAGCAGTGGCTGTGAGCAGCAGGTCTCCAGTGAATCCTGGCACAGGGTGTAGTTATCAGCAGATTATCACGGCTGGGGGCATTACCAGCCCTACAGCTCTGACTAAACGCTCCCAATCCCCTCCAGTTTAATTATCCCTGAGAAATCCATGTGCACGCACACCAACCACCCACGCAGCCTCCCCCCTACCCCCCCCTCCCCGAGCCAGCACTGGTGGAAGACTCAGGAAATACACATTTAAACATCCACAGGTTTGGATGAATCTGGTGTCTTTGGAGGAAATTGTGCTTCCTCCTGCCCGGGTGCAACGATCCCCCTCGGTGCTTAAGTTCTGAACACCCCACAATGCTCCGCCCCTGCT
>VYZX01001417.1:74031-127569 GCA_013401335.1 Brachypteracias leptosomus
CCACCGGGGATCCCTAGTCCCCACCCCCAATGCTCCCCCGCCTCCTCCATCCCCAACGTTCCCCTCCTCCATCACCAGTGATTCCCCCTCTCCTCCCTCATCAGCGATCCCCCTCCTCCACCACCAACGCTCCCCCTCCTCCTCCATCACCAGTGATCCCACTGCAGCACAGAAGCTCCCTCAGCTCCCAGACCTCTCACACGCTCCAACTGGAAGATCCTCAGTAGGATGCTGGTTATCCCTGGCTGGTCCCCAACTCCACACTTCCCTCTGCTCTTCACCGCGACCACAAGACCCTGCAGGGAAGACCAAGCCCAGAGAAGCTCCTACCACCACCATCCGCTCTCTGCTTCTCTCCCTCCCGCAGGTCAGGTGGCCCTGTGGTCCCTGGTGGTCTTGGCCATCGAGCGTTACATCGTGGTCTGCAAACCCATGGGCAACTTCCGCTTCTCCGCCACCCACGCCATGATGGGCATCGCTTTCACCTGGGTCATGGCCTTATCCTGTGCTGCCCCCCCCCTCTTCGGCTGGTCCAGGTGAGTTGGAGGGTGCTCAGCAGCAGCCTCAGTAGTTATTCAAACACCTCAGTGGGACAGGAGATGAAACTCCCTGGGAGAGAGGAGAACAGAGATGGGACTTCAGCTGCCAGGCTTATGATGGCTCCATGTCATAGAATCATGGAATGTTTGAGGCTGGAAGGGACCTCCAGAGCTCATCTGGGCCAACCTCCCTACACCAGCAGGGACATCTCTACCTAGGGCAGGCTGCTCAGAGCCCCATCCAGCCTGACCTTGAAGGACTCCAGGGATGGGGCCTCCACCCCCTCTCTGGGCAGCCCATTCCACTGATCCATCACCCTCAAAGGCAGCCATAGGCTCAGCATCTCCAGCCCCATCACCCCTCCATGCTCCCTTCATGCTCTGCAGAGAAACTGGAGCTTTGACAGGCACAGCTCATCTCACCCATGCTGTGAAGGGCCCATTTCTCTCTGCAGACCATAAAGAGCATGTGATGACCAGGCCAGCAGGCAAGGCTGCTCTGGGGAGGCAAACCTGGCCTCGGTGACGTGCTGCCACCCCAAAACTGCTCCTGGGAGCCCTGCAGCACCTTTCCCAGCACCCCTGCCCCAATCCCCCTCAGCCCATCTGTCCAGCACATTTCAGCCCCCCACCCACAGATACCCCCCAGCAAAACCAGAGGCACTGGCTGCTCACACCACAGGCTGCTCACTTGGGAGTGTGGCCTCTGGGCAGCTGAAGCCCACGTCTGGCTCTTGCACAGACCCACATCCCTGACCAGGAGCTGATGCAGCAGCCAAAGGCCACCCAGAGCACAAGGGAAGAGCTGAAGGTGATTTCTTAAATGCTGCAGCTCCAGCCCCTCCTGACACCCCACTGCAGAGCTGCCCCATGGGGTCCCAGCAAGCCCCTATCAGCCCCCAAGGGGTGGCTTTGGGGCAGCAAAGCCCCTTCACCATCCATCTGCGATGAGGCACAGCCAGATGGTCCCTCTCCAGCCTTGGATTGGGATCCCTGCCCAGGTCCTTGGCTCCAGAGCTGCATCCCTTGGAGCCAGGGCCCCTCCAGACACAGACTGGGCATCCCTCCACCCTACAAAGGCCTCGTCCCTGCTCAACATCCCTCCATCAGCAGAGGGAGAGCAGGTGGCTCCCAGCAGGCAAGAGCTCAGCCCCGTAGGAAGGTAATAAATAGCCTGTTGCCTGTGGGAGGGAGGGAATGTCACAACAAACCCGTGCTCCACGTCCAAGTGCAACATGTCTGCACAGCTCCTGGTGGCCCCAGAGGAGCTGCAGAACCAGTGAGGCCAGAGCATGGGGCACAGAGGAGAAGCTGGGGAGGAGCTCACCCCAAACCACTCTTTGAGCATCCCCCATCCTTGGGGAATTTGGTCCCCAGGTTGAGCCCCTCCTGTTGTCCCCAGGGAGGGTCATAGAATCAGAGAATGTTTGAGGCTGGAAGGGACCTCCAGAGGTCATCTGGTCCAACCTCCCTACACCAGCAGGGACATCTCTACCTAGGGCAGGCTGCTCAGAGCCTCATCCAGCCTCACCTTGAAGGACTCCAGGGATGGGGCCTCCACCCCCTCTCTGGGCAGCCCATTCCACTGATCTATCACCCTCATGTTAAAGAACTTTTTTCTAATCTCCAGCCTCAATCTCTCCTTTCCCAGCTTCAAACCATCACTCCTTGTCCTGTCCTTACAAACCCTTTTGAACAGACCTTCCCCTGCCTTCCTGGAGCCCCTTCAGGTACTGGAAGGTCACTCTAAGGTCCCCCTGGAGCCTTCTCTTCTCCAGCTGAACAGCCCCAACTCTCTCAGTCTGTCTTCACACCAGAGATGCTCCATTCCCCTGAGCATTTTGGTGCCCTCCTCTGGACACGCTCCAATATGTCCCCATCCTTCTTGTGCTGGGTCCTGGTGGGGATCCTAACCTCTCTCCCTGGCAGATACATGCCGGAGGGGATGCAGTGTTCCTGTGGCCCCGACTACTACACCCACAACCCCGACTACCACAACGAGTCCTACGTCCTCTACATGTTCATCATCCACTTCATCATCCCAGTCGTGGTCATTTTCTTCTCCTACGGACGCCTCATCTGCAAAGTCCGAGAGGTAACGTTGGGAGGGGATGGATGGGGATGGGGTGGGCAGGAGAGGGGAGGTGGTCCCGGGGTGCCCCTCACCACCCTTCCTGCCCACAGGCAGCTGCCCAGCAGCAGGAATCAGCCACCACCCAGAAGGCTGAGAAGGAGGTGACGAGGATGGTGNATGATGACCTTAACCATTAACCCAGCCCTGCCAGGTCACCACTAAACCCCATCCCTCAGCCCCACGAGGTGGTTGAATCTCAGCCAGGGGGGAGCTCCCAGGGGCTGTTGGGGACTCTTGGTCCCCCAGCACATCCCCAATGCCATCGTTCTCCCTTTCTCTCCCCTCCACCAGTTCCGTAACTGCATGATCACCACGATCTGCTGTGGCAAGAACCCCTTTGGGGATGAAGATGTCTCCTCCGCCGTGTCCCAGAGCAAGACCGAGGTCTCCTCTGTCTCCTCCAGCCAAGTATCACCTGCATAGACCATGGACAGTTTGAACTGGGGCGACTCAACGAGCTCGGGGACCACGACAGACCCCCCCAGTCTCCCTTCATGCAGCCACCCCCCTGTGCACCAACACCCCCCCTTGCACGAGCACCTCACTGTGCACATGTCATGGTAGCTCCCCCCCATCTGCAGACCCCCCAGGGACACCCCTGCACCCACTGGTGCACCCACAGCCCCCTGAGCTCCTGNCCTGGTGGGGATCCTAACCTCTCTCCCTGGCAGATACATGCCGGAGGGGATGCAGTGTTCCTGTGGCCCCGACTACTACACCCACAACCCCGACTACCACAACGAGTCCTACGTCCTCTACATGTTCATCATCCACTTCATCATCCCAGTCGTGGTCATTTTCTTCTCCTACGGACGCCTCATCTGCAAAGTCCGAGAGGTAACGTTGGGAGGGGATGGATGGGGATGGGGTGGGCAGGAGAGGGGAGGTGGTCCCGGGGTGCCCCTCACCACCCTTCCTGCCCACAGGCAGCTGCCCAGCAGCAGGAATCAGCCACCACCCAGAAGGCTGAGAAGGAGGTGACGAGGATGGTGATCCTCATGGTGCTGGGGTTCATGCTGGCCTGGACGCCCTACGCCGTGGTGGCATTCTGGATCTTCACCAACAAGGGAGCAGACTTCACTGCCACGCTCATGTCAGTGCCTGCCTTCTTCTCCAAGAGCTCCTCCCTCTACAACCCCATCATCTACGTCCTCATGAACAAACAGGTGAGATGCCCCATGTCATAGAATCAGAGAATTGTCAGGGTTGGAAGGGACCTTCAAGATCATCTCGTTCCAACCCCTCTGCCATGGCAGGGACACCTCCCACTCCATCAGTTGCTCACAGCCCCAGCCAGCCTGGCCTGAAAAATGTCCAGGGATGGGGCTTCCAGCACCTCTCTGGGCAACCTGGGCCAGTGTCTCCCCACCCTCCTGGGCAACAACTTCTTCCTAATGTCTCTTCTGAATCTCCCCACCTCTAGTTTTGACCCATTCCCCCCAGTCCTACCACTATCCGACACCCTAAAAAGTCCCTCCCCATGTCATGCAGGGTGAGCCTCTGCCCTTGCCTTCCCAGCACATCTGGGGTCACCACAGGTCCCTTGCTCCTTCCCAGAATCACAGAATAGTTTGGTTGGGAGAGACCTTTAAGATGATGATCTTAACCATTAACCCAGCACTGCCAGGTCACCACTAAACCACATCCCTCAGCACCACGAGGTGGTTGAATCTCAGCCAGGGGGGAGCTCCCAGGGGCTGTTGGGGACTCTTGGTCCCCCAGCACATCCCCAATGCCATCGTTCTCCCTTTCTCTCCCCTCCACCAGTTCCGTAACTGCATGATCACCACGATCTGCTGTGGCAAGAACCCCTTTGGGGATGAAGATGTCTCCTCCGCCGTGTCCCAGAGCAAGACCGAGGTCTCCTCTGTCTCCTCCAGCCAAGTATCACCTGCATAGACCATGGACAGTTTGAACTGGGGCGACTCAACGAGCTCGGGGACCACGACAGACCCCCCCAGTCTCCCTTCATGCAGCCACCCCCCTGTGCACCAACACCCCCCCTTGCACGAGCACCTCACTGTGCACATGTCATGGTAGCTCCCCCCCATCTGCAGACCCCCCAGGGACACCCCTGCACCCACTGGTGCACCCACAGCCCCCTGAGCTCCTGCACACTGCCCCAGCCCCGTGCAGGGGTGCTCAGCTCCCTTCCCCAGCTGCTCAGGCTTTGGGGACCCACCCCAAGCACCCACAAACCCCCCTGGTTTCATTCACATCACATTAAACCAGCAGCAGCCAGGGGGAAACCCCAAACCACAATATTTTCCATGCTCCCTGCTCTCACCCCCTCTCCTTGGTGCTCAAGGGGGTGCCAGAGAAGCACTCATCTGCAAAAATAACTAAATATCCCAACCAAACACCCTTGCAAAGGGCCCAGGAGCACGAGCCTGTGGCTGGAGTGGTCCCAGCTGCCCCTTCCCAGCACCTGAGCCTGGGGTGAGCCCCCCCCTGCCAGCACAGCCCCTGCAGATCAATACCCAGAGTCTTTATAAATCAATATAACAGATGGAGATGCAAGCAGGCTCTGCTTCAAGCCCGACTCTCTCTATCCCCAACACACCACTGGAGATATATTTTTTTTTTTTGGTCTCGGAACCTGTAAATATTTACTCACACCCTTTGAAGTCTCTATCTTCTCTCAGCTCTTTCTCCTCCTCCTCCTCCCAACTCCAAGGCAGAGAATCCATCTTTCCCCTCCACTCCCTCCAGCTGGACGCTCATGGTCAACCTTGGAGGGTGGGACTGGTCCCCGAGGGCTTTCCTGTACATATTTTATAAATAAATAACATGGTGTCAGCACAAGGACTTGGCCAGGCAAGAAGTAGGGATTAAAAAAAAAATAAAGAAATAAACAGAAGCAGCACAGAGAAAAAATACAGATGCTCAGTCCTTGTCCTTTCTCTTGGGCTGCCTTGACAAGAATGTGTCCAACAAGGAGAATTCAGCTCTGCTGGTGGAGACACAACCCCAGAGCAGCCTCAAAACCCATGGGAAGGGGGATCTGGGGGTTCAACCACCCCCAGCAAGGTGACACCCCCATTAGCTGGGGCACCAGAGGGGTTTGGAGGCAGAAGGAGACACAGACAGCACACGAGGAACTCGGTGCCATGTTGTACCATGGCCATCCCTGCCCAGCCCACCACCAGCCATCATTGTTTTGTTGCTCTTTAATATTCCAGCATTAAATAAAGCTTGTGAGGAGAGCTTTTTGCAGAGTTCAAGCTCCCCTCCCCGCGGGGCCCTTCGAGTCAGGGTCGTTAAGGAATTGGCAGAGTCAGGGAAAAACTGTTCCCTGCGTCAGGGAATTTGTTACGGAGCTGGCTGGAGCCATCCCGAGCACCTTCACTCTCCCCTTCCACCCCCCTCCCCATCCAACACCCACCTGCCCCCTCCCAGGCATTTTCCCCCCCTTTTTTTTTTGGTCCAAAGCAACCAAAAAGGGTGGGAAGCCCAAGGCTCACCCATGGGATGGGAATGCAGGGCTAGAAACCTCCAAACCACCAGCACAACCATGCCCTGGGGAGGGGGGATGATGCTCCCCCGGCTCTCCAAGCACCCTCCTGCCTCAGCACCCAGCAGGATTGTACCAAACTGGGGGACTGGACTAGATGATCTTTGGAGGTCCCTTCCAATCCCTGGCATTCTGTGACATTTGGTGGCTCCTGCCCAGGTCCCATCGCTGGGGTCACCACAGGAGCAGCTCTTACCCCTCCTGCACCACCAGCTCTGCTGGATAATTCACAACCTGCTCTCCCCAGGTCTCGGGAGCCTCCTTCCCTTCACCTCCAAAGCAACAAAGCCCTTTTCCCTTTGTTCTGTGCAGCAGAGGAGTGGAGGCACCAGGGCTGGTTTTTAGTGATTGAACACGCTGCGTGCCAAGGAGGCTCCTCAGCTCTGCTTATCTCACCCCCTGGACTGCTGAGAGCAATTTTATTACAGCAACTCAACCCTCCCCAACAACACACCCTGCACAGAGCCTGGTACCTGCCTGGGTCTCTCCCCCCCTCCTCTTTTTTTGGGTATTTTATTTAAATGCTGCAGTTATCAAGGGTTGTTCACCTCTTGCTGCTCTGCAGTGATGCTGGGAGAATCACAAGCATGTAGCAGGGTCTGGAGGGGGTAACAGCAGCTCATGGTACCCAACAAGGAGCTCTGGAGAGCTGGGGATCATCTTGATGTGGGTTGAGGCTTTGGAGATGAGTTTCTCCAGGATGAGAGAGGGATGGAGCAGAGTGTCCCAGCTCCACAGCTTGCTGGGCAGCAGATCAGAGAATGGGTTGGGTTGGAAGGGGCCTCCAAAGGTCATCTGGTCCAACCTCCCCACACAAGCAGAGACATCTGTACATAGCTCAGGTTGCTCAGAGCCCCATCAAGCCTGACCTTGAAGGACTCCAGGGATGGGGCCTCCACCCCCTCTCTGGGCAGCCTGTTCCAGTGATCAGCCACCTTCATATTAAAGAACTTTTCCCCAATGTCCCACCTAAATCTCCCCTTTTCTAGCTTAAAACCATCACCCCTCATCCTGTCACTACAAACCCTTGAGAACAGACCTTCCCCTGCCTTCCTACAGCCTATTGGAAGGTCTCTATAAGGTGCCAGCAGTTCTGCCCATCCCCACCAGCTGTCTCACCAGATGTGCCCCCATTGGCAAAGCCAGAGGAGGTCTCAAGCACCCACCTTGCCCCCAAAGCCCTGGAGATGCTTTGCAGAGGGAATTCTCTCCAGCAGAAGAGTTTTACCTCCTTGGTGCATCCTCTCTGCTGCAAGGAGCCTCCTGGAGGTGGCTGTTGCCTGGCTGGGTTTGTGGTGATGCTCTCAGAGGCACAGGCAGCTTCAAGTCCATGGTAGAAGGAGCTGCTCTATTTGGGGTGGAGGCTGCAGGTGGGAATAAAACCCAACCTGTCTCAAGACAGCAACCCCAGTTTCTGCCTCCTTTATCCAAGGTGGCCTTGCAGCATCTGATGATGATGCTTCAGCTCTCCTCAAACATACCTGCAAAAAATTAAAGCATCCAAGCTATAGAACAGGTTTCTCCCAAGCTATAGAGGTATTGAAGGAGCACAGCACCCAAACAACCTCCCCCAAAAAGCCCAAACCTCCTCTACCCCCCACTCATCCAACCCTTCAGTAGCTGGAAGCATCTCAAAGGGATTTTTCCTTTTTAGCCCCTCTCTCCTTGTCTTAAACCCTGGTTTTTGGAGGTGGGAATTCACCGTTTTCCTGCAGCTCTCCACCAGGCCCTGCTCCCCTCATATTTCAAATCCAGGAGCTTTTAAAGATGTTCCTTATCGATCCAACACTTATTTATATGCGAACTACAGGAGGAGATGGTTAGTTCAGTTATTAAATTTAGAGAGCTGACAAAAGCCATCAGAAGATAGATCACTTAATACAAGATTAAGAGGGAGGCAGCAGGAGCCCAGATTTCTGACCCCGTGTTCCTGGTTGTTTCAGACATGTATATCTATGTATTTTTACTGCTCAGATGGCAACGGAATAAAATGCTACAACTGTGCCCTTTGCCACGGGGCTTTAGCACTAATTGATTTGGCCACAGCTCATCCCAGCTCCAAGATTCCAGAGGCTCTTGTGGGGGCTGCAAAGGGGACTCTCCTGTCAGGAACCCAGGGCTGGGGGGGCTGCAGAAGAACCAGGGAGCACAGGGAAGAGCTTGAGCTCAGTCCCACCATCCCCAGTGGGCATCAGCCACTTGGTGTGAGGAAGATGCCCAGATTGCTGGTGGCACATGTCACTCCTCACCCTCTCTGCTGGGACCATGTGTCACCACTGCTGCTGGCACAGCTAAATTAATAACCCCCATGATTTGGACAGGCAGACAAGTGGGAACCTGAATTTGAGATTCCTGAGCTCATTTCTACACAGTTAAGCTTTAATCACCTTCATTACGGCTCCTTTTCAATAAAAGCTCCTCATATTACAAGGACAAGACACCCACTGACAATTATTGTGCTTTAAAATTTGATGAACTTCACATGCAAATCAGATCTGGGCACATCAGACCAGTTTGGCAGAGCTATGAAATAACCACTTGGTTAAAGAACCTGGGGCAGGAGCCACCCTTGAGGAGCCACCCTTGAGGACGGTTTTTTTGACCCAGATGGGAAAGACCCATTTGTACCAGCCCCAAGGACCTGGGAGATCCCCAATCTCAGTCCTAAGATCCAACCCTTGAAAAATCATTCAGAAGTTTTCTTTCCATTTTTCTATAAGTGGAAAAGTGTCCAGAGAAGGGTCACAAGGATGATCAGAGGCTGGAGCACCTCTCCTATGAAGACAGGCTGAGGGAGTTGGGGTTATTCAGGCTGGAGAAGGCTCTGAGGGGACCTTCTGGTGGCCTTCCAGGATCTGAAGGGGCTACAAGAAAGCTGGGGAGGGACTTTGGAGGCTGTCGGGTAGTGGTAGGACTGGGGGGAATGGGTCAAAAGTAGAGGTGGGGAGATTGAGATGAGAGGTTAGGAAGAAGTTGTTGCCCAGGAGGGTGGGGAGACACTGGCCCAGGTTGGCCAGAGAGGTGCTGGAAGCCC
This sequence comes from Brachypteracias leptosomus, assembly GCA_013401335.1. Lineage (NCBI taxonomy): Eukaryota > Metazoa > Chordata > Aves > Coraciiformes > Brachypteraciidae > Brachypteracias > Brachypteracias leptosomus. Next base: position 83,253 of record VYZX01001417.1, read on the forward strand.
CATCCCTGGACATTTTTCAGGCCAGGCTGGCTGGGGCTGTGAGCAACTGATGGAGTGGGAGGTGTCCCTGCCATGGCAGGGGGGTTGGAACTGGATGAGCTTTAAGGTCCCTTCCAACCCTGAGATTCTACGATCTTTAGGGTCCCTTCCAGCCCTGCCAATCCTATGATTTTCCATGAATATATTGATATTTTCAGTCACTACTTGCTTGCATTCAGCACAGACCATCCCAGCATCCCTCATTCCCAGCAGATAATTGCACACCCAGCAGGTACCGCCGACTCCTTCAGCATCACTGGCCCGAGGTTGCTCAAGCAGCCTCTGGCTGCTACCACCTAAATTCACATGCAGTTGATGGAAGCAGCCAGACTTCACCAGGAAAAAGGGAAGACAGCTGGAAATTGAGGCCCAAAGGGCATTTCAGAGTGGAAGTCTGAGCCCCGCTGCAGCTGGGGCTGCTCCTCCTTCCCCGGGTATTACCCTCATCTGTTTTAGGCAAACTGCAGTAATTGGCTCAATTCATTTCCAATCAGTTATCGTTTGTGCAAGCAGCAGTCGGGGGAAAAGCAGCTTGTAGTTAATAACAGCTCTAATTCGGAGACATCCGCAGGGATGAGGAGGGAGAGAGCTCAGCAAGGGGCTGCTCCTTGGTCCTTGTCCCGGGGGTTCTGGGTGGGTCTCCTGGAGCTGCAGGAGATGGACCAAGAGCCTGCACCAGGACATAGGGACAAGGCTGTGGGGTTTGAGAGGGGGTCTTGGCCACCTACAGCACTCATCCTGCCCTGGGGCTGATCCCTGGGGCTGGGGCATCGTTTTCTGGCGTTTCTCCTGGGATATATTTATCATGTCTGAGTGCAGAGGCAGCAGCCGGGATGCCAGAGGGTCTGGCTCTATCTGTCTCTGCCAAAGGAAAAACATCTCCTTGTCCAGCCACGGGAACAGCAAGATTAACATTAAAAATCTCCCCCATTCTACACTCAGACATCTGGGGGGATCCAAAGCCCACCCCAGCCCCTCTCTGGGGTGCATGGACCTCAACACCATGGGGAGAACCTGCTGCTGTTCAACCATAGAACTGTCAGGGTTGGANGCTCAACCTGGGAGAGGCCAAGATTCCCCAGTGCCAGGGATAATTTGCAGAGCCCCAAGAGCCTCCCCTCCATGAGGCTGAGCCCAGGGAGACCCAGATAACGTTCTACCCCCAGGAGGGTGCACGAACACCCCCATTTGTGCCACTTCCCAGCCTGTGCAGAGGCTCCTGGAATCCATCACCCTCTGCCTGTGTCACGTTAGCAGCAATAAAAAGATTCAAAGTGCAATTCCTTACTTTTATGAACAAATGGCCCTGGCTGGATGATTCAGGCAGCATTCAATTTCCAGCAAGAGAGTGTCAGCAAAAACCCAGCCTCTTTCATGTAGGTGGATAACTGCAAATAAAAGTAGGGAATTATTAGCACTTAATACTTGGTCGGTTTTTTTGTTTTTTTTTTTTAAACTCCCTAGTGCTCTTCTCTGGTAGATTCCAAACACTTCAGATAAACCAACAGGAGGAGGGGGTGGGAGGTGGGGGCTGACTAAGGGAAGATGCAGGGATTGTGGTGATGGCTCTGGACACCCAGATTGTCCCCATCCCACTCCAGGGGTGTCCCTTCCAGAGCCCCTTTTCTCCTCCCCACCCCATCCTCACTCCTCCCCTCCCATCCTCAGCTCACTGCCACCAACAGGGGAGCCTCAGGTGTCCCCATCCCCAGGGTGACCAAGCCCCCAGCCCCAGGGGGGGGTCCAGGGCAGCTTCCCCATGAAGCTGGGGCTGCTCATGGCCATGGAGAGACACTCACCAGCCTCCTCCAGACCCTTTCTCCTTCATCAAGCCTGCCTCTATTTTTCTTGTTCATCAGACTGACAAATGGGCAGAAAAGAGACTTCTGGCTATTTCCTCTGCGAGCTGCCCACTCCTCCTCTCCCCTTGGTGATGACTGCGAGCTGAAGCAGCAGGAATAGCATATAAATTCCCTCCCTCCTTTAATAAATACCTCTATTACCCAGCACTTGCTCTCAGCTCTCTCCAGCCAGCTGCTGCAGGCTCCTTCTCCCTCTCTTGGTGGCTTGCTGCCCACCAGCCAGACATGATACAACAAAATTCTCATTCCTATAGGGAATCAAGGGTGGGATGGAGCCAGGATGGCTGCAAAGGGGGCATGGGAGGGGGAGAATCTCCTCTCTGGGGTCTGGCTGCTGCTTTGCACCATCATCATGTAGGGAAGGTGGGGTTGGGGCTTGTCTGATGGGGCAGCAGCTCATGTCCTCTCCTTGGACACCCTGCCCTGATCCCAAAGAGGAGGGTTCTCTCAGTCCTTGGTGCTGTGGGTGCAGCTGAGCTGGTCTCAGACCTTGAGATTTAATGCAGGAAGGGAAGGAGGATAAACCACGCTTAAAATCTCCCCGAGATGGTGCAGGGGGAGTGGAAGGGTTTGATGGCAGAGGAAAAGCCATCAGAGGAGTGATTTGCACTGTGGTCAGCAGTGAAAGCTCCCTCCCGAGGCAGCTCCTTTCTGCTTGGGAGGTGATGCAAGTGGCTCCTGCTGGAAAAATACTGGTGGCAGAGAAAGTCCTGATGGCTCAGGGAAGGTGAAACACCCGCCTGCCAGGCTCCCAGCGTGGGGAGGAACTGGGAGAGCCAAAGGAAAAGGTGTTGCTGGGGTAGGGGGTACAAGTGGAGACCCCACAGCCACGCTGGAACAGCCACATCCAGCTCTGGAGAGCCCACGTTGGCACAGCTGGGGTGGTAGGAGATGGGGTCTTGGGAGCACAGCAGCCAAGCAGCCTCCTCATGCAGGAGGAGCTCCCAGGTCCATGGATCTCCCTCCTGTTAGGGGCACAGAGCAGGAGGAGAGAGATGCCCCCAGCCCACACCTGCAATGCCACCAGTAGCACCCAGGCAGGGTAGAGTACACAAAAAAAGCCCTAAAACCACAGAAGCCTCAGGAATCGAGCTGCAGACATGGGGGCACAGGACACCCTCTGATTTCCAGCAAGGTGGGAGCAGCCTTGCAGGGGAGCCCCACCCGAGTGTCCCTTGGCACCAGAGCAGCTCTGCAGGCACCCGTGGCAGCACCACGGGACAGCTTGTTTACCAAGAGTGACTCCTCAGGATATTTCACCCCATATGATGCTGCAAGGAGACAGAAAGCCAGGACTTGTCTCCTGCCTTGTTACTGAACAGCTTGTGCATGCTCTGAGCTGGGCTGCTGCTGCAGGCATCCAAAAATGCCCCATGCAAAACCAAACCCTGCTGAGACCACCTCAATCCCCTCCCTCAGCTCAGCTCTGGTGCACAAATGAAGAGGCAGGAGCTTGTCAGTCTGAGCCCTTGCTGGGCTTCTCCTTTTCTTCTGAACCCTTTCCTGCAGCTGTTTGGAACACCCAGGACAAGATTTACTTGCTAAATAAGAAATGCCACCACATGTTGGCCACCAGACCCCTTGCAATGGCTTGAGCAACACAATGGGGTGGCAGAGACCCTGCTCCATCCCCACCCCAGCTGGTCTGTAAGACAACTGGTAAAAACCACCCTCTTTTTATACACCAACAGCACCCCAGAGGATTTGGCTACTCTCCCTCCTCTGCAGCAGCCACATCCCCTGCACTTTATGGGAGCAGAGCTGCTGCCATCACAGGATCACAGAGTGTCAGGGGTTGGAAGGGACCTCCAAAGATCATCCAGTCCAACCCCCCTGCCAGAGCAGGGTCACCCAGAGCAGGTCACACAGGAACACGTCCAGGGGGGCTTTAAACATCTCCAGAGCAGGAGACTCCACAACCTCCCTGGGCAGCCTGGGCCAGTGTCTGGCACCCTCACCAGGAAGAAGTTTCTTCTCCTATTGATGTGGAACCTCCTCTGGTCCAGCTCACACCCATTGCCCTTTGTCCTGTCCCTGAGCAGAGCCTGGCTCCATCCTCCTGACACTCTCCCTTTACAGATTTATAACCATTCATAAGGTCCCCCCTCAGTCTCCTCTTCTCCAAGCTAAAGAGCCCCAGCTCCCTCAGCCTTTCCTCACCAGGGAGATGTTCCACTCCCTCCATCACCTTTGTGGCTCTGCCCTGGACTCTCTCCAGCAGTTCCATGTCCATCTTGACCTGAGGGACCATCCCCCCATCCCATCTCCTCCCTACACTGGCAGCATCTCCATCCCCATCCCCTGCAGCAACCTCACAACCAGATTGATGGAGGTGCTTTGCAAAGCCTGACAAAACCCACCTGAAAAAAGGAGTATTAGGGGGTGGCAGCCGCCCAATTCCCCCCGTAGGCAGCACTTGATGTGTCTCAGGCGTTTCCTGGAGTCTATTTAACTTCTAAATTTAACAAGCTCCTAAACAAGTAATAGCAGCAAGTGGCAGCACCCGGCTCCCAACCTGCGAGTGGCATTTCAGGGGCCAGGCCTCCATCAGCACCAGCAAGGGGAAATTTCTCACACGTCTCTTTGATTTATGGCTCTAGTTAATTCTCCAGGAGGCCTCCGAGCTGCCCCGAGTGCACCAAACCTCGGAGGGACAAATAATTTACCAGGTGGTTAAATATTCTTTAAGGTCTGGAGAACATCAGCAGGAGCAGAGATTTGGAGGGGGGGGGAGGATAAGACAAAAGTACAAATTGAGAATAAAAACTGGGCACTGCCAGCAGCTGGGGACTGGAGGAGAGCTGAAGATGCAGCAGCAGAGCTGGGAAAGGACCAGAACATCCCTTTGCTGCTGCATCTCCATCCAGCAGGACCAGACACAGCAAAGGGGGTTTAGGGGAATATCCCACCCAGATGTGCCCTGCCAGCTGTGCGAGTTGGGCCAAAAATATTCATTAAATGAGGAGCAGGGAGCAAGTGCCCAGGGCAGGGGAGGTTGTTTTGCTTGGCAGGGCTTGAGCAAAGTCTTGTCTTGCTTCAGATGATGCTGATGCTTGGGGCAGAGCAGCCCCGAGGTGTCCCTGGTAGAACTGGTGCCCTTGGAGACCATGCTGGAGGATGAGACTTTTTGGCAGCAGAAGCTTGATGAAATGGGATGTCAAAGGGATGTTTCCCACCTGCTTCTGCTCTTTCTCACCCCACAAAACCCTCCTGAAGCAGAGATCAGGAGGCACTGACACCCTACACTGGAGGAGAACCAGCAACCTGGATCACAGCACAAGATCCACCAACGGAGAGGGATGGAGTGGAGAAACCAAAATGCTCCCTTTCCAAGCCCCCCATCACCACTTGAACCACAGGTCAGGATGTTTTGGGAGCCCCAGGAGCAGCAGGGCAGCCCTGAGCCCCACCAGCAGCTCATGGCACAGGCAAGGTCCCCATGGCACCGGGGCTGGCTGCCGGGGAGCCCAGGAGAGGTAGATGGCAGCAGAGCCTATTTCTTGCAGCAACGGGGATGTGACAGCCTGGTCCCTACCCAGACACCATCCAGCCACCACAAACAGTGGGTATTTAGACCATCCCAAATGTGTTTTCCACCCCAGCTCCTTTTCCTAGAGCCTTTTCCCCAGGTTTCTCTCCTTCACCATCATTCAGAGCTCAGGATGGATCTTAATTCCTCCCTGGTTAGGCTCTGTCAAGCCAATTAGCCAGGCAGGTGTATTTAAAATGCTTCTGTGCCTGCTGATGGCTCCTTGCCTGCCTCTCCTCCCTTCCCTCCATGCCTGGGCACCCCCCCAGCAGGGACCAAGTCACCTCCTTCAACTCAAGTTCTTTGGGGAAACTGTTTTGCTGCAGAAAACCATCACACACTGCTTTGGGTGGGAAGGGACCTTTAAAGCTCATCACATCCAACCCCCCTGCCCTGAGCAGGGACATCTGCAACTAGAGCAGGTTGCTCAGAGCCCCAAACAACCTCCCCTGCAAGGGGGCCAGGGATGGGGCAGCCACCACCTCTCTGGGCAACCTCAACCAGGCTCTCACCACCCTCAACATCAAACATTTCTTCCTTCTCTCTAGGCTAAATCTCCCTCTTTTAGTTTCAAACCATCCCCCCTTGTCCTGTCCCAACAGGCCCTGCTCAAAACTCTGTCCCCATCTTTCTGACAGGCCCCTTTAAGTTCTCAAATACCACTAAGGTCTCTCTGGAGCCTCCTCTTCTCCAGGCTGAGATGATCCCACTCCCTCCAAACCCCCTTCCCACCCCTTTTCTGCATTTCCCAATCCCTGCTGTGGCTCACAACAACTGAGCAAAGCTTTAGGGAACTGGTTCCCCCCAAATCCCTCCCCAGAGGAGCTCTGTGGGGTCCCACATCCATGGGGAAGACAAGCAGGTCCACGTCTGGAGGGCTGGGCAGGGAAGCTCACACCAGTCACTGTCCCAGAGGGTTGATCGTGGCTGCCCCTGATAAATGGCTAATGAATAATTCACTGTTGGCTTTTGCTTTATGAACTATTCATTGCAGTCGAGCTTCCCAGGGTAATTAACCATCCTATGAGCCTGGTGGAACACAACCCGGCCACAATCCATCTTCAACACTTCATTAGCAGGTCCCCCCACGCCACTTCCATCAATTAAAGTGGAACAAATACACAAACAAAAGCCTCCCCCCTCCCTGGGACCCCCTGGTCCCCAGGAGACCCAGCCAGGCATCCCCAGAGGAGAGCACACGTGGGTGGGTGCCAGGATTGGACCCACCCAGGACAGGCACCACACCACATTTCTCCAAGAAAAAAGGGATTTTTTTTGCAGCTGGCTCAAAACAACCAATTTCTCCCAAGTGCTGGGCAGCCCCAGCTCTAACACACTAAGGCTGGAGCAGTCTTGGGGCACCAGCACCCCCAAAATCAAACCGTGCAGGGGTTCCCCAGCAGAGAGCTCCCCTTGCAGGCCAAGACTTTCCCCTCTCCTTGCAGAAATAATACAGAATTTTACCCCTTCTCCCCAGCCACCTGCAACAGCCCCTCACTGAGATACCCACTCCAGCTGCCCAGCTCACCCATGCTCGTGGCCCCAGCACACCAGGGGCTGTCACCACTGCTCCAGACCCATCCCATCCTACCCCACATCATGGAATGCTTTTGGTTGGAAGAGACCTTTAGGATCATCAAGTCCAACAGTTCCCCCAACACTGCCAGGGCACCACTAACCCCTGGCCCTCAGCACCACATCTCCACACCCTGGAAACCCCTCCAGGGATGGGGACTCCACCACTGCCCTGCCCAGCCTGGCACAGCCACAACAACCCCAAACAGCAACAAATTGTTCCTCAGCTCCAACCTCAACCTCCCCTGGGACAACTTGAGCCCCTTTCCTCTTGTCCCATCACTTGGGGACAAGATCTCTTCCCCCCCGCCCCCCCCCCAGCTCCAAGCTCCTTGCAGGGAGTTGTGCAGAGCCAGAAGGTCTCCCCTGAGCCTCCTTTGCTCCAGGCTCAACCCCCCCAGCTCCCTCAGCTGCTCCTCACCACACTCCTGCTCTAGACCCTTCCCCAGCTCTGTTCCCCTTCTCTGGACACTCTCCAGCCCCTCAAGGACCCCAGGATTTGAGATACAACCAACAAGGCACAACATGGGCTAACACCTACCACAGAGCAAGACCCATACATTGAGTTTTGCCCCACTTTGGGCAGCCCCAGAGAGGCACAAGCCCCTCATGCAGCCACCACCACCCATCTCAGCCCAGATTTGAGCCCCCCAGAAGGTGGCACAGGCAGCAATAAGCTCAGAGAGGAGCGGGACTCCTCGCTTTGAGAGATGTGCAAAAATTCCCTCCAGCCTCTGTTGCTGAATCAGCTTTTCTGCCTTCAATATTTCACAGCAATAAACAGTGAGATAAGAGCAGGAGCGTGGGGGACATGATGAACCCGGGGGAGATGAGGGACGGCTCTGCTGACAGCCCTGCTCCTGGGGATGGCACCAAGCATGGCATGGAATCAAAGCCACCTTCAGGAACCAAGCTCAGCTTCACCCAACCACCCAACCCCAGCTGGCTGCAGAAAGAGCCTGGGCTCAGCAGAAGGGGCCAAAACCAGCACTGGGATCTCCTGTACAGGTCTTACCAAAGCCCAAAGGAGCATCTTACCAGCTCTGAGGGCTCCACCAGCTCCTCACCCTGCAAAACCTCCCCCTCTGCCAACCAGCCCTTATCAAGGGCAAAGCTCCACCTGCTGCTAATGCCCAAATGGCCCCAGCTGGGGCTCAGCCCCTCCCTCACCCCATTGCCCCCCCAGCTGGGCTTTCCCTGCTCCCCGCCCTCTCCAGAAGCTTCATGCCACCTTCTCCTTGATTTTCTTGGAGGCAAAAAGTGGCTGCTGGGCTTGTATCTCTGCTACCACTTATTGCTGCTAAATATTCCCAGATCCAGCCCTCGCCCTTTCCCACCAGGCTGGTTCTGCCTCTCCCAGCACATCCCTGGTGCACTCACAACCTGTCCCATTTCTCCTTGCCTTGGCAGGCACCTGATTGAACGGCTCCCCTGATCCCACCACGCAAAGCCTGAGCTGGAATCTCCATGCATGGAGCTATGGGGCTGCCCGAGAGCAGGGGGATCCCAAAGGTGGCTTCTCACCTCTGCCAACAGCCCAGCGTGGGGTGGACAGTGAGATGGGGCTCTCCAAACACAGGGACAGAGCACAGGGTGGTGTCCCCTCCACAGGGGCTGAGTTACATGATGCCCATTGCTGATGGTGAAAGAAACCAATATCCCTGAGCTGGAAAACTGGTGGGGTTTGACCTACAAGTCACCGAGCAGCTCGATGGAGGGGATCCCCTGTTCTAGGAGGAGCTCAGCCCCTCTCCATCACTGGAGGAGAAGCGTTGTCCCCAGGGAGCCACCTCAATAGCAGCTCACACAAATATTGCCCTAATAGGGAGAGCACACGTGCTAAATCTGGAGCCATGTACCCTGGCCCCAGGCTAGGCCATAATAGACCCGAGTAGTCCAGGCACACGTTTCCTGACTTGTTATAAGCCATGTTAAGGGAAAATTTAATAAAACTACTATGTGGTAAAAAAAAAGCAGTGATGCTTGCTGGGGATGGCTGCCCAGGCAGAGCAGCCTCGGGTGGAAGGGCTGGGCTGGCATCCTGGTGGGGATGTGGGATGGAATGAGGCATGGTGGGGGTTGGAAGGGACCTCGGGAGATGCTCTGGTGCAACCCCCCTGCTCCAGCAGCTCCCGCAGAGCAGGGGGCCCAGCAGCGTGTCCAGGCCCCTTTGGGATCTCTCCACACAAGGAGACTCCACAACCTCTCGGGGCAGCCTGGGCCAGGCTCCAACACCCTCACCCCAAACAACTTTCTCCTCCTGCTCACATGGAACCTCCTGGGTTCCACTTGGTGCCCGCTGCCCCTTGGCCTGTCCCTGGGCACCACTGACAAGAGTCTGACCCCAGCCTCTTGCCCCCACCCTTTAGCTCTTGATCAGCATTGATCAGATCCCCTCTGGGGCTTCTGCCCTCCAGCTCCACAGCCCCAGAGCTCTCAGCCTGTCCTGGGCACAGAGATGCTCCAGTCCCCTCAACATCTCCACAGCCTCCACTGGCCACCATTGTCTGTGTCCCCTTGGCCAACCAGCTCCTGCAGCCAAGTGGGGCTGGGGGCAGCAGGAACCACGGGTGGGGGTTTCCAGGTGCCCACGTGTCCTCCTGGCTGCCACGACCATCTGCAGAGCCTGATTTAGGATCCGTGCAGGGTGTGATCAGCAGATGTTGGTGTTGGCTGCACTGCTGAGCTCTCCAGGCAGAGCCAGGGCCAGCAATTTCCATTATGTGCTATCAACATTTAGCTGGAGCGTTGGCAGTGTCAGCCCTAATTATTTTCAAGAAGTCTTGAGGGCTGCGGGGATGAATCCACATAAATAACATGTTCATAAACTCTGAATCATGTTCCTAAGAGCACTACGATTTTAATTGGGGAAGGAAAAAAGGAGTCTGGGGCAGGTGTCCCCCTCCCCCTCCTTTTTTTTTCCTGCTTAATTAATCTTTGCTGTCTGCCCTCATCCCCTACATCAGCCACAGGCTGGGAGAGTTGGGGCTGGTCAGCCTGGAGAAGAGAAGGTTCTGGGGGGACCTTAGAGTGACCTTCCAGGACCTGAAAGGGGCCTATAGGAAGGCGGGGGAGGATCTGCTCACAAGGGAACAGGCTGAGGGGTGATGGTTTCAAGCTAGAAAAGGGTAGGTTTAGGTTGGAGATGAGAAAAATGTTCTTTAATATGAAGGTGGTTGATCCCTGGAACAGGTTGCCCAGAGAGGGGGTGGCGGCCCCATCCCTGGAGACATTCAAGGTCAGGCTTGGTGGGGCTCTGAGCAGCCTGCCCTAGGTAGAGATGTCCCTGCTTATTGTAGGGGGGTTGGACCAGATGAGCTCTGGAGGTCCCTTCCAACCCAACCCATTCTATGATCCCATGACAAGAGGATGCTCTGGGGTGAAATGGGGAGAGCAGCTCAAACCTGGGATGCTCGGTGCTTTTCAGCAGCAAAAAGAAGATGGAGACTGACCAATCCCACCATGAGGACCAAGGAACAGCCACCAGCACACGGATTCAGGGCTGGGATGCTCTTTTCCTTGGCACTGGGGCAGCTTCTTCCTTTTCTTCCTCCTCCTCCTCCTCCTCCTGGGCATCACTGGGGCTGTCTCACCCGTGGTGCAGATGGCCCAGCATATGGGCAGCCTCCCCTCATGCTCACACCTTGGAAGCAGCTTCTGTCGGGTTTAAAGAGGAAAAGCTTAATTAAGCAGTTGTGTGTCTACAATTACGTCCTTAATTATCTCTGCGTTTCGCTGCTTTGTTGTTCTGTGCTTGCAAGAAGTTGGGTAACAAGCAGAGGTTGAACGTTCCCCCAAGCAGGAGCTTTTTCTTCTCTTGTTTTCTCTTTCTTGACTCATTTTAGGGTTTTTTTTCTGGACTGAACCGAGCAGCAGCAAGAGCCTCAGTTGGGAAAGTCTCTGCAAGCCCCGAGTCCCCCTTGCTGGGGAACCAGAGTTGGGTTTCTTCACCCTCAGCTCCTTCAGAACCCAAACCAGGTTTCCAGAATGGTAAAAAGCTGGTTTAGCCAATTTTTATCATTTCCCACGTTTGTGCTCCAGCCCAGGGCTGGTTGGGAAGCCCCAGACCTTGCTCCAAACACCCTTGAGAATAAACAGATCCTGTGAGAGCATCATTGAGGGTGATCCTCAATTGCCCCCACACCCAGGGTCTTGCATCCAAGGCCAGCCCTGCCTAATTAATTCCTCCAATTACTCCATTCCACCCCATTTCCCAGCTTGGGGCCCTTCTCCATCCTATAGCATTGTCCCAGGGACATCCCAGTGTCCCCTCATCACCTTCTCCCTCCCAGGAAGGGTTTGGAGCTGCCTGCAGAGATCAGGGACAAGAGGCAGCCAAAGCAACTGCCTTAATTTGTGGCAGTGCTTTTATTTTATGTGAGGAGCACTAAACAGCCATAAACACCCAGAGTTAGATATTGGAGCCGGGCTTATTTTTATTGTCTGTAAGTCCTCAAAATTTTGCCACGTTTATGAAGCTTTTATTAAAAATAACCCCAAACTCTTGCTTCCCTAATTGAGTGTATTTCAAAAAAGCACATGCCCATTTTTAATACAGGGGTGTATTTATATGACCACCAGTTAATTTTTATTTACCTTGCAGTGAAACTCATCTTCCCCCTTAATTCCCCAAGCCCATATTTGCTTTGAGATCAGAATTGGACCTAACAATCAGCCATATATTTAACGTGCCATTAAATTCTCAGCTCTGCTTTCACAGCTTTGCAGCCAGTCGGGTTAAAATACAGCAGCAAACTCTCTTTTCCTGGTGTACAGGCAGGGCAGGCACTGAAAATGAATCTTCACATGGCTGAAAAATGTCAAGTGCTGAGAACAAGCTGAGAGAGAGCCAGAGAAAGGACTTGGGGGGGTGATGCAAAGAGAGACCTGTGGGCAGGGATGGAGAACACCAGGGTTAAGAGGTTCAAAAGGAGACAGGACCACAATTATCAAAGGTGCAGGAGAGGAGAGGTATAATCTGTCCCCTGAGTGCATGGAAAGGAGTAATGGGTGTTGGAGATGGAGAGATTAAGGCTGGGTGGGAAAAGATTTAAACAGTGGAGAGGGAGGGAGATGGGGAAGTCTGGGGTGATCATCTGGGGTCATTGGGGGAGGCAGGAGAAGGGAGCAGGAGTGTTGAGCAAACCTCAGCTCATCACATCCCTCTGACCCCTGGGCTCTCTCCCAGCCCTGAGAAGGGACTGGATCCAAATCTGGGGCTGCAAACGGGTCATGGAGTTGGGCATCCCTGCCACGGGGCTGGGGGAAATGGGAGAAACTGGGGATGACCCAATTTTACCTATTGCCAAGTTTCTATGAAGATCTGCCAACTCAGAGGGAGGACACCCCCCTCCCTCTTCTTCAGGGCAAGGTGGGATGTCAGTCTGTCCAACCAGAGCACGGTGGTGTGTCTGTCCTCCTGTCTGCTGCTGTGCTGAGCCCCAAGCAGAGCAAACACCCCCAGAGAGTGCTGGGGGGGCAGCTCCACACCCCCCCTCCACCCCGCTCCCCATCCCTGCAGGGAGGAACCGCAGCGACCGAGCCCGAGCGCCGATGAGAGGAGCCTGGGGACCCGGGTGAGCAGAGCCTTGATGTTGGAGGAGAGAAGATTAGGAGACAAGTGGATCAGAGCCTGTAATTAAACACCCAGGGAGGAGGTCTGTGATGCCAGAGAAGCCTTTCATCCAGCAGGCAAAGCGCATCCCAAAGGATGCAGTGAAGGCACCAGCGCTTGGAGGCTTCCACTGATGTCTCACCTCAACCTGGCTCTAGTTATGGGGTGCAGTGGGGAGAGGCTCTTGCAAGGACCTGGGATCAACACAGCAGAGCCCTCAGTGCTTCTACCCAGCCCTCAACATCACCAGGCAAGGATGGCTCGGGATGCAGGAGATGCTCATGGCTGGAGCACAGGGTGGTGGAATTCATCTGCACCCCTGTGCTGCCAGCTCTCTGCTTCCTCAGGCCAACACCAACTCAGCAACATCCCCCCAGCACATCCTCATCTATTCTTCATCTGTTTGCCCTTCTCAACCTCAAATCAGCACTGAGAGAGAGCTCAGCAAGTGACCCCAACAGCAACTCTCTTCCAACTGATCAGCTCCTTGTTGCTTCTCCCCAACTGCTCAGTTCCTAGTTGATCTCTCTCCAGCCTCACCCCCCACCCCAACCATGATCACCTTGGGGCCTCACACGGGTGGGGCAGGTTCTGTCTGTGGGGCCTTGGGGATCAAAACCTGTTGCTGGGTTGGGACTCATCCATAGGTCACCTCCAACTTGGGGTCCACAGCCCAGATCCCAGCACTGCAACCCCAAAACCATCCCCCTGAGGAGCTGAATCCAGGGAAACCAGGGCTTGTGTGGTCCTGCTGTGTCTCCTTCACTCCAAACCTGCCCAGGCACCCTGGTGCTCCTCAGCTGAGCACGCTGCAGAAATTAAACCAGGCAGCCCCGACAGCAAAGAGCAAATGCAATATTTTAAAGTCCTTCCCAGTGTAACAATCCCGGGTGCTATTAATAACACTTGTAAGGAGTTGTTCTTGAATAGATATGATTTTTATCTTGACGGCGTCGCTTTAAATCATTTCCAGCCCCACCACGTTTGCAGGGAGAGGATTTTCTGTGCACCATTTGTCTTGCCAGATATCCACCAACCTCTGTTTGCTACTCAGCTCCCTCTTTAACCATTCCCAGTGGGACTGGTCCCCACTCTCCCCTTTCCCAGCTTGTGACCCTCCTCATCCCTCTCCCCCCCACCCCAATTCCCCTTCAATATGTGTTTTACTGGTGAAATGTAACCAAATGCTCCAACCTCTGTAGTCATGGGGAGGTAGGAAGAGGGGTGCACTCAGCTGCCAAACATCCTCCTCAGTGTCTTTGCTCCCCTCATTTCATCAGCTGAAATTCAAGGTAATAAAAATGCAGAAAACCCTCCATTTTTCTCTGCAGAAAAGTAGCCCCAGCCCTTTTGCTGCTGCAAGGAGCTCTGTCTTAAACAAGCCAGTGCATCACAACATCCCTCCCTGCCTCCTCCACACCTTCATCATCGATTTTAGAGGCTCCAGCCCCCAGGAAGGAACCCCTGGAGTTACAACAAGACGTGGAGATGGTTGGGTTTGGGCAACTTCTTACTAACTTCTATGCAAGAGCAACCTCGTGGCTCTTAAATCAGCCCCCAAGGGATGCACCCCATGGGGATATCACCCCGAGAGCACAGAGGGGGTTGCAGGGTATTCACTGGGTGTGATGATGGTTGGAATCATCTTGGTCTTTGCAGCTGGAGCCAGTGAGGCCAGGAGCAACCTGGAGCTGTTCAGGAATTGAGCAGCACATCAGAGTGTGTGGAAACATGGCAGAGATGGGGAGCAGTGGGAATGGGGAGCAGAGGAGATGGGGAGTGGAAGGGATGGGGAGGGGAAGGGATGGGGAAGGGAAGGGATGGGGAGTAATGCAGATGGGGAGCAGTGGAGTCACCTCTGCACAGGCAGATTCAGGGGAAAGGGATGGGAGGAGGATGCAGGAGCAGCATCACCTGCCACAGAGCCCCCAAACAGGGGAGCAGAGCCCAGCCACGACTCCTCAGGGATGGGCTCCTGGCCAGCAGGAAAGAGTGGACACAGCCAACATGGCCCGGGCCAGACTCAAATAAAGAGCTCAAGAAACATCTTAGTTCCATCACGAACTGCCCCAAATCCACCTCCCCTGACCAGCCCCCTCCCCTCTTTACTTGCAGTTCCTAAACCTTCCCCCCCAGCATGGGTACTTTGATAACTGCCAGGACGAGCAGCTGGAGCTGGGACCCCACATCAGTCCCTCCTTCCTTGGGGAAGGACCATGAGGGATCAACAGCTGAGGTTGCAGCCACAGCAGCATCACTGGCTGTCCCCAACAGCATCCTCAGCACAACAGATGGACAAAGGCAGGAGAAAACCTTGGGGCAGGGAAGGCAGAGGCAGGCAGCAGAACAGGCAGCAGTGGGGGGCACTCCTGCTGTCACATCCATCACTTGCTGGGAAATAAAGACTTTTTTAAGAGGAGACCTGCAGAGAAAGGAGCAGATTCTCTGCTACGACTTAGGAAACACCAGTTCTGCTTTCAGATGGACCATGCTGCTCCCTTGGTGGGGCTGAACTCACCCTGGTGCTCAGGCTGGGGGAAGGTCCTGGGATGCAGGAGATGCAGGCACAGCACCAGCACCCTCGTGGTTTTCAGAGCCTAGAAGAAGAGCAACCTCATCATCACAGAATCAATGTCAGGGGTTGGAAGGCACCTCCAAAGATCATCCAGTCCACCCCCCCTGCCAGAGCAGGGTCACCCAGAGCAGCTCACACAGGAACACGTCCAGGGGGGCTTTAAACATCTCCAGAGCAGGAGACTCCACAACCTCCCTGGGCAGCCTGGGCCAGTGTCTGGCACCCTCACCAGGAAGAAGTTTCTTCTCCTACTGATGTGGAACCTCCTCTGGTCCAGCTTACACCCGTTGCCCCTCGTCCTATCATTAGATACCACTGAGAAGATCCTGGCTCCATCCTCCTGACACTCTTAATGTATTTATAAACATTAATAAGGTCACTCATGGTCTAGAGGGTGGCACCACAGCCCCTTTTCCTACCCACCAGCCCCAGGCACACCACACTGGCTGGCATCACATGGTGAGAGATGCAGGAGAAGGCAGAGCAGAAGATGGAGCAGCCCTGGGCAGGAGCAATGGGTTGCAGCAGATAATTTAATTGGAGCAAGAAGGGAGGAGGGAAGAGGGAGCCCCGTGCTGAACAAAAAGCTGATGAGAGCTGGGAGTCATAAAATATTCCAAAAGTAGATTAAGAAATTCCAAGTGGGGAAGGCAGAGCTCTGGCTGGGCTCCTGGTCCTGCTGCAGCTGGGACCGGAGCAGGCACCTCCCTGTGGGATATTGTGTTTTTAGGGGATGAGGCAGCTTTGCCATCCCACTGTGGAAATGAAGCTGCTTTTGGTCTGTGATTAAAGCCGAGCGCTCCCTCTCCCCTTGTTTCTGAAGGCTTCAGGGGCCTTTTTAAAGGAACACCTGTTACCAGGACCTGGTTAATGACTCATTGGGGGAATACTTGAAGCTCGTCTCTGCTTAATAGGTTTTTGCACAAGCAGAGGAGGGGATCCAGGAGATACCGAGGCGGGGGAAGCAGCAGGATTCGTGGAGCCCCACGAGGATTTGCTGCCCGAAGGGATTGCTCCCCCCCAGCCCCTGGGGGCACATTGTGCAGAGGGGCTTTGGCAGGAGGTGTTCCTGGCTGTGCTGCCAGCTCTCCTCTTCCTCAGGCCACCACCAAGCTCAGCAACATCCCCCCAGCATACCTGCATCTTTTATTCTTCATCTGTTTGCTCTTCTCCACCTCGAATCAGCCAAGGGGGGACACGCCACTGAGAGAGCTCAGCAAGTGACCCCACCAGGAGCTCTCTTCCCCAGGAACTCTCTTCAAGCCCATCAGCTCTTTGTTTCTTCTCCCCAACTGGTCAGTTCCTGGTTGATCTCTCCAGCCTCACCCACCACCCCAACCATCATCACCTGGGGGCAGTTGGGGCCTCACCCAGGTGGGGCAGGTTCTGTCTGTGGGGTCTTGGGGAACAAAACCTGTTGCTGGGTTGGGACTCATCCCTAGGTCAGCTCCAACTTGAGCCCCACAGCCCAGGAAAAGCTGGAAATTTCCAGGTGCTGAGCCCAGCCCTGCAGCCAGCCCAGGGGGTGGATGGTCTGGCTGGCAGCTGATGGCTCCTGACCTTTGCAGTGCTCAGCTGGAGTGATACAGATGGGACTTGTTATCTCCTGCCTAATACAGAGTCTTGGTGAAAGATGGGGGTCTCCTGAGTGATCCCACTGCCAGGAACAAGTGAGAGTTTGGGGTGATGCTGTCACAGGGCACAGGCTCCACCTCATCCTGCTGAAAGCCCATCCCTTGGGATGCCCACCTCTTAGCAGGAGGTATAAGGAAAAACTTTTCCTATGAGGGTGTCTGAACCTGACCCAGGCTGCCCAGAGAGGTTGTGGAGTCATCTTGTGTGGAGAGATTCCAAAGGGGCCTGGACACGCTGCTGGGTGAGCTACTGGAGCAGAGAGGTGGACGAGATGATCTCCAGAGGTCCCTTCCAACCCCACCACACTGGGATTCCCTTCAAGGGCCATGCAGCAGTGTTGTGCTGGGGTGGACAGCACTGGGGTAGAAGTCCAGTGCCCATCACTGTGCAGAGAACACCAGTATTGATAGACCTGGCATGGCTTTGTAGGGTGGTACCTCAAAACCTCATCATGAAGAGCCACCCACAGCAAGAAGCCCAAGCCCCAGCCACTCAAGGAGCTTGTAGAAGCCTCTGTGCTGCAGGAACACCCTTTAGGATGAACAAGAAAGAGCTCAAGAGCTGCAAGAGCAAGCAGAGGGAAACCACCTCTCTGCAAAGTCTGGAGAAGGCTCTGAGGGGACCTTCTGGTGGCCTGCCAGGATCTGAAGGGGGCTACAAGAAAGCTGGGGAGGGACTTTTGAGGCTGTCAGGGCGTGGTAGGAGTGGGGGGAATGGCTCAAAAGTAGAGGTGGAGAGATTGAGATGAGACGTTAGGAAGAAGTTGTTGCCCAGGAGGGTGGGGAGACACTGGCCCAGGTTGGCCAGAGAGGTGCTGGAAGCCCCATCCCTGGACATTTGGAAGGCCAGGCTGGCTGGGGCTGTGAGCAACTGATGGAGTGGGAGGTGTCCCTGCCCATGGCAGGGGGGTTGGAATGAGATGATCTTGAAGGTCCCTTCCAACCCCGACAATTCCATGATTCTATGATTCTATAAAAGGAATCCTGGAGATGCAGAGACCTCTGCCCATCACCTGCCCACCAGCCCCAGAGCAGGGGGCAGAGGAGCGGATGCTGCTGCACACGAGATGGGAATGGCTCCTTTTGTAGGGAGCTTTTCCTCCCCCAGGTGTGGGCAGGAGGCACCTCCCCGCTGTCGGCAGCGCTGCCGAGCCCTGGCAGTGGGTAATTAAAGCCTTTTATTTGCTGCTTGGAGGCACGGAGGCATCAAGGGCTCCTATCAAAGGAGAAACCCAGCGGGCTGGCTTTGTGCAGAGGGGAGGGGAGAGATGCCAAGGCTGCTTGTGCTGCTTTAAAGAAACTTTGGGCTTCATTCTCCTCTCCTAACTCTTTAAAATCCACCTTGTGAACAACTAATCCACGTTTATACATCACTCTGGGTAGAGGCCAACTCCTCCTGCTGCAGTCGGGGCCAGCACGTGGCTGAGTGGTCCTCACCCTCCTCTCTTGCTCTGCATCAAGAGCTTGGTCGAAAGGCCTCATGGTTCTACATATAAAGGGAATTTCTCCCTCTCACCCCAAACACTCACCCTGCATGGGATGGGGATCCACGTGTTCCTCTCATCAGCTCTGGAGGCACTCAGACACTATCCACACCACAAGGGACAACAGCAGCCGCTCAGCAGGGGCAGGAGGAGCCAAATTTGGGGGTGAGAGGGACAAAGAGCACCCCAAAAGTGCTGGCAGAAGTCCTGTAACACACACAAGCAATGCTGAGACCACACACACCTCAGTGCATTGCAAGGGGGGGCAGATGCCTGGTGTCCCCAGCCCAGGTCTGAGGGACCTGAACCTTCCCCATGGGGTGACTGTGCCAGCTCTGGGCTCAGCACCCCTTGTCCTTTGGGAAGCAGGAGGAGCACGGAGGGGACGTGGCCAGAGCTTCAAGGTGGAATGAATTTTCCAGCTCTCAGCTACAAGGAAGGCTCATAATGCCATTTATCATCTGCAGAGATAGGCAGAGTTGGCGAGAGAATGAATTCTTCTTCATAACCCAGTTCCCAGGATATTTTTACTGTGCATCATAAATTATAATACCTTTTTATTTTTGCTTTATGGCCCGTCCCTCGCCAATTCTGCTGATCTATGTCCTCATTCTCCCCCCCCTAGTGCTTAAGAAACAATCTCAGCCTGTCTGTCTGTCTCCTCCTCCCATCAGCTCCCCCTTCAACCATCTCTTCTCCCCCTTGTCCACCCACGTTCTGCACCGAGATGGGGCTGGAGAGCTGTGAGGAGCAAAGAGTTGTCATCTCTGGGCCAACCACAGCTCCAAGCCACCACTCACACCAGCACAAGCCCCTTGCAGCAGGAGGGAGACCACTATGAGCTCCCAGTAGCACTGGGCCAGCCCAGCAGCTCTTTCAGGACCTCCTGAGACACCCTCCAACATACCCTGCCCCAACACACCTTGTTTTACAGCACAATTCCAGATGTTTCCAAGGCTGGGACAGCTCTGAGCTTGCTTGGCTTGGTCCTGCTTCCATGCAACCACTCCTGCAGCTCTGTCATGTGTGGTTTCCAAGCCCTGTTTGGTTCTCTGCAGCAGCAGCAGCTCAGGAGAGGCAGCAGTGGGGGTCAGGGCAGGGATTCCAGCTCCATCTGCATCTGAAATTCAAAGGGAACACCAGCAATGCAGGTGAATTAATATTAAAATTGAGCAGCTCCTGCCTGAGCCAGCACAAGGGGTCCTGAACCCTTGGTGTGAACCTCAGAAGAGGTGCAGCCCACCCAGCACAGCCTCTCCCACCACCACTGATGGCTGCCCAGGAACCCCTGGAGATCCCAGTGCCCAGCTCAGCATCACCACAGTGATCCCAGCATCCTCCCATCCATCCCCAGCACCAGCCAGGACCAGCCCAGCTGAGATCACCATCTCCACACCACAGTGATCCCAGCATCCATCCCCAGCACCAGCCAGGACCAGCCCAGCTGAGAGGTGCTCAGGGGATTTATTCCCTCAGCAAAACCCCTCCTAGGAAATAAAGACCTGTTTGCAAACCATGCTGGGTGCACAGCCCCCCCTGCAAACTGGGGGTGGGTACCACAAAACAAAAGGGACATTTTCAGTGGCCTCAGCATCCCTCCAGCAATTACAGCCAGGCATCAAAAAAAATTCAGCCACAAAGGAGGGAGGAGAGGTGAGTGTTTATCCCCGAGAAATATGGAGATTTGCTGTGCTGAGGCTGGCTAAGAACATTACATTCAGCATGCTAAGCCAGGGAGTTTGAGCAGGTTTATTCAGGGCTCAGGCGTTAGGCTCCCTATCAGGAGAGAGGCTTTAAGCATGGCAGGGATTTACAGGCAACAAGAGAAGAAAACAGCCAGTTCCTCAGGAACAGGCTGGCAGCTCGGGCAGGGCTGTTTCCCTCACCCTATAAGATGTTCAGGGGCAGCAACTGCGTTTCTGAGGCTGATAGAGGATTTTTAGGATGGATGCAAAAAGCCCAATCACCTCCATTCATATTTTTCATCATTTTTTGAGCTGAGTGCTGGGCCATGGGAAGTCTCTCTGCCACAGACCCACGTGGATGCACCCTCCATGCCCTTACAACCAGCCTGTGGGATGGGATGGGAGGACTAAGAGGTGGTAGATGTCTGGCTATGGGTGAGGATCAGAGCCCTGCTTGGCTCCCAGCCCTCCCCACCTCATCTGGGGCTCCGCTGAGGAAAACCTGAGCATGGGAGCAGGTTAACAGCCAGGAAAATGATTGCTAACAACACAACCAGGGGCTTGTTCCTTCCTTTTTTTATTGGAGCCTGAGTGATTGCTTGTAGGTAGTTAAAAGGCAGGAGCTGTGTGTTATTGCAGGGGATGCTCGGGAGGAATGGGAGGCTAATTAACGAGCAGCTCTTGCTGGCTGCTGGGGGAATGTTCCCAGGGGCTGTGCTGCAAGCTGGAGAGTGATGTTGGCTGAGAGGGTTGGAGTGAACGTGGGGAGGTAGCAAAGAACAGGGGGATGCAGGAGGCTGGGAGCGATGCTCCCGGACAAGGTTTTGTGTGGGTCATAGGGGGTGAGATGCTTGGGGTCAGGCTGGAGAGTGACCCAGGTTAAATTCCCACCCCAACTCTGGAAAGGGAAGGTAGAAGAGGCTTGTTGGTGTCTCCTGGTGGAGCAAATGGGTCATCTCAGCCTCGCTCAGCCCTGGTGCTCCAGCGAGCACGGGGGCTGCCTCTGAGCACAGCCAGTCTGAAGGGTCCCGAATCACAACAAGTGGAGAGGTGGGAGCTGGAAGAAACGGCTCAGTGTGTACCCCAGGACATTTCTAAGCAGATAGAGACAAAATAAGGGCTGTGGTGTCTGAGGACATGAGGACACAGAGGCCACAGGGCTGCCACGAGCAGCCAGCCCTGAGAGATGAGCGCGCCGGGAGAGGGACGGGGGGGAAGAGGGCAGCAGTGACAAATGAGTTTAATTCCTGGGCAGACACCAATGGGAGGGGGTGATTAATGGGACGAGCACCTCGTGGCGGCCTCAGGAGCCCCAGGAGCTGTTTTGGCAGAGGATGGAACAGCAGGGACCAGAGAATGGAGCAGCAGGGACCAGTGCTTGGAGGTGACAGGCTGGGAATCAAGTTAGAGACCAGACCACACGTGGGGGACAGGAGATGATAACCACGCACAAAGTCCATCTCCCTCCTGCCCACACTGTCCCTCTGACCATCTCCCAGGGCTGGGGCCTCCCCAGAGGTTCACAGGCAGGATTGAGACCCTTTAATAATTCCTCCCACCCTCTTACCCCATCAAACACTCAGGCTGCACCTCTGGGGCTGGTGCTCACTCACTCCAGGACCTTGTTGCTCCCAGGAGGAGATGCCAGCCAGGGGACAAGCCACATGGGAAGCTGCTGACTGGCCCTAGGGCTGAAGCTGAGCAGCTGAAAGAGCAGCAGAAAATATGGGAGGCAAAATACTTCATGTGGGTAGTTGCAGAGAGGGCCATAAAGAGCCTGATTAACGCTGCGATCATCAGCCATGATTCCACAGGGACAATAAAACCACCCCAGCTGCTGCTGCTGCTGGCTTTGGGTGGCCTCACAGCACAGCAACGACCAGGCTTGCACATGGGGGTCCATGTGTGCAAGGAGGAAACCTCTGTGCCAGAACCATCACATCACCAAGGGGTGTTTTGGGAAAGTCCTGTCCCCACAAGCCCTGGCAGAGAGCTCAGCCCTGGGATGTCCTCACTGCATGGGGCAACATCCAGCCTAGAGAGGAGAGGGGAGGGGTGTCTGGAACCAAGTTTGCAGAGCAGTAAACTTGGTTATTGATAATTCAGCTGAAGCCTGTGGGAGTGGGGACTGTGAGGAGCAATAGTGACTTACACCAAGGTTGGATTTGGTCCCATGGGAGGGATCCAGGAGGTGCTGTCTGGGACGTGGCTCTGAGCCCAGCACAGCCACGGGACGGCAGCAAAACCACCAGACTAAGAGCCAGGCTGAGCAATTAATTACTGCAGCAACTCAGCCCCTGGACACCCACTGCCCCAGAGACCTGCAGCTTGTCCCTGCCTGCTCCCCACCTGCAGAGCTGGGATTGGGACAGTCCTGTAGGACAGGACAGGCTGTGCCAGGGCTCCCATCACCTTCCCACCTGCCTCCAGCTCCCTCTGCCTGCAAGACCAGTGCAGAACTGGTTAAACTGGGAGCCAGACAGGCTCTGCTGATGTATCAACGCTGAAGGATTGACAGAGCTCAGCCCTAAGTGCTGGCTCAGCTGGAGGACCACGAGCAGCCTGGTTGGGTACCAGTGGGTTCATCCCTCACTCCTGTTCCTCATCTGGAGCTGCCAGTGCCCCCCAGTCCCCCCAGTGCTTTACTCACTCTCAGCCTTGGCCTGACTCCAGTTGGCTCCTCTGATGACAGCTCAGGGTGAGTGCCAGGAGCAGCCCCTGGTGCATTGGGCTCAGCAGCTGTTCACACTGATTAAAAAAGGAGAAACTCAACAATTATCAGCCTGTGCCAGCCAGTTCTGCTGCCCGCAGCCACTCGTGCCAGAGGCAAGGACTGGGGAGGGGGGGGGGGGCTGCCAGCCCAGAGCTGGGTACCCACCTCCTCCCTGGGACCTCACAGCAGGACAGGGACATGCCAGAAAACACACGAGTGCAGCTCCCACACCAACTGTGCCCAGGGCGTGCACACACCAAATGCAACAAACTTCATCAGGTAACATCTGCATGTGGCCATAGACACAGATGTTCTGGGCCCCTCACTCCAGGAAGGACCTTGAGGGGCTGGAGCGTGGCCAGAGAAGGGCAACGGAGCTGGGGAAGGGTCTAGAGCAGGAGTGTGGTGAGGAGCAGCTGAGGGAGCTGGGGGGGTTGAGCCTGGAGCAAAGGAGGCTCAGGGGAGACCTTCTGGCTCTGCACAACTCCCTGCAAGGAGCTTGGAGCCAGGTGGGGGTGAGATCTTGTGCCCAGGTGATGGGACAAGAGGAAATGGCCTCAAGTTGCCCCAGGGGAGGTTGAGGTTGGAGCTGAGGAACAATTTGT
The DNA here is from genome assembly GCA_013401335.1 of Brachypteracias leptosomus. Lineage (NCBI taxonomy): Eukaryota > Metazoa > Chordata > Aves > Coraciiformes > Brachypteraciidae > Brachypteracias > Brachypteracias leptosomus. The sequence continues at coordinate 106,568 of VYZX01001417.1, forward strand.
TGCTGTTTGGGGTTGTTGTGGCTGTGCCAGGCTGGGCAGGGCAGTGATGGAGTCCCCATCCCTGGAGGGGTTTCCAAGGTGTGGAGATGTGGTGCTGAGGGCCAGGGGTCAGTGGTGGGGGAACTGTTGGCCACAGCCACCACCTCTCCTCCAGCTCATGGTTCTTGGCAGCCCCACGTCCCTGCAGAGCTCCTGAGCAGCCTCCTCTCCCACCCTGCCCAACCTCCTCATTAATATCCACCGGTTGAATAATTTACTGCAAACAGATGTTAGAGTTTAAAGAGTGTTAAGAGGATATCCTTGGCTAATCAATTTATTTTTAACTAGTTTATGTATTTATTACAAAGAGAACTTGGACTCCAGCTCCCATTTTAAATCTCCCCTCATTCATCACTCGGATGCTTGTGCTGGGTCCTTGGGGACCACGAGGGAGCCACAAATCTGGTGTTTGCTGGCCAGGGAGGGGCTTTGCTCATTCCCTCTCGTTTCCAACCACTACATAAAATTCAGACGTGGCTCTGAAGTGGATTGAAAACTCCCTGGCCATGAGCTTTGCCTTCAAGCTGCAGCCAGGCCAGGCATGGGGAGCAGGTCTTGTGGCAAAGGTGGGGAAGAGAGGAGGGAGATGGTGGTAACAAGAAGGAATCCAGAGCACAGAAGGAGGAGATGGACTTGGAATGTCTCTCTCCATCTCCCCTGTCCTTGCAAGCCCTTTGCTGTACCACCCTCCTGCCTCTCTGGATGCACCCCAGGATGCTCCTGATTCATGCCACTGAGAATCTGACCCTGAAGGAAATTCTGGGATGAGACCAAGCAAAAGCCAAGAGAAATCAAGAGGATGTAGTTGCATATGGCAACTAATGCAGACCTGATGAGCACAAACCCTGCGTGGTCTCCAACCCCTTGAAAATAAGAGCACCTGGGAAGCAAAGAGCATCTTCCAGACTCCAGCCAGGACCAGAGGCTCCCAGTCCCATGTTGGGCTGTTACAGCCTCTGCTGTGACCTCAGCCTATGCCAGGGCATGTCTGGGAGATGCCAGCCCCAAAGCACATGGGCAGGAAGGTGGTTGATGTACAAACAGAGCCCAAACCCCCCTGGACATCCCCACCTTCAAATGGCACCACCAGCAGCAGACACTTCACCTCCCAGGTGAATCCAAGACATCTCCACACCAGTTCATCACCCTCTGGGAAGCAACAAAGTCTTCAGGACCTGTCAGGCATGAGGGATTCAAAGAGCAGTTCAGCTTTCAGCTTGTCACCATTTCCAAGAGAGATTGGGGAAAAACAAGAAAGGGAGATGCTGGAGGAGGAGGAAGATAAATGGGAAGGAGGAGGGGGAAGGAGAGAGATGCAAAGACAAGGAAGAGAGGAGAGGGTGAAGCTGGGGATTGAGCACAGTAATTAAAGCCACCCTGAGCTCACCCAATTAAACTGACTGGGGAGAGGAGAGATCCCAAAGGAAAAATTCCTGGCAAATTGCTCATTTGTCTCCCTCAGCCTTTTGCTTTTGTGTCAGTCAAGCCATGGAGCTGAGCCCTGGGGAGAAGGGAGAGGGTTGTTGGTAATTTAATGGGCAAAAGGCAGCTCTTCCTAGAAACCCCCTCAAAAGTGCCATAAATCTGAGTAAAACTCACCCAGAGCTACCACCAAGGAGCAAGAAGGGAGAGGACCAGGAGAGATGGGGGTGGATGGAGCACCCTAACCCTCCTTGGTCCACTGGATGGGTCTTTTTACCTTGCAGGACGTTGCTCCTCATGGTGATGGTGCTCTTGGGTTCACTGTGGCTTGGATCTGGTCCCCCTCATGCTGCTGCAGCCCATGCAAGGACTCTGCTCTCTGCAAAAGAGCAAACATGCTCATGTTTATGGAAAGGATAGAAGGGAGTCAGGGGGTTACTGCAGAAGGAAAAGTGCCAGGCAGATCAACAAGAGAATAGGGAATGCTGGGCCCATCTTGCTCCTCTCCTTGGCTCCTCCATAATTCACACCACCCTTGAGAAGAGGACACATTGGAGGAGCAAAGCCACCATGGCCACAGCCCCACAGAGCCCATGGCTGGGCTGTAGAAACACCAGGACCATGCTGGGGATGGGGAACAAGGAGGGCAGCCAGGACCATGGGGTTGGGGGAGTTTCTGCAAGTCCAGCTCCTGTAGGACATCTCTGCAAGATGGGGTTTGCAGGAGAGACACCAGAGCATCCAGCCTCATTCTGCAGCACTCCTGCCCTCTGTGTTCACCTTCTGTAAGGAGCTAAACATCAAAAGACCCACCTGGTGAGCAAGGGTTGGGTGAGGTCCTGCATTTACATTTGCAGCCCAAGGCAGAAGCTCTTCCAGGGAGCAGCAGCAAAGCGTCCCAAGGTCCCAACAAACAGCATGTGCCATTGGCCACCCCTCCACACAGAGCTCCTCAGACATCTTCATTCCTCACACGTGGTCCTGGCTGTTCCTCTGAGCTGCCAATAAAGCCAGAGGCAACCAAGGAGCTGGAGATTTACTGCTCTTCAGAGCTGAGGGCCACGCTGGGTGCTCAAACCCCAGAGTTATGGCCATCAGTGGAGTGCTCCAGTACCTGGCTAGACACAGATGAGCAGCTCCTGTGCTGAAGAGTTCTGGCTCAGAAGGTGTCCTGTGAGCAGGAGGAGATGCAGAACCCCAGAACATCCAGAGATGAAGCCCAAACCACAGATGAAAGGGAGGAGACAGAGCTCAGGGAAGCAGCTTCAGCTCCAAGAAGACCAAAACCCACCTGGAAACCAGACAAGACCTGCAAGGCAAGGACCTCATAGATAAGAGCTGCAAGGCAAGGACCTCATTGCAGGCAGCTGAGGAGCACTCAGCAGGTTTAGCTCTTGGACATGCATGGGATGGGTGAGAGCTGGTTAGACCCTGAGCTTCACATGCTGCAGCTCCCCCTCTACTCCACCCTTGTGAGACCCCCCCTGGAGCTCTGTGTCCAGTTCTGGAGCCCCCAGCACAAGAAAGATCTGGATATGCTGGAACATGTCCAGAGAAGGGCCACGAGGATGGTCAGAGGCTGGAGCACCGAGGAGAGACTGAGAGAGTTGGGGTTGGTCAGGCTGGAGAAGAGAAGGCTCCCAGGGGACCTTCTTGGGGACTTCCAGGATCTGAAGGGGGCTCCAAGAAAGCTGGGGAGGGACTTTTGAGGCTGTCGGGTAGTGGTAGGACTGGGGGGAATGGATCCAAACTCGAGGTGGGGAGATTGAGATGAGAGGTTAGGAAGAAGTTGTTGCCCAGGAGGGTGGGGAGACACTGGCCCAGGTTGGCCAGAGAAGTGCTGGAAGCCCCATCCCTGGACATTTTTCAGGCCAGGCTGGCTGGGGCTGTGAGCAACTGATGGAGTGGGAGGTGTCCCTGCCATGGCAGGGGGGTTGGAACGGGATGATCTTTAAGGTCCCTTCCAACCCTGACAATTCTATGACCCAGGCTTCACCCAGGAGCTCACCCATCAACGGGGGGAGCCCCGTGTGGGCAGCATCCCCCTCCCCAGCCCCTTCCCCACTCCCTGCAGAGGCTCCAGCTGCTCTGCCAGGCCAGGCAGTCCATCACAGCACCAGCGTGGGCGTGTGAAGGGCCCGTGTCTGTCTCTGTTACAATCACAGCTCTGCACCTTGTCCCCGTGTCTGCCCCAACACTGTGTATTTTGTGCATGATTTCACCAGCTGCTGCTGGAGGCACCGAGGAGCTGATGCTCCTTCCCTGCTCTGGGTGTTTGCTTGGTTGCAGTTAAGCCTCTTTTTTTTTTTTCATATTGACTTTTCTTTCTTTCTTTCTTCTCCTTTCGCTTTACAGAGCCCTGGCCCCCTCCATGGCTGCTGGAGCCTTTTCTGATGCTCAGCCAAAAAGCTCAGAAAATATCAAATAAAGAAGGTTGGACCCAGGGTGGGAGAGGCTCAGGCCAGAGCAGGAGTGTGGTGAGGAGCAGCTGAGGGAGCTGGGGGGGTTGAGCCTGGAGCAAAGGAGGCTCAGGGGAGACCTTCTGGCTCTGCACCACTCCCTGCAAGGAGCTTGGAGCCAGGGGGGGGTGAGATCTTGTCCCCAAGTGATGGGACAAGAGGAAATGGCCTCAAGATGGCCCAGGGGAGGTTGAGGTTGGAGCTGAGGAACAATTTGTTGCTGTGTGGGGTTGTTGTGGCTGTGCCAGGCTGGGCAGGGCAGTGGTGGAGTCCCCATCCCTGGAGGGGTTTCCAAGGTGTGGAGATGTGGTGCTGAGGGCCAGGGGTTAGTGGTGCCCTCGCAGGGATGGGGGAACACTTGGACTCAATCTTAAAGGTCTCTTCCAACCAAAATGATTCTATGATTCCATCCCCCAGCTCCTCTGGCCCCAAAAGTGCTGAGGGTACAGCCCAGAGCTCTTCTCATCCTGGCCATGGAGGAGGAAAAAGCCAAAGATTGAATAATCAATCTACAGCCCAGCCTGGGTGTCTCCAAAGAGCTCAGAAAATAACAATAAAATGGGGAATAAATAAATATACATGGAAACCTGATTAAAGCAGGACAGCACCCACCTGAGAGCTTCACAAACATGCTTGACCTAATGCAGACACATCTTGCAGGCAGCCAGAGCAGGGACGGCCACTTTGTGATGGTCCCATGGACTTTCCAACCCATCCAAGGACGTGCACAGCTGGAAGACACAAGGGAAAACCCAAAAAATCTCTTTTTTTTTGACTTTCCCTAAATGCCACCATCCCCTGAGGGGCTGTCCCTCCAGCCTGGCCCCACTCTGCCCATTGGGGGCCAACCTGAACGTTGCAGGAGATTAATGACCTTGGCAAAATGTAATTACACAAGGGGGCTCTGCTCTTAATAACTGAGTATTTTACTTGTCAATGTGCCTTAATTGAAAATGAGTAGGCGACACAAGTTGCAGTGGAGTTGCCTGGCAAGCCTTTAACGCTATATTAATTGTAGTAATTAGCAGTCACTTTATGTTGGAGTCATCTATAAATAGGGGGGCCATTCGTTTAGCAGAGTGGGATTTAAAATGCAAATAAAAGCCCAATTCTACATTATAAATCACTCCTTCCCCCAGCCCCCCGAATTTACAGTCATGGAAGGGCTGTGAGGCTGCTCTGGAGGAGCTTTGGGGGGGTTGCCCTCAGGAAGGTTGTTCATGGAGATGTTCAAGGTGAGGCTTGCTGGGGCTCGGAGCAGCCTGAGCTAGGTAGAGATGGCCCTGCTTGTGTAGGGAGGTTGGACAAGCTCTAGAGGTCCCTTCCAGCCTCAAACATTCTATGATTCTATGTTCAGGGTCAGGCTTGATGGGGCTCTGAGCAACCTGGTCTAGTTGGAGATGTTCCTGCTGACTGCAGGAGGGATGGATCTAGATGACCTTGGAAGGTCCCTCCCAACCCAACCCATTCTTTAATTCACCCTATGGGATGATCTCAGCACCCCAAGGAGATCCTGTGGCTTTGCTGGGGGTCTCCTCAGCTGGGGACCTTTGCCAGGTGATGGGCAGCATCTAAACCAGCATCCCAACACTCACCTGGATAAATCCCAAGAGCTGCATCGTAGAGAAGCAGATCACAAAGCTCAACATCTTTGTCCTGGAGTGGTGGGAACACTGCAGGGACCATCTTTTGGGGGAGAAAAGCCACCCAAGAGCTGTAAAGACACAAGAAAAGCACCAGGTAGAGCAAAGCATCACTCCAGGGATGGGTCCCATCCAACCCAGGCACATTCTGGACTTATTTAATTATTTACTTATTTAATTATTCCCAAAGGAAGAACAAATAAGAGAGAAAGAAGGATTATATTCCTTTATAAACACCTTAAAATACAGCCTGTACTAGCAGGGACAAAGTAACTCACTGAAAGAAAACCCTGGCTCCAAAAAATCCAAAAAGCAGAGCTATTAAAAATTGAAAAACAAACACACACAAGAAAAAAAAAAAAAAAGAATATTTTTCACTGCTGCCCAGTTCTTGGTTTAAAAGAGCTCATCCATTCCCCCCTGCTGGCACAGCTCCTGCCTGTGCTGGGGTGAGGATCTATTCCTGCCCAGCTATTCTTGAGCAGCAGAGAAATAAGGATCTTGGGGAGAAAAAAAGGAGGAGGAAAAAAAAAAAAGGAATGAAAAAAAAGGAGAAAAAAAAAGGGAATGAAAGGAGCTGAGAGGTCTCTATCTGCTCCCATCCAGGTGCTGCAAGAGGCCCCAGCACATTCTAACTGAAGAGACATTTTTATTACTCTTCACAGAAGATTTCACCCATTCAATAATTTATCTGCCTCCCAAGTGACTGTATCATGGAGATGGGAGAGGGGGAAGGAGCCACCAGCTCCCTTCCCTCCCCACCAGGCTGAGAGGAGATGGGTTGGGACCCCCAAGCCCCCCACTCTGCTCACCCTCTCCCCACCCTGACTCTTTTTTTGGCTCCAAAGTCACTGAATTGAACAAATAAGGACCAAAGGAACCCCTCCAGCTCTCCTCCCATGGTTGTCCCCCCTCATCCCTTCCTCCTCCCTGCACCACGAGCAGCTCCAACCATCTTTCCCCAGGGAGGAGGAGGAGGAGGAGGAGGAGGAGGAGAGTGAACCCCTCATCCCTCAGCACATCACAGCTCAGCTGGGAGAAGAAATTGTGCAGTGTGAGAAGGGGAGGAGGAATAACACCTCTCCATCCACCCAACGAAGGGTTTCTCCAGCCATGACAGACAGAGGGAGCCCCGTGGTCCCAGCCTGGGTGAGGAGCTCCTGCTAATGATGGCTTTAGCTCCAAGCATGGTCTCTCCCTCCTCCCAGGGCTGGGCAAGGAGCTGAGAGCTCCAAACCCTGCTGATGAGGAAAGGGGAGGTTCTCTGCTGTGGGGACTCACCAATGATGCCAGGGCAGGACATGGGTCTTTGCTTCCCTCAGGAGATGCTCAGGGTCATGTTGTTGTGTGGAGCAGCAGCAAGGGACAGTGGGGTCTGGTGGGGCAGGAGACTGCTCAGCTTTGGGTTGGTAAGGAGAAAACGTCCTTCTTGATGTGCCCAAACCATGGAGATCTTGAGGTCACCACATTCACCCAACCAGGAGGAGCAGAGGACAAAGAGAAGTGTGAAGGGAAGGTGGAAGAGCTCACGTGGGTGGTTTGAATCCATATTCCCTGAGTGCAGTAGAGTCCTTTGCCCCAGAGTCCCATTCTGCTGCTCCACAGAGTTTCCTGAAGGAGAAGCAGCCAGAGCAGGGAACTGGACTCAGTTCTGCCCCAGTATGTCCAGTCAAAGCCTCCAGTGTCACTGCTGTAAAGTCCTGTTGGCTCCCCAAGGAAGGACCCAGCAGGTCCATAGTGATGGAGCATCAGGCACAGGGAAACCTCAGCACCTCCAGCTCAACGGGTCCATGGTCCAGCTCTGCCTGGAGCCACAAAACACCTCAGCTCAGCCTTCCCCAGGTCCTGGAGCTCTGCACTCTCCTTCGACCACTTCAAACCACAGCCAGTCACATTTATGTGTGTGGGATGATGGCACCTTCCTTCTTCTGGCTTGAGGGAGATCAGGAGCAAAGCCTCCAAGCCAGCAGAGCTCCACTGATGGCCTCCAGAGATCAGCATTTCTCACCAGGATTGATGCTAAGTCTAGAGAAAAAAAAATCCAGAGTATTTCTTGCAGTTTACTCACAGAGCAGCCCGACACAGAGCAGTGATTTGCCAGCAAATCCTTTCCTCTGGTCCACTCTTACTTCAACCCCATCCATGGGTTCTCTCTGGAGCAGCCATAGGAAAGGCCAGAGTGAAGCTGGATAGGTGTAGATCCATCATGGATGTTCTTCCCCTGGAATTATCATATGGTGAAGAGGTGGGAGGAAGCAATCAATTAAAAGGATGGTTTTTTCCCCCCCCAAACTTGGAAGAGCATCTCAAGGTTCATCAGACATCAATACTCAAAGCAGGTGACAGATCTTCTGCCTTCTCTGTTTAATGGAGAGCCTGGGGTTTATGCTGCTGAAAACACCCCCCCAGCATGAGTCCTTTGAGATGAACCCTTCTGCAAACGTGTCCTCTCCAAGGCCTGAAGGAATAGAATCATTGAATGTTTGAGGCTGGAAGGGACCTCCAGAGCTCATCTGGTCCAACCTCCCTACCCCAGCAGGGACATCTCTACCTAGGGCAGGCTGCTCAGAGCCCCATCCAGCCTCACCTTGAAGGACTCCAGGGATGGGGTCCCCACCCCCTCTCTGGGCAGCCCATTCCACTGATCTATCACCTTTTTTCTACTACCCAGCCTCAATCTCTCCTTTCCCAGCTTAAAACCACCACTCCTTGTCCTGTCCTTACAAACCCTTTGGAACAGACCTGCACAAGGAAGGCAACGATGGCTCCAGGAGTGCTCTGAGTGCTGCTCTCAACCACCCGCTTATCATAAGAGGGACAGGGGGAGGAAAAAAAAAGATGAAACACCACGAAAATAAATACAGAAGCAACTTTGGCATGGGAGGCAAAGCAGGATTGATCTTTTGCCTGACTTACTCTGAAAATTGCTTCTCCACTGCCCGTTTATGCACATTAATTGAGCGTCTGGCCCGGCCGCGTGTCTGGTTAAGTCCTCAATCAATCCCCCTTCGGATGGCTGCTGGATCAATAGGGTGGTAATTTAATAAAGGACATTTTCAGTTGCCACTTTTAAAAGCCACTGATGGGGTTTAATTCTTTCCTATTTTTTAAAGAAGAAAAGGGGCAGTGGGAGAGGAGGACCAGGGGTCAAACCACGAGTCGGTGCTTCCCCCAAGGGACTGCAGCCTTTTCAGGCAAGGCTTGTGGTGAACTTCTCAACTCTCCTCCTGGTCATTCTTCATCCTTCCCACAGCCACCAGTGATCAACACAGCAACAATGGTGTGACCCCACCTCTGTCAGGGCTCCCACGGCTTGGCAGCAGTTTCTAGCAGGCAAGTTTTAGGATCGTGCCCTCCTGAACTTCCCAGGAGCTGCAGCAATGAGCTACAGGGCACCCAGGAGCCCATCTCATCCTCTCTCCCAAGCCCTGGGGATGACACATTCATCCCCCGTGGCTTCTCCCAGCTGAAGAAGGCAACTAATGATGCCTCAGGTTGTCTGTGCCTTGCAGGAGGTTTGTCCATGCTCACGCTGGGTGTTTAATTGCTAGGTGGAAATCATACAATATTTCAGGCTGGAAGGGACCTCCAGAGCTCATCTGGTCCAACCTCCCTACACCAGCAGGGACATCTCTACCTAGGGCAGGCTGCTCAGAGCCCCAGCAAGCCTGACCTTGAAGGACTCCAGGGATGGGGCCTCCCCCCCCTCTCTGGGCAGCCCCTTCCACTCATCTATCACCTTCAGATTAAAGAACTTTTTTCTAATCTCCAGCCTCAATCTCTCCTTTCCCAGCTTAAAACCATCACTCCTTGTCCTATCATTACAAACCCTTTGGAACAGACCTTCCCCTGCCTTCCTGGAGCCCCTTCAGGTCCTGGAAGGTCACTCTAAGGTCCCCCTGGAGCCTTCTCTTCTCCAGGCTGAACAGCCCCAGACAGCTCTACCAACAGCTCCTTTGGATTCAGGAATTGTAGGAATCAGGGCTCCACCAGGCAGGAATTAACATCATCCTGCCTCCTCCAACCCCTTGCTCTTGTGCTGCTTGGTGTCAGCCCAGAACCAGTCCCAGTGCCTGAGCTCCTGGCTGGCCCCTGCTGGGCTTCAGCCTCCTGCTCCACGTAGTGCTGATGTCCCTGCTGCTCAGTTCAGTGATGAGAACAACTCCCCCCCTCTGCAATGTGCCCTCACACCAGCACAGCCAGATCCCCCCTCCCCAGCCTCTATCTCCAGCCTGGCCATGTTTAATTTCCTCTAATCTCTTTCTTCACAGCCATCCCCTCTAAACCCTTTTATCTTCCTCGGGGCTGCAATTCCCTCCCTTTGCTGCTTCTCCATTTCCTCTCTGCCACGCTTTGCCCACAGCCCTCCCTGCATGCCAGAGCTGTGCTGGGAGGAGGGGTGATGTCCCTGCCCTTCTGCTGGGCTGCAGAGCAGAACCTGTGCACAGCAGCCCTGGTCACACACATTCCAGGCCTGCCTTTCCCTGCTAACCACCAGCTCTGCCTCTCTTGATGCTGTCGAGCATCACTCAATCATTTTTTTTGTGTCATTGATACGTGGCTTTCAGATCCTGTCCTGCTTAATCGGATTAATGGCCCCCTGGCTTCACGAATCACTGCACTGCACTCAGCTCCTTGCCTGGCTCTGCTGGGCTGTGGTCAGGGGCAGAGCTTCCCCCAGCTCTGTTTGCTCCAACCCTTGGGCTCAGACACCACGAGACAGGAGATGTGGCTCCTTTCCTCCCCATCCTGCCTCGTTGGTCTCTTGGAGGAACTTGCTTGATGCTGGTAGCACCAGAAAACCCCTGATTTGATGGCTGGCATTGGGCAGCGAGCTGTGGTTGCTCCACCAAAACCCATTTACCCCCAAATTCCCATGTTTGTTTTCTTTCACCATCGTGTAGGGAGCTGACAACACCTGATGATGTTCCTGCCATGGCTGTTCCTCAAGAGAGAATCTCTGGCCAAACCCCCTGCTCCAGAGCAGCAGCCACACATCCCAGGAGAGAAACTGGAGGAGCCCCAATCTATAAATAAAAGACATGAATTAAACATGACTCTTGCATTTTCAAGGGTCAAATGAGTCTTCGGTCACTTAGCAATCATCCACTCCCACAGAGGGGGGGAAAAAAAAAGGGAGAATAACAATAAGTGTTTATCATTACTTGTTGTTTCTCCAGTGACATCTTGATGGACCAAATCTCCCCCCTGCTGCCAGCGTGGGAGCCAAACTCATCCCACACACAGCTCCTCTTAAACACACAAACCCCCTCTAAAACAAGGCAGGTGATGCCTGTCCCTATTTTAATTCTGGGCAAAAATTCTGGCAGAGCTGCTGGATAAATTAATTTGACACACTTGGGCAGAGAGAGGAAAGCAGCCCAAGCTCCTGGCTTTCCATGCAGGGAGGTAACAAGACCTACACATCTCCAGGGGCAATAGTGGGTCCTCCTTCACTTGGTAGCAAACACACCCCTCCCAAATTTCAGGTGCTCCCCTGAAACATCTGAGAAACTCCCTGATTTTCCTTCAGTCTGCCCAAACCAACCTCCCACACCCAGTGATGTGGGTGCTACTGGTGGAGCTGGGAAGGGCCATGACACCTCCTCCCTTGCACTCCCTGAACACCAATTCAAGCCCCATCAGGGAGCACAGGGGGGGGAAAAAAAAAAAAAAGGAGGATGGATTGGAGGTGTCAACAGCTTTTCTGCTCCGCTGCAACCGCTACAAATCACAGCCAGATTTTTCATTTCCAGGCTGGTAATAGATGGGAAGGGACCCAAGCCAAGCACCCGATGGATGAGACTCTCCCCACCTTGCTGGAACAAAATAACTTCCCCACAACCCCATCCAGGCTGGAGGATGAAGCCATAACACACCCAGTGTTTGCATTCCAGGACTCTCTCGAGCACAAGAAACTCCTCCTCATGGTGCTGAGACTTTGCATGATGAAACTCACCCAGAAGAAGCTGAGTTAGGGACTCCTGAGAGCTGCCAGTGCCTCCTGCTCTGGTGCCCATCACCATCAGCTACACCAGCACCAGTGACGTGCCCTAATTGGTTTTAACATGCTGGCAAGGCTGGATAACAAAGGGAACCACCTATTTATCTGCTCATGGGGCTGCTCTATCCACACGTCACTCCCCATGCAGCAGAAATTTCATGTATCATCCTATTTCCTTCGGGTTAATTTACTTACAGGTGTCAGGTTGACTTAATTCCAGGTCTCCTTAATTGGCCCCACTGTTGATAGCAGCTCACACTCCTCTGCTGCTCTTGCTGCAGCAGCTGCCACCTCCTTCTCCTTCACCTGCTGGAAATATCCCAGTGCTGGAGATCTGTGGAAGGAGAGACCTTCCCTGTGCATGTGATGGATCAGCAGTGACCTGAGACTGAAGCTGCAATTAAGAACAGAGAAGGTTTGACAGTGCTGAAGTGGAGGTTATCAAGAGCAGGGGGCACACCAGATTTAAGCAGGAATTTAGCCTCTGGCCCTGAGAAATTAAAGAATCACAGACTGGTTTGGGTGGGAAGGGACCTTTAAAGGTCATCACCTCCAACCCCCTGCCCTGAGCAGGGACATCTGCAACTAGAGCAGGTTGCTCAGAGCCCCAAACAACCTCCCCTGCAATGGGTCCAGGGATGGAGCAGCCACCACTTCTCTGGGCAATCTCAACCAGGCTCTCACCACTCTCAGAGTGAAGAATTTCTTCCTCATCTCTAATATTGCAAACACCTCAGGTGGCTGTGGGGTGTCCAGCACATGCATGATGCAGCATCTCCTCCCTTCCCAGGGTACCAGCCTCACCTTGAAGATGCCATGGGCAGAAACCCCCAGGCCCATGGAGCTTTTCCAACCTCAGATTCCTGAAAAGACCTTTGGAGTGAGCAGCACTGTCAACAAATGTATTTAAATTACCAAAAAAAAAAACCCCAACCAACCCCAAACCCAACCTGATGTGCTTTTAAATTGGAAAATAAATTAATCGCATCGAAGACAGAACAAAAAGTTATTAAAACCTATGGAGTCATCCATATTTTCCTCCCCAAATTAGGAGGCTGGATGCTCAGCTGGTGTAAATCTCCTCTAAGTGGCATTCATGTTAATAATCCTCCCCTGATTTACACCACTGGAGAAATCCCCTTCCTCTCTTCCCAGGTCTCTCTGCACATCTGTCCTCGGAGAATCAATAAATAAAACTTGAAAATAATATTCCCCCACCATTTATTCTGCTTAATTATTTAAACTTCAGATTCTGGAAATAATAAAGGAGTAATAAAGAAGAGATTTACCATCCAGCACAATTGCTGGAAGCATCCTGTGCTATTTCTGCCTTTACTTTTTAATCTCTCCCTTCTCTTTTTTTTCTTAACTCACCAAATTGAATCGATTTATTAAAGTTGTTGCACAAGTGAGTTGCTCTCATCTGTCGGGGGTGATGAAGAGGAACCAGCTGCTCTGCTCCCCCCTTGTCCCCCCCAAGTCCTGCTCCTTGCCAGGGATAAGGTTTTGCTGTCGAGGGAGCTCTTTGCACCATGGCTGGATGGTAAAGATGGATTAAAAGCCAGACGTGACTTTGGAGGGGAAATGATGCTTAAGATGATGGATTGCAAGAAGGATCCAGCCAAGAGATCCCAGCTCCTAGAAGACAAATGCTAACAGGAATCTGACTGAGCTTCCAGTAACTTTGGGAAGTTGGGATGGACAAAATCAACTTAGTTTAAAAAAGAGATTTTCCTTGATGTCTGGCCTCTCCTGAGCAGCTGGGCTGGTGGCAGGAGGTGAATCACCTTCCCTTCTGCCTGATAAATGGCTGGGGACAATTTCAGGATTTTTGGAGCTCTGAGTCCTGGACAGATCCATCCCTCCAGGCTCCATCAAGACCTCACGACCCAGACCAAACCCCGCCTGGAAAATCACACCATGCTTCAGCTGCTGGGGGATTAATGGAGCTGCCGGCAGCATCAGATGAAAAGGAAGAAATTGCCCAGTGAGACAGGAGCTGATAAAGCTGAATTTCTGATAAACAGGGGGGCAGGTCCTGCAGGCTGCAGAGCAGGGACAGCCAGGGGGATGCCAGCCCCAGCTCCCCGGGGCTGCGAGCAGCAGCGTTGGGCGGCTGTCTGCAAGGAGAACATCACCCTGCTGGCTGTGACGGGCTCTCACCCAGGAGCTCTGACAGCCCTGTCACCTGCCATGTTCTCCCTGCACCCTGCAGAGACGAGCTCAGCATCCTCATCACTCCATGATCCAGCACAACCGCCCCAGGGGGATGCGGGAGAAGGAGCTGAGGAGGGGTAGGGATGGGTGGGTGGGTGTTGGGCAGATCCTGCACCCTCACTGTGTTATCATGCACCCTGCACAGTGTGTTCCCCCGAGGCTCTGGGTTTCAAAGGCTGTGCTGAGGTACCTGCATCCTGCTCACGTGGACATCTCTACCTGCAAGGGATGGGTTTGGGCTCTGGCAGGGCATGCACAGCAGGTCTGTGTCCACACTGGGGCTTTGGAAACACCAGAACAGGCCATTTTTTCCTTGCTGACACAGAAACAGTGTTAAAACACTTAAGCCCAGACCAGAGCTATTTCATGCATGCACCCAGAACAGGTTATTTAAGCCTATCATGTGCTCCTTGGGTAGCCCAGCTCCAAGCCATATGTTTGCTAAGATCCTTTCTGGTCCCACCATCACCCTGTCTGGAGCATCACACCCCCTCTGTGCTGCAGCAAGGCCCTAAAAGAAACCAAGTCCTAAAAGAAACCAAGAGGTCCTAAAAGAAACCAAGAAGTCCTTAAAGAAACCAAAAAAACACCAAGTATCCTACAATCTACCAAGACCCCAAGATGGTTTTGCCGTTGCTCATCCTGGGGTCACACACCTCCCCTCACCCCCACAGCCACCAGCTTGGCCAGAGCATCACTGGTGCCAGACTGGCACGACACATGGCAGGATTAGGTCCATAAGCCTCCCCCCTGCTCCCTGGGGAACCCCTCGTGCTGTGGGTTCCTCTTCTCTCCCTGGTTCCTATCTCCAGCCACCTGCATGTCTGACTAAAAATCCCAGCTCCCGACAGCAGCTGCTTTGCCAGATGGGCTGGCAGCTGCATCACCAGCATTGACCCTCCAGAAGCCCCCCACCCCACCCCACCAAACCCCACCATGCTCCCTCACCAAGCCTACACTGATCCCCTGCACCACAGCAACTACGGCTGGGGCAGAGCCCATGGCTGCAGAGACCAGGGGACTGACAGTGTGGAGGCACAACAAAACCAGTGGATGTGGCACTTTGAGACATGGTCTAGAGATCAGGGAGATGTTGGTCAAAGGTTGGACTCGATGATCCCAGAGGTCTTTTCCAACCTAATGATGCTATGAGGCATTTTTGAGCCTTGCTTGCAGGCCAGGTCAGCCTGAGGTCCTTGATAGGACAAGAAGTTGTGCCAGGAGAGGTTTAGGTTGGACATGAGGAACAATTTCTTCATGGAAAGAAAGGGTTGAGAAGAGCTGCCCCAGGCTAGTGATGGAGTCCCCATCCCTGGAGGGGTTTCCAAGGTGTGGAGATGTGGTGCTGAGGGCCAGGGGTTAGTGGTGCCCTGGCAGGGATGGGGGAACACTTGGACTCAGTCTTAAAGGTCTCTTCCAACCAAAACGATTCCATGAGCCTCTGATTCTATCTGTGGGGTGGGACACCTGGAGACACAATCCTCAACTGTGCCCTCAACTGCTTGCCAGTGCCACCCTTACCAGTAGGAGGACCTTGCAGCACCCAGAGACACCATCCAGCACCTCCCAGCACCGGGTTAGCACCATCACCAAGGGACATGGCAAAACCCTTGGCAGCCTCATGGCCAAAGCAACACATAGCACTGGAGAGACCCCCTGATGGACCCACAGAGAAGCTTCTCCTGGCTGAGCTACTGCAGCACTTGCTGGGAATGGCAGCTCCAGCAGCCCCAGCACAACATCCCCCATTCCCTGACCCATTTCTGGGAGTGATGGGCACCATATGCTGCAGATCCCAACACCCACCAGGTTCTGCCAGCTCCTGAGAAACAGGCAGCAAAGTGTCAGGACTCGCGTGGGGGGAGAAGAGCTGCAGCAGCACAGAGAGGGCAAAGCTGCCACGTGCCTCCCGGGGTCCTGCTCCAGCCAAGGGGGGTGCCAGGAGAGAGATGGGCTCTCAGAGCACCAGTTCCTGCTCCTCCTGACATCATCAGGGTCCTCACAGCGCTCAGCATCTTTCTGTCTCCACAGCAAAAGCAGCTCAGCCCCTTCCAGCAGGTGTAATTCCAGGGGGATGCATTTCCCAGAGCAGACAGGCAGAGTCTGGAGCACTGGTCTCCACGCACTGGGGATGTTGGCTGAAGGGGGAAGCTGAGACTGGGCTTTTCAGCACATAAATCCCACCCAGGGTTCCTTTTTGCTGCCCTGAAGGAATCAGCACAGGCAGCACATCCCTATTTTGGAAAGAGTTTCACCCAACATGAGCCAAACACACAGTTCAAGGAGCAGCAAGTCAGTCCCAGGTGACAGGTACAAGCTAAAAACAGGGAATAAAAATTCCTCCTAAGAGCTCACACCCTAATCCCCAAGTCTCCAGCAACAAAGGTAAAACAAACAAGCCAAGGGTCTGTGACCCCCAGTCCCCCACCTCCCATACAAGGTCACTTTTCCTCTCCCCAGAGCCACAGAAATAAATGAAAAATTAAAAAGATGGGAAATTATTCACCATGGAGATTTTGGAGAGCCGGCGATTAATAAATAAAAATAAATATTGCTAATACCAGCCTTTTATACAGCACTTTACATTGCAAATTACTTTTGAAGCGTGGATTATTAATTAAATCATTTGCATCCACTATTTGGCCCTAATATATAATTATTTATCCGGATAAATAATATGTGGAGGAATGCAAGGCTGCACTAGACTTGCAATAAGATCTTGCCAGGACCAAGCCTGCAAAGCCCTGTCTGTATTTACAACCACTCAATCCCAGTCCTCCCCAAAAGGCTGATTATTGTCCCCAGCTACATGGGGATCTTGTCAATGTTCACACAGCCCTGGTGGAAACTCTTGTAGAAGGTTTGGTTTTGGGTTTGGTGACCTGCTGGGGGTTCTGGGACTGACTATGCAGGAAGGAAAAGGAGTTGCTGGATGAAGCTCAGCATCCCAAACCCCTGCAGCAGGGAAAGCTGCTGAACCCTTGTGGGAGATGAAGTGGATGAGGAGCTCAACATGAGCAGTCAGGGGACACTTGCAGCCCAGACAGCCAATGGGATCCTGGGCTGCANGGTCCCTTCCAACCCTGACAATTCTCTGACTCTATGAAGATGCTGTTGCAACCCCTGCTCCCTCTGCCAGCGCTGCCCTGAGCCATGAGGCTGGTTTATGGCTCAGAGCATCTCATCTCCAGCTCCTGTGAACACAAACAACGATTTCCCATCCCACACCCCCTTCACACAATGCCTGGTTTGCAGAGGTGCCAAGGCCCGGAGGCGTTTCAGGGGCTGGGTGACAGTGGTGAGCTGGTGGCCAGATGGATGGTTGGGCTCTGTCCTTCCAAATCCCACTAGAGGCCCCAATTCCACGTCTGTCATCCTCAGACCCTGAAAGATTATAAACCAACAGAGGGAAGCTGCTGCCCTGGCTTGCTGCTGGATGCATGGAAGGCTCTGTGGTCCCTCCAGCTCCTCTTTTGGCTGCTGCCAGACCCCAGACAGACTCAGGACAAAGATAAGAGGGACTCAACTGTCCAAAAATGACAGACATTAAGCTGGGGGGGTAAGGAGGTAAAATGAAGAAGGAGCCACCCCTGAATTACCAAAGGCTCTCCATCCCAGTGCCCAGCATCCCATACTGGGATCCCAGGACCCAAGCTCTCTCCCAAGGCCCAAGGGGAGGACCAGGCAGCCCTCCCTGGGAGAAAAGCAAGCTCCCCTTTCCCTCCAGAAAATGAATCCTTTCAGCAGCTCCATCCCCTCTGCAGAGGTTAATTTATTAGCAGGGGAGGGAGGAGCCCCGTTGTTTTAATGAAACGTTTTGGCTGGGTGCACAGAAAATGTATTCACCTAATAGACCTATTATTCCTCCCGCAGAGCAGAGTGACTTCCCAATTGTGTTTTAGCCTTTCCTGCGTTTGAAATTCAGCCTTTTGTTCTGCCTTCAAAGCCAGGGCTGCGGGCAAGTGGAGGTTTCAATGGCTAGAAAGCTGAAGACAGCCCCATGGGCAGGAGGCAGCTCCTCCAGGCAGCCTGGAGAGGCACCAGGGACACATCCACCATCAACCTGTGCTCTTTTTCCCTCCACTCTTCCCCCCCAAATCCATCTCAGCAGCCTCCCCCCCCCCAGTATACCCATCCCTGGGGCGGCCACATGTGACTGCTGCAGTTAATATTTCCCTGCCACGAGATGTTCCAGCCTATCTGGCCCTTTGGTGTGTAAATTACAATTATTCTCGGTGCAAAGGGAAGGGAGATGAAGTTACTTCTGTGTTCTGTACTTGGAGGGCCTGGCTGAAAAACTGCCCTGTGCTTTCACAGCTGTTTCTCCTGCTTTGGACTTATCTCTTTTCAAGCGGTCCTCACCAGAAGTGATGGGTCCCTGGGGGGTTTCCTCCACCTCCTGCTCCAGTTGGCCAGATGGGGAGTGAGGATTCCAGTCTGGGAGGGTGATACAGAGGATGGATTCAGGCAAAGCTCCTCAGCCTCATCCCCCAACCTGCAAAATGGGGTGAGTGACCCAAATCCCCAAGGAGAGGAGCCTGAGATGGATGCAAGGCAGGGCAGGGAGCTGAGTGCTGCAAGACAGAGCAGCTCCAGAGCACTGGAAAAGTGGAGAAAAGAAGATAAACAGAAAAAAGAGAGAGTATTCAGCACCTGATCTTGTTTTCATAGCACCTCTGTGGCCACCTCCCAGCAGTGTCACAAAGCTTAAATCAACTTATGCCCCCCCAAAAGCCCCTGTAGGCACAAAGTGCCCAGTGCCAGCACCAGGTACCATCGAATATTTGATGTGGACATTAAAAATACAGCTCTGATTAGAGGTTGTTTTCCCTCAGCTCCTAACCCATAACAAACCGTCGCTACCAATCAATAGGTTTTTAACTCCCTTCTGCCTGGGAAGGGAAAAAAAAACCCACAAAAAATAGAAAACAAACCTGAGAAAAACAACTGCACAACTAACAGATTAATCCTGTCAAAAAAAGGGGGGAAAAGCCACCAAACGGAACCACAGAGCAAAGTTACAAACTAGCAAGAGGTGACAAGTAATTATGGAGCAGGGAAATGTATAGGGAGCTCATTTGGGTGAGCAGCCACTGATTAACAGCCACAGCATTTATTTTCTTTATTTATGGCCTTGCATCACAGGAAATTGATACGAAGCACCCCATATACCACACGCTGCTGACACGCTCAGCAAATGAAGAGTCTGGGAGGAAATCAAGCTGAATTATACCCACTGTTACCCAGCCACCCCCTCCTGCCTCTCCCTTTATAAAGGGAGCTGTGGTGACACAGCACCAGCATCTCCTGGCTCAGCAGGATGTGGGGAACAGCCAGGACATGTCTTCATGGGCATCACCTCCCAGATACACACCTTGCAGCTCCCCAGCTGCAGCAGCAATGTCTGTCCCCCACACAGGGTATGTTATAGGATCACAGAATCATTTAGGTTGGAAAAGACCTCTAGGATCATCCAACCTTCATCCCAACATCTCCCTGACCCCCAGACCACGTCCCAGAGCTCCACATCTACTCATTTGTTGAACCCCTGCAGGGATGGTGAATCCAGCACCTCCCTGGGCAGCCTGGTCAGTGCCTGACCACTCTGCCAGTAAAGAACTTCTTCCTATTCCTGAGATATCTGTGATCACCTCAGCAGAATGAGCCTACAAACCCATCTCCCTGGAAGGATCAGGCTCTCCCTGTGGTGTGGTAACGGGGGTGGGATTTAGCCCACGACCATCCCACCTAAACTCCCTGGCACCTGGCAGAGGTGCTTAAATAGAGGCATAGAATTGTTCTGGTTGGAAGAGACCTTTAAGACCATCGAGTCCAACCCTTAACCCATCCCTGCCAGGGCACCACTAACCCCTGGCCCTCAGCACCACATCTCCACACCTTGCAAACCCCTCCAGGGATGGGGACTCCACCACTGCCCTGCCCAGCCTGGCACAGCCACAACAACCCCAAACAGCAACAAATTGTTCCTCAGCTCCAACCTCAACCTCCCCTGGCACAACTTGAGCCCCTTTCCTCTTGTCCTGTTGCTTGTTCCTTGGGAGCAGAGCCCGACCCCACCTGGCTCCAAACTCCTTGCAGGGAGTTGTGCAGAGCCAGAAGGTCTCCCCTGAGCCTCCTTTGCTCCAGGCTCAACCCCCCCAGCTCCCTCAGCTGCTCCTCACCACACTCCTGCTCTAGAACAGGCAACAATCCCCTTCCTCCCTCTGCTTTCCCCTCACTGAAAAGCACTAAACATTAAAATTCCTCTTGGAGCTTTTTGACCTGCACTGAGCCAACAGCAGCAGCTCATCACAGGCAGGTCTGGCTCCAAAGAGAAGAGCAGGAACGTGCTGCAGCTCATCTCCACTGCACCAAAGGGCTGGAGCACCCGGGGGCAGGACGAAGCCCACACCCCATCAGTCTCCCCCTCTCCAAGCACTCAAATCCACGTCCTGCAAGGAGAACCTCCCCATGCCCAAGATAAAAGCAGGACCGTAAAGGCTCCTGAGGCAGCTGTGGTTAAAAGGCTGCTCTCACAAGCAGCTTTCCCCAGGGATGAAAGGCAGGGATGGCTTTGATGGGAAACTCACTGGCTGCAAACAAAAGTGCCTGCGAGCAAACAGCACCTTGCTGAGTGTTCTTCTGGGGGGACAGGGGGGTCTGGGCACCGCCGGGAGATGGGGAGGGGAGATGCTGCTGTGGGCAGGGCTCAGGAGGCAGAAGAGTTGAGTAACTGCAGCTCTGTCACCTGCAGACCCAGCAGAACTGGCCTCTTGCAGTGGGAAATGGCTTTGTACAGAGACTTCTCAACAGCAAAGAATCAGAATGGGTTGGAAGGGACTTCAAAGATCATCTAGTTCCAACCCCCCTGCCATGGCAGGGACACCTCCCACTAGAGCAGGGTGCTCAAAGCCCCATCCAACCTGGCCTTGGACACCTCCAGGGATGACATATGGAGTGTGTCCAGAGGAGGGCACCAAAATGCTCAGGGGAATGGAGCATCTCTGGGGTGAAGCCAGGATGGGAGAGTTGGGGCTGTTCAGCTGGAGAAGAGAAGGCTCCAGGGGGACCTTAGAGTGACCTTCCAGGACCTAAAGGGGCTCCAGGAAGGCAGGGGAAGGTCTGTTCCAAAGGGTTTGTAATGACAGGACAAGGAGTGATGGTTTTAAGTTGGGAAAGGAGAGATTTAGGCTGGAGATTAGAAAAAAGTTCTTTAAC
>VYZX01001417.1:128062-140123 GCA_013401335.1 Brachypteracias leptosomus
CCACAGGAGCAGAAAAAGAGAGGGAAAAAACAGGTGACCAGGAGAGATGCCAGGGAAAGCAGAGACACAACTCATAGCAAGGGTAGTTCTGTGGCCAGCAGCACCCTTGGGACCAGGACCTTGGCTTTGCAGAGCCACCAAGCACACACATTATGACTGGAAGAATCCCCTAGACCCAAAGGGCTCAACCCTGAGCAGGTCAGTGAAGCCATGGGAAGAGCAGAGAGTGATCATGTGCAGCAAACACCTAACGTGGGTCCTGCAGCGCTGCACGGGCATGGGGAGGGGATCCAGATCACCAACACTGGGTTCCTCCAGTGACACATGAGCAAGGACCCCTGTAACCCTCCAACCCATCTGCAGAGGAGGCCCCAGCAATGCTGGGAGGGCTGGAACCCTCTGCTGGGAGGCCAGGCTGGGAGAGTTGGGCTTGGTCAGCCTGGAGAAGAGAAGGCTCCAGAGAGACCTTTCAATACTTAAAGGGGGTCTATCAGAAAGATGGGGACAGAGTTTTGAGTAGGGCCTGTTGGGACAGGACAAGAGGTGATGGTTTGAAACTAAAAGAGGGAGATTTAGACTAGAGAGAAGGGAGAAATTTTGGATGCTGAGGGTGGTGAGAGCCTGGTTGAGGTTGCCCAGAGAGGTGGTGGCTGCTCCAGCCCTGGAACCATTGCAGGGGAGGTTGTTTGGGGCTCTGAGCAACCTGCTCTAGTTGCAGATGTCCCTGCTCAGAGGTTGGACCAGACGAGCTTGAAAGGTCCCTTCCCACCCAAACCACTCCCCCAGTTACCTTCCCTCACTGGGTGGTGCAACCAGGCTCTCAGTCCCAACACAGCGAGGAGAGAGTAAAACCCACAACCATTGTGTGCAGGATCAGGAACTGCTGCCAAGGGCTGGGGGAGCCAACACCTTCCACCCACCCACTGCACGGCTTCTAGCAAGGCCACCACCTTGTTCTTCACCAGGACACTGTGGAATCTGGATTTTTGGGACATTTAGGGACTGAGGCAGAGATTCATGGGGGAGTTCCTCCCTTGCAGCATTTCCCCATAACGCCCCATCCTTGCAGAGCTGGGTGATACCAAACCACCTGCCTGCAGCCACCTTGCCCAACCCTTCTAGGAAGTCCTGGCTGTTGCCTTCAGCCACCAGCTGGCTCAAGTTGCTGGAATATTACTGAAGACAACAGGGACTGGAAAAGATCCAAAGTGGCTCGTGGCAGGAGGGTTGGAACTAGAAGATCTTTAAGGTCCTTTCCAACCCAAACCATTCCACGATTCTTTCCAGTTCCCCCGGGAAAGCATTTAATTGCTTTTTGAATGATCCCAGAGCTTCTGCAGGAGCCTTGCCTGACCACCCAACCATCCTCATATTCATTCCTCCACAGGGCCTGATTTGGACTTTGTTTTCCTTTCACTTCCTATTACTGTTGCCCTAATCCTCTCCTCCAGCCCTTCCCCGTCCTTCATCCCCCATCTCTCGCTCTGCCCGTCCTCGCTCTGGCTCTCAAACATCCTTGTTCTGATGTTTAGCAAGGGAAATGTCACCACGAGACACAGCGAGGCTTCGAGATGGACCTGAAATCAAATCCCTGCACGTAAACAGCCCCGAGCACTGGCAGGGTGCAGCTAAACCAACAAAGTCCAGCAGAGCAAACCTCTCATTACAGACCTGAGGAAGGGGCTGCCCCTGGTACCTCTCAAGTCCCTGTTGTAGAACCACCAGGGAGGGATTGAGCACAGAGCCTGGGCTTGGGGCAGGTCAGATCCCATCCTGGGCACTGCTTCCACCTTGCATGTTTTGTAGGATCAGTGATGGAGAAGAGGAATCAGGGGATGGTCTCCTCACCATGGGAAGGATCCTGTCCCTGTTTTTATGGGATGCTAAAGAAACCAAACCTGGGAGTGAGATGCTAAAGAAACCAAACCTGAGAGTGAGATGCTAAAGAAACCAAACCTGAGAGTGAGATGCTAAAGAAACCAAACCTGGGAGTGAGATGCTAAAGAAACCAAACCTGAGAGTGAGATGCTAAAGAAACCAAACCTGGGAGAGCACCGTAGAGGAACAACTCTCTTACTTCCAGCTATTTCTAGCAGTATCTGCCTTACTTAGGCTATTTAAAAATACATGTATAACAAAATCACGGACCAAATGAAGCCCCCACAGCTCTGTACAACTCCAGAGGAACTTTTGTTGAGCGAAACCCCCCAGGAGTTGTCTGACAGGTCAAACCCTGCGTCCTCCCCCCACTTCCCTTCCGCACCACCACCGTTTAATCACCATTTGGTATTTAGCATCCAGCATAATAGCCTCCCTGTCAAGCATATGCCAGCTTCGTGAAGCATTACTTCATCCATCATTGTCTCCCAGGCTGTCTCATCTACCTCCCAGGCATCGCTCCTGCACCTCCCCAAACACTCTGTGCAAAGCCACCGGGCGGGCTCAGAGCCAGCACAAAAGTTCCAGCTCCTGAAGAATGAGCTGGACTTGCTGTTCCCTAAACATGGCCCCGTCTGCTGCTAGCAGGGCTGATATATTTATTTTCATTAAATTTAATCCAGGGGTATTCTTATCCTCCTGTCTCCCCCCCCCTCCAGCTCCAGTCCGGTTGCTGAAGCAGCAGGGCTCGGGAAAGGAGCCACCTTCCAGTTGATTTCTTATTCAGAGAAGCCAGATCCATATTCCTGTCCCATTTAATTAACATAGAGGGAGAATTGGGCTGCACTGGAAATTGCTGCTCTCTGCCTCACCGCACACCACTGAAAGCTGCTCTTGGGTCTCCTGCTCCACATAAGGTCAGGGCAGAGGGTCCAGGGCTCTTCTCACCTCTTCTCCCACCCAAAAAACCCCCAGTGATATTAATGGAGATGCTCCAAACTCCTGCCATGAGATTTGCTCTGGGGCTCCAGCTCCTCCCAGCCCGGGAGATGAATTACTCCAGCTCTCCCTCCCTGTCCCCCAGCTTCTCCCAGGTGGCAGGATCTGAATCACAAATGAAATATGTCTCCATCCCCCCTCCCCTTTCCCCTGCACCTGCTTTTGAAACAATAGCTAAATAACCTCCCTCTCCTCGCCCGCATAAATCACCCGGACAGGCTGAAGTGACACAGGCAAACGGCCCGAGGTTTGAGGCAGTTTTTCAGGCCAGGGATAAAAATAATTAAAATAAGAGCTAGAAAAACTCTGTAATAACTTTGCCTCCCAGCGCCAGGCCAGGGTTTAGCTGAGAAAAAGATGCATTTGGGGTTTTGGTGGAGCTGGGGTGGCTGCGGCAGGTGGGCACAGCACTGGGTTTGCTGCTGCATGGGTGGAGGATTTAGGGGATAATTTATTTCTTATTTATTTATTTTCTTCTTTATTTATATCTTTGGTGTGCAATGACTCTCAGCACCAAGCTAAACTGGCATGGGAAGGAGGGGAAGTTTTAGGGCGAGATCAAATAAAATACTTGTGTAATCAGGGCTAAATTATGCAGCATAAGTTACAGGGGAAATATCCTTACAGACTGAATTTCCCATTGTGAAGAATTGCTCCCTGTTTAGAAGCACACCAATTATTCTCTTAAACAAGGATGAGCGATAAGTAATTTAAGGGTTTTATCACTCACACTTGGCAATAATGTAATTGAGCGAGCGGCAATAAATAAATCCCACAACAAAATGAAGGTGGTGGATTCCCCTCCAAGAGCAGGGAATCAGGATGGTGTTTCCCATGGTTGCTGCAGTGGGGGGGTCAGGAGGAGATGGGGTGGCCCAGGAGCTGAGGGACACCCTGCCCAGGGAAAGCTCTCCCAGCTCAAGCTACAAAGAGATGTCAAGGTCCCATTGCTGGTGCTCAGTTACCCCCTCCTGGCTGGGTCTAGACCTGGCAAAGCTTCTGGGCTCTCCATGGCAAAGAGCCCCATGGCTCTGGATAATGATGGAAGGAGCCTTTTGCCTTAGACCTGTTGCTCCCCTCCATTAGTGATTATATTCAGCCTAGATGCATGTTTAGGATGATGGCCGGATTCCACCTGATTAACGATCCAGCTCCTCTCCAAGTCAATGCAGGGAGGTCCCTCCAGTCCAGAGGAGCTTCGGGTCAGGCCAGAGATTGGGAAAGAACAAAAGCCTAATCCTGAATTTCTCACCCCGTGCTCCACACACATTTCAGAGCAGGTTCTGCAATGACTTTCAGAGCCTTTGAATGCAGCTTTCCCACGCTGGAGACCCAGGCTGGGGCCACACATTTAACAAGAAGGCAATAAACTGCATCTCTCCCCTAGTAGTTAATTCTCATTCAATGCATTCTTAATATTCAATTACTATTTATGTAACACGCGGCAAAGGATTATCCTATTAAACCCAAATTAAGTGCTCCCTTCATTAATTAATACATCTTATTTCAAGTGCTGCCAAACGTTTATCCCTGGAAACGTAATATTTTAAACCAAAAAGCACAAACGAAGGGAAGGGAGCTTGTTTCCTCCTTGCTTTTACATTTGCTTAGAGATGCTAATGAGTTATGGAGCTTGTAAAGTGTTCACCACCAGCTCTGCAGGAGGGAGACTTTCCCAGCAGAGCAGCAATCCTGGTGCTTTGGAGAGGGTTTGTTGTCTCCCTTGGTAAGGGGGCAGTGGAAGGTCAGAACTTTCCATCCTTAGATTTTAAGGATGTTTCTGTTTTAATACAACCCTACGTCCACCTCAAGAGCTGCCCCTCCAGGCAAACACAAACACAAGCCCCAGCTCTGGTTTCCTTGGGGACCCCAGGTTCATAGAATCATTTAGGTTGGAAAAAACCTCTAGGATCATCAAGTGCAACCTTCATCCCAACATCTCCCTGACCACTAGACCATGTCTTGAAGTGCCACATCCACTTGTTTTTGAATCCCTCCAGGGATGGTGACTCCACCACCTCCCTGGGCAGCCTGGTCCAGTCCCTGACCACTCTTTTCAGTAAAGAACTTCTTCCTAACATCCAACCTAACCCCCCCCTTCTCACCATCCCATGGACTCAGCAGCATCACTGAGCTCCCAGCGCTTTCCAGTGCCAGCCCCCAGCACACGCTGCTGTTTGTGGCCAGTGCTCAGATCCTCTGCATCACTCTGGTTGCTACCAAGGGACCACTTGCTGGTTGTTACATCCCTAAACACCTCCCAGAGCCACATCCCAGCACCACTTGACCTGCGTGGAATCACCCTGGGGAGAAATTGGCCCAGGAGCCCCTCGACGCTGGCAGCAAGCGCTGGGAAATGGCATGAAATCGAAATTAAGTCGAGAGTCTCTTTCTCCAAACAAATTCCTCCTTGAAGAACCAAGCCCAGACTTCATTACAACAACTCAATTATCCACGAGGCTGAGCTCCAGTGCTCGCACAGACACGAGGAGTTCGCCGCGAGTATTTCACGCTCCTCGCAAATTATAACTTCCCTTCAATGCAAATGGGAGGCTCAGCAACAAACACACATTTCCCCAACACCACTTGGAAAACAAATTACAACAATTGGCTGTTCAGAGGCAGAACTGCAGCTCCTGTGTCAGCAGAGTTCTGTCCTGGGCTGCATCCCTCTGAACTCACTCCAGGGATGCTTTTTAGGGTGGGGAAAAAAGGGAGTTAGATCCCCAAAGTCCCACATCTCTCAATAAGGGGAAGAGCAAATACAAGGTGTAAATAATTTTTTTGAGCCCCTGGGCTCCTCTCTGCCAAAGGAATTCAGCAGGATTAATTCTTTTTCAAGCCATCCTTCACTCCAGATGATGTCTCTGGAAATAAAACGAC
This sequence comes from Brachypteracias leptosomus, assembly GCA_013401335.1. Classification (NCBI taxonomy): domain Eukaryota; kingdom Metazoa; phylum Chordata; class Aves; order Coraciiformes; family Brachypteraciidae; genus Brachypteracias; species Brachypteracias leptosomus. The sequence goes on from VYZX01001417.1 coordinate 133,823, forward strand.
ACTTCTGGCAGGCTGCAGCTTTGCACGGGGAGAAGCTGAGCTCACAGAGGCATTCTGGCCAGCCTGGCTGCCCTTCATCTGCTCCTCCTCCTCCTCCTCAGCATCCCTGGGGCCACAGAGAGCCGAGCATCCTGCTCACCCCACTGTGCACCCAGAGTCCTGCTGGCAGTGATGGGTGCTGGATCCCTGCCACCAGCAATGCTCCTGCATCCCAAAATCTTCCAAGAGACAGCAACGACTTTCACCTACCAGCAAACAGGGACCCAGGGGACCCCTCCTGCTCCAAAAACCCAGCTTACAAAACACAAATAAGTGGCCTCCATCCCTTTTTGGGAGCACCAAGGAACATTTCTGTCTCCTCTCTCCCTCCTGAGTTTCCAGCTGCCGCTATCTTGGTTTCCATCAAAGCAGCAGCAGCTTCCCCTGGGCTCGCAGGGAGGTCACAAGATTTCATGTTCTTTACAGAAATCCATCAAACCACCTCAGAAAAACAACCAAAAAAAAAAAAAACCAACCTGCAGGAAAGACAAAAAAAAACAAAACTAAAGAGAAAAAAAAAAAAAAAACACTAAAGAGAAGACGAATTTACAGGTAATTTCCTTGTCAAAAGTTCCTGTCTATAAATACAATCAAGATAAGACTGACATTACAAATAGCTCCTTTTCTCTCCTGAATGAATTATTCAATTCACCACTGATCCTCTCTAACTGCTTTATATTGCCTTCTGCTTTCCTTATTTATTTTACTTTATTTAGTTCTGGAGAGAGGCGCTGTCAATAATTGAAATGAATTCAGGCAATTGCAGGATTCAACAAATCCCTCCCGCAGCCCCTGGCAGCTCAAACCCAAACCCCCCGAGCTCCTCACCTGGCTCCTTCCCCACTCTGCTCTCCAAGCTGCTGTGAACCACCACCTTGTGTTCATCCAGGGCTTCTTCTATCCCAGGAGCAACCTCTGATGGAATGAAGGTCGAGGCTGGTGGTGGGATCATCCCTCCTCCTTGGGATGGGAGCTGTATTTTGGGAGAGGTTTATCCAGGCTGCAAAGAGCTCTTAGGGTTAGAGGAGCTCCGTGCATCAACCTTCCCATCCTAAAAGGAGGGAGGAAACTCCATTCATAGAATCATTGAATGTTTCAGNGGAGAGGGCAAAGCAAATTCTCCTGGGTCATGTCCCTTAAATTGCTTGTCCTTGGAGAGACAACAACCTCTCCAAGGCCTCTCCAGCAGCAGGGGAATCACAGCTCCTGCAGAGAAGAATTTTTTAAGGCAGACTAAAACCCTTGTAATGCATCAATAAAGAGCCACGCTGCAGACAGCGTTTGAAAGCAAGGAAATAATATTACTACTGGAAAAAAAAAAAAACCAAACAACAAAAACCCCAAACACGCTGCAAACACTCCAAAAGCTAATAAAAATATTACGTGAGAAACAGAAGTGGTTTGAAGCAGCCACATAATATCCACGATGATGATTCAATTACACAGAAGATTAGTGTTGGTTTGTCTGCGGAGCCAAAAAGTTTGGCAGGTTCTGAACCAAGGAGAAGGTGATAACTTCATAAACCTGAGCATCATGGGGATGGGGGGGCCCAGGAGAACAGAGCAGGGGGAGAACCAAAGCAGCAGCCAGATAAATAAAATCTCATTCTAATCACGAAACAAATCACGGGGATTTTTATTTTTTTTCCCCAGGAGCAGGTTTCAGCCAGGGCAACATTTCTTTAGGTTATTGATTAGCAATTAGAGAGGTGTTTTAGCTGCTTCTCTGCTGTGTCCCTGTTAGTCCCTCCAGAATTTCAATTGCACAAAACCTATTTCCACCCCGTAGCAGGGTTGGGAAAGCATCACTGCCCAACCCTACATGCAAGCCCTCACTTGTGCCAGAAAGCCTTGGGGAAGAGTTAGGAAGGCAGCTTTAGGAAAAATAAAAATACTCTGGAAAAAGAAAGAAATAATCTTGATTCAACCCAGCAGGAGGGTTCCCTCCTTGGCTTTGAAGAAGGAAAGATGCTCTTGAGCCGCTCCCTAAATGAGGAGGGGACCAGAGGTGGTGGTTCCATAAAGATGCTGGGATGCAGAGACCACTGAGCCCTGTGGGTACACCCAGTTTAAGCTGCTGGTACCTCCGTTTGCCATCACCCATGTTGGGTGGCCCCATGAAATGCCACCGTGACATTCAACAGCTCTCACAAGAGCAGCATGAAGGGCAGGAGCTGGGAGGGGGGGAAACTCTGTGGAAAGGAGTGATGGAGACTCACACTAAAAGCCATAAACCCCCGAGCACTTTCTGCTGAGAATTGATGGAGGAAAACCACTGGTGTCCCCGAGACAGGAGAAGCCAGACCCCTCCTTTAATAGCAATTTTCAAACCTTATTATCTGGTTCCTTGTAAAAAGGGGAAGCTTAAAAGGGAAAGAAATAACAAACTGATTTCTCCTCAGATAATTCACAAGGGCTCCAAGTGCATTGTCAATTTATGCCTTTATCCAACGGCAATTTGATGAATTTCATAGACTGCTTTTCTATTGCTGTTTGCTGAGCAACATTCTCTCCAGAAATTGTGGCTGGCTTAATGCTCCCTTTAGCACACAGCATAATTGCCCCTGCAATTCATTGCCTGGAAAGGTTACCAAAAAAAAACTAAAAAGAAGGGAGAGAAGAACAACTTCCCCACTATGAAGATGATCAAGGGGCTGGAACCCTCTGCTGGGAGGTCAGGCTGAGAGAGTTGGGCTGGTTCAGCCTGGAGAAGAGGAGGCTCCAGGGAGGTCTTAGTGCAGCCTCTCAGAAAGATGGGGACAGAGTTTTTAGCAGGGCCTGTTGGGACAAGATAAGGGGTGATGGTTTTAAACTGAAAGAGGGCAGATTTAGGTTGGGTATTAGAAAGACATTCTTCACTCTGAGTGCTGAGACCCTGGCCCAGGTTGCCCAGGGTGGGGTGTGGATGCTCCATCCCTGGATGTGTTCAAGACCAGGTTGGCTGGGGGGCTGAGCAACTTGGTCTAGTGGGAGGTGTCCCTGCCCATGGCTGGGGGTTGGAACTAGATGATCTTGAAGGTCCCTTCCAACCCTGACAATTCTATGATTCTATGAACTTTGTTGTCTGAGGAACAAGGGAGAAGCCAAGAGTATTTGAAACAATTTACTTCAAGCCAAGACATGCAATTGCAGAAAGGCACAGGCCAGCCCTGTCCCTCACAGCAGAGGTGCTTCCCCAGCACAGACGAAGCCATGGCTGATGATAGCACCAAGACAAACCTGACAGCACCTGAATCATGGCTGATAGCACCAAGCTATCTCAGCTCTTGCACGGATGGGCTCCAGCAAGCCCCCACGTCCCAGGCACCCTGTCCACCCACAGCAGCACGGGCTGGCCATCCCCTCTCACCCTGCACACACCTCCAGCCTGAGGGATGCAGGGACAGAGCAGCCCAGGGGGATGCAACGCACAGACAAGGTGGGGAGCAGGAGGATGAACGACACAACCAAAGCAGAAAACAGCGGAGGGAGGGGAAAGAAGGAGGAAACCCCAAGGAAAAGGCTGGAGAAGGGGTGGAGAAGGGGCGGTTGGCAGGGGGAGAGGATGCTGGTGAGGGAAGATGGCAGAGGGGAGCACTGGAGGCAGGGAGGAGGCAGGCAGTGTTTATTAATTTTCTGCTCGGCTGCGCTCGGTGCCGTAGCTCCGATCATGGAGCCGCTCCACACTCTATTAAATAATTCAATCTGTGGAGAATCCAAGTGTGTAAGCGAACACTCTTATGCATCTTAAAATTTAATTGCGGAGCTAAACAAGATTAAGTGCAAGGAAGACATAAAAGATATGAAAATAGATGCCGTGGCTTTTGTTTCTCTGCCTGCCCGAGCCTTGCACGGGAACCTCTCCCCATTTTTCACACTATGCTGCTAAAGAGCCTGAGCCTCTTTTCATCTGCTATCCCCCCCTCCCCTTCTTGTTCTATTTACAGCTGTGTTTGCAAGCAGCAGGCTCGCAAATCACTTAATATCCATTAGAGCAGCTCCATTCACCCTGCTAGGCTCCTGCTCTGGCAGCCTTTCCATTATAAATCCTCATGTTCAAGGGTTTAGGGAATCAGGCACGAGCACTTGGCTCCAGCAGCCCCTTTGCCCGGCTGGAGCCTGCTGTGACTCCCAGCCCAAGTTGGAAATTGCTTCCCCACTCTATAGATGTTCTCCTCCCTCTTTTCTCCCCCTACAATGCCCGCCATGCACGCTCAGCACCCATAAACCAGCAGCTCTGCAGGGGAAAGCCCAGGTACCTGCAAGGTGGGTGTAACCCCAGTGCCTTCCTCCACAAACTGGGTCTGGGGGATAAAGCATCCCCATGCCCTGTCCAGGAATTCTGCATTGGCACAGCTGACCTCCAAGACCTCAGATCAGGGATAAGGATCTTGGCTTTCATTTGGAAAGAAGAGTTGAGCCTTTTTGGACTGAGCAGCAAAGGAGAACCCATTGCTCAAAGAGGCTCAAAACCCAAGATCCCAAACCAAGCAGAAGCACTCATTAGACCACTCCTAAGCTGGCCTCACATCCTAGCTGCCAATGACTAAGAAGAGCCTTCGAGGTTGAATGTCCAGATGTGAGCATTAGAGATTTGCTCAAAACATCTGTAAGCTCCCCAGACACCTGCTCCTGCCCCAAAAGCCACATGCCAGGCTCAGAGCTCACCCAGCAGCCCTGGCAGCTGGTCCAGTGATGCTCCATCTGCTTTCAGAGCAGCTCCCGTGGGATGAATCCCAGGGGTATCGCTCAGTTCTCAGCCACCAGCCCACAAAGACCCCACGATGGGGGGATTTTGGGGTGCAGACACAAGCCAGATGGGAACACAGGGCTGAGCATCCCCTTGCTCATGTGGGGTCTGCACCTCCCTGCTCCTCCATTTACTCCAACAGCATCTCAGGAATGGCTGAGCTGAGCACCATCACAGAGAGAGAAGCAGGGAGAAGGAAATACGGGATAATAAGGGCTGAATAACAAGAGTAGAACTCCCGTGGTTTAATAGGAAGAGCCTTGTCCAGGTGGGGAGGGAGGAGCCAGTGTCACCACAGCAAAAAGAAGGAAAATTTCACCTCATTTCACAGGGAATCTGAGACCCATCAAGGCCAAAAATCACACTCATGAGGGTTAAAATAAAGCAGAGAGGCTGCTGGCTACAAACCACAGGATTCCCCCATTTTTTCACCCAAGAGCTCCCCACCATCCCTGGGGAGCAGCCAGAGCCCTCCCTGGGGAATGGGGCTGCTCTGGGGACCCAGGGAGACCCTCACGCCTTCCCCAGGCCACAAGAGACCAGTGCAGACACGAGTTTGGGAGCAATTAGTACTTCATGAACTTCACTGCTCTTAATTAACTAGTCATCAATAAAGAGCTCTCTGTGCAAGGGGGAAAAGGAGCATGTGAAACACTTCAGGAGGGAAAGGCACAGGGGTTTTACCTGTCATGCTGGGCTCCAGCACCTCCTTTGACAGCAAGACCCTGCTCTGATCCACCTTCCAAGGCTTGTCCCAGTGCCAGCCCAGTTCACCTGCCTCCACCCACACTGGGCTTCTCCCAGTCCCAGTTATCCCAGTAGCTGGCCAGCATCTGCATCCAAGTGCTGCAGGAGAAGCTTTAAGCAGGTGTTTATAACCTCAGCAGCATCACCCCACAGAGTTACAGCCACACGCTTTGAGAATCACCACGTGTCATTTATTTTACACTGGCACACACAAGGAGCCGTATTAAAAAGTCACTGCAAAAAAAAGAGTCACACAAAGTCAGTGCATTTTCATATCTTTGCTGGGAGATCAATCAAAACACTGACTCTTCTCAGGCAGAGCAAGCTCAAGCATCTCCTACAAACCCACCTTCACCCAAACAAGGCGCTGCTGGAATTTCATCTTCATTATTACACACGAGCTCGCAGATGTATTAATATAATTCCTCACAAAGGGCAAGAAGTGAGACCTGAGGCTACTTTGTCTTCATTTGTTTTGCTGCTGAGCTTTTCATTGCTGGTGGGGATGGAGGCTGCCAAAAAAAAAAAAACCACCATGCAAATGTTTTCTGCTTGAAATCTCATCAGAAGCTGCCTGCTCTCCAAAAGAGGGGAGGGGGTTTGCTGGGTGGGGGGGGATGAGCAGCAGAGACAGCAAATAAATAAGCTGCAAGCAAATAAATAAACTTGCTGCACCAGCCCGTTGCTGAGGTAGGTGTGTTAGTGGCAGAGGACACCACAGAGGTGGTTAAACAGGGATGATACCTCCACAAAAAAATTTACATGTACTCAGCACTGGTGAGGTTG
>VYZX01001418.1:12033-45871 GCA_013401335.1 Brachypteracias leptosomus
CTTCAGAGTTTCTGCTGATTTTGATTCAAGGCATGGATAGAACAGACTAGTTGAAATGCACATTTTACACAAAAAAATAGAGCATAGACACAAATATGGCATTTATAGAATCATAGAATCATTTAGGTTGGAAAAGATCCTTAAGACCATTGCGTCTAATCATTTATGCAGAATGTCAATTTCTGACACATCTAGTAGCAATCACTGCAAAAACAGTGATGGCAACCTTATTTAATATGTAAAATAGCACAGGGTAACAAAGAAAATTGAAGCTATGGAGTGAATCTGCACAGACAGGGATGAACAGTCTTTTACTTTTTATTTTTCAGAACTGGTTGGTTTCCTCATTTGTCATTTGTTCATCAACTCTCCCCTATAATATGGGTTGGTTATTTTAAAATATTCCCCAAATGTATAGCTACTCTCTTTTCCTTCCCTTTATTCAGGGGCCCTCCTGATATTTTCCGAAACTAGAAACAAGAAGAGCAGGGAAAAAATGTGAAGTGTTCTTTGAACTACTATTTTTAGTGGCTTTGTTGTTGTGCCTTAGAATTAGTTTTTTATTCCTTTCTGAATTTATCATAACAAGTAATCAAGCAAGTAGCAAGGAATTCCATCACATAAACCTGTTTCCTTCTATGACTGATATTTCACAGTTATAACAAGAGTACAATACAAAACTCTACACTGTTGTATCTTGCTGTATTTCTGTACACCACCTGGGAAGCTATTACTGACAGTAATCCTTACACACACATATTCTACTGTTTGGAGCCAGAGGCAGTCCATAGTGATGAACAAGCATCTCCCAGTATGCTTCTGCTGTGTCCTTATTCTGAATATGGGATACTACACTGAGTTGTCACTTTTCATGTTGACAAAATGCCCTGGGTAATAAAGTAAATTGCATGTTAAAAATACAACTGACAATGGGAACCAACAGTTTAAGGGAAATACAGGAGATTAGATGTCTTTTTTTTTTTTCCCAGTAGACCTTTTCCAGAATAATGCTGTTTTAAAAAACCACATATTTTAAATTTGATTGAAAGACAACACATTTTTTCATTCAGTTTGGTTCATTAACAAGGGATACTGACTTCACTGGAATGTCTCAAGTGCTCACTCCTTTCAGAAGTCATAAAATAATTAAGTCCAGAAGTCACAGGATAATTAAGAATGTAGTTGTGGCGTTTTTTCTCCCCACACACATTAAGATCTAAAACTAGAAAGTAGCTAGCTGCATATATTTTTTCCATTACTTCTTCCAGTCATCAAACATCTTTTGCACCTTTTTCTCAAATTCACCCACCTATGAATGTTTTATTTCAAATATGCTCTTATGTGAACAGCACCTGCGATTGTGAGTCGGCGTCATGCTCGGGCCCAAGGCAGGAAGCCCATTTGGATGCCTTGAGATGCTTCCTGCTGAAGTCGATTAGCCACTTCAACAGTTGCTTTACAGACCTGCAGCCCTCCAGAGAGGGAGATATAAAACTGCACACCACAGTCTAGTCTAGTAATCTATTTCAGAACCTTCCCACAAATGGATTTCTACAACAGGACACCATCACCTGTTATTGTGGCGCTGTTAGAGAGATATTAAAAGTAGGCTGTTTTGCATCACAAATGACAAAACCACCTGCAGGACAGCAGCAGTTTATACATTGAGGTGATACATGTAACTGAAATAGAATTAAAGCAGATGGAGGAAATGTGACCCCTGCTTAGAATGTCTTATGCAGATGAATTGTCTCATCTTGAGATCTGTTATTGTGAGCTTTGTGATAACATCAAGATTAAAAGAAAGGAAGCAATGCAACAACATCTCAATTCTGACAATTCTAAAACTGTGACTGCTAGGAAAAAATATTGCAGTCAATTTTCAATTTTTCAGCTCATTACTGAAAGTAGCAAGCAGATAATTTTTTTAACCATGAACATTTATAAGCTGTTAGAAATGATCCATTCACTATGGACTTGGTCAGAAACTGGCTATCTGTGCAGGTGAGTAAAGGAACAAAAGCCTGGCTACTGGAAGTGTACACTACATGAACAGGAAGAGCAGAGTTTGCCTTGTTAGGGTTTTTCCTGAGTGTAGGAAAGGATTGGGAATATACTATTTAAATGATAATCTGATTCTAGGCATGTTTCTGTCACACAGAGGTAGATTGGCTCGTAATATTGCCTAGTTCAATCTTACGTTACGTAGGAAAATTCACATAGTAGTTACAAAGAACCTAAAAATGAAAGCAAATGGTACAAATGAAGCATAGAATATCTGGGGGAAAAAAAGTGGATGAAAATTATCAACCTTTTTTATAACATTTTTGGTTTTAGTTACTTTAGTATACAATCAAAACCCATCAACACAAAAATGTCTTTTCCAACAGCACCAGCTCCAACAGTTCAGACCTGAGTGCAAGGTGTGGCCATGCTATGTACGAGCACAAGCAGCACTGACGTGCTCAAAGGCAGCACAGACCAACTATAAAACATAATTTCCATGTGGCAGTTTTGACACTTCCACTTATCCTTGATTCCTATATTTTTGTAATAAAGTGGGTAGTGTTGAATGCAATTTAAAGCAGCCTTTACATTCTATATGCTGACTTTCAGACAGTTACAGTGCTTTGTACACTGTAAATTACCATTGCTTTGTGATACAAAAAATTATGCTCATCGAGGAATTGCTTGCTTGTGGCTGAGGAGGTATCAGGAGAAGTAAAAAACAGTAGATGTGTAAAGGTGGTGGCTTCACATTTGGAAAGGTCAGCATCCAATTGATTGCTGCCTGCCCATATATCTTCTTACATGCTTTCAGCAGCCCATTCTTTATCAGAATTGTAACTTTTTAAAGAAGTGCAGAATTATTTTCTTTTTTACGTAAATGGCATTCAAGACATCTGCATTTGTAGATTTGAATAAAATGAAACTTTATGACTTAACTTGAAGCTAAATTACATAATAAAAACTGAAAAATTAAAAATTAAATCACTGCCAAGGTCACATTGAGTTCCTATCTGCAGCTATACAAATAGATGATCCACCACATTCAGAACCTCTTAGCTGATTCTTCATTCTAAAACTTACTAAATTAAGTATTTTTCTTAGAAAAATTGGCAGGTAAACAATCTTTTTTGAATCTTTTCTCTCTGGTCCTGAAACATTTTTCCTTATATGGATATGTGCTGCAAAGGTCTATTAATAAGTCTTTTGACTAAAAAATCAAGTGAAAGAAGACCAGGGCAGACCAGGATCATAAAACTATCTTTAACTTCATCAACACTTTTCTCTTTTTTTTTGCCGTGGCTTTTGATTGTTTGTTCTGTGGTGTGTGTTTGTGCTTTTCCTAATCAGGAAAGATAATACACTTCTGAAGTTAGGAAAGCATTTATAAAGAGACAAGCTTTCACATACCACCTACAAGTGATACTAATTAAGCTACAATGATATTTATATAGTGCCTTGCTAACTGAAAAATCCATAGCTTTGTAAATAACTTAATCTATGGTGATGCTGCCTGTGGCAGCAATACAGGGGGCTCATCTCCTTAGGGCGAAGATCAACCAACTTCCCAGTTTCATTTACTTACCCAGACACCTAAACCCACTGCAAGTAGAACAAACCCTTACAGAATACCCAGCAGAAGGTCTTTCCATTCTCCACATTTTCTCTTTAAAATCCTGTTTTAAAGTGAAGATTTTTAAAATTCAGATTCTAGGTGAAGGAGCTGTGGTTCTGTTACAAGGAATGCCACATGGTGATCCTGGTGGGCAGAATCTGTGCGTGCAGGAGGAAACTGAACATTGGTGCATGTGTCTGTAAAACCATGTATGTGCTTTGTATTCTTCTGCTTGGTAGCGTAGAGTACATAATTTGAAAATATTACAAACATAATAAAATGCACATTTCACCTCACTTTCTTAATATTTTTCACCTAAGGAGTTACCTCAAGAAAATCACATTAAACCTAATGATACTAAATGTACTATGGGAAGCGATGAGGCTAAGAATATGCATGTATGATCTTTACTGTGTGAGGCAGAATGCCTTTTACTCATTTGGCTGAAGGACTTTTTTTAACTTCAGTTTTAAGGACGCATGATCCAGCTGTGCAAAACTCCTCTAACACAGAGCTCTACTTTTCAGGACTTTTCTCATATCAAACTAGTTGTTATAGGACTTCCAGTATCAAAACCCACTTTTGAAGCTTTTTAATCTCTCCTCATTAACTCTATCAGCAGTAGTTTGGGCAGAACAAGCCTAGGCAGTTCAGGGACATATTCTTACTATTGACTGTCTTGCAGCACATACAGTGGCGTTTGGTGTAACCCAATTTTCATAGAACAGCTAATGTGTATGTATTTGAAATTCAGAGGCAAAAGAATAAAATCACTCAAGTGATGCTGCTCTATTATTACTATTCACATTTTTTTATTCTTCTTACTTATATTTTTATCTTTTGCCATCTAGCTCTTCTGGCTTTTCAGAACTTGGCTTCTTTTCTCTTTTCATTATTCTGGTTGTAGTCATTATATTAACTCAATTTCAGATTTCCTTCTTTTGTTGTCTTATTATCATATTTAGTTATTCAAAACTGATTTTATACAAAGAATCTACTCATAGACTTATACCATGGAAAGGTCCACAGAACAAAAGGAGTGTCAGGCTCATTATAGGACAATGTGCACTGCAAAGAACTAACTCTTTGTGATGAATACAAGTGTGAGATGAAGGGAAAATGACAAATGTTCATGCCTAACATTAAACAGAAGTTTTCTGCCTAGATATAGGACATTTCAAAAAATACTTCAGGACATTTTAGAATGAAAGAAAGATACTGGGGGGATGGAGAGGGGGTGAGGAGAGATCAACATGTTATTTTGTAGAAAATCAAAGCTTAATGTGCTTAATGTGATAATACACTTTCATCTGTAGTCAGTCTTGGACTAAACAATATGTGGTTGCCCTTACACCATCAGTGCTCAGCTGACGCAACGCATTTGGCTTCACAAAGATTATTGGAATGACTTCTTCCTGGTGTTATTTCATAGGAAGTGCTCTGCTGCTGCCCCAGAGAGAGGCAGGAGGCAGTTCCTTTGTCTCTTCTCTGCAAGACACTCCATTTCTATCTCCCTCCAATGAATGTGTTATGCCTTACCAGGAAAGGAAAATGAAAATTAAGAAGCAATGAAAGACGGAGAAAGTTACCTGACAGCAGTCTGCACTATTGTTGAGATGTAAAAGAGGAAAAAAAGAGGGATGGATGGATTGGCATGGGACACGGGGCAAGGAAATTAAAGGGAAAAAAGGAAGGATCTGACTGGGAGGAGGAAACTACAGAAAACTCCTTGAAAGTTCAGCTCCCATTTGCTTGATGCTCCTAGAGAAGAAATAGGATTGTCTGCATGTCTGTAGTCTACGTGAGAAGCCCTGTGAGAAAGAGGTTCCTTCTTTGGTATTTTTCTATTTTTCTCAAAGACAATAATCTGAAAAGAGACTGGATTATGATTTTTTTTCTCATATGAATTTTGAGCTACATTTCCATTATCTAGCCATGGTTTCTCTGACTAAATGAATTGAGGTTAATGAGTTCACGGTAGCTCAGTTTCTATTTGCATTTACTAAAATTAAACAACACAGTTTAATAGAGCAGGGGGAGGGAGGTTTTGCAGGCTTTTTCTGATTAATTAGAAAGCCAACTCCAATCAGTTCCTTGCAGTATGAGGAGCCTATTCAAAATTTCCAGAACTCAGTTACAATTGCTGAGAGCTAGATTCTGTTATGATACTAACTTTGCTCTGTAAGTAGCCCATTCATTTTAACTCCATGTGAACCATGCTAAGAGGTTAGAATGATCCAGAAACCAACACTGAAAATAAGAAACCCTATCTTATTTACAGGATGGTCAGTAAGTTTTGCCATGGTAGGTAATTAGAATAAAAGGACACAAATCAGCATTTGCAAAACTGAGGTCAACCTAATTTTACTTGCAAACAATGCTCTTACTTTCTCAGTGATGATGATTCAGTACTGTGCTCCATTTTCTTTTGAGCAAAGGGATTTCTGGAATAAAATCCCTTTAACTACTCATGATAGCTTCCCACAAAACAAAGAGTGGATCCAGATATTTGCTGAACGGTATCCAAAAGAGAAGCTTCATGAATTCGCTCAATAATGTTTACATAAGTGTTTGTATCTATAGAAAATTGAGAGATTATATGTATAGGAAGTTGGATCTTAGCACATATTTGTACTTTTACAGCATCCAAACACGAAAAAAATGACTGGAACCCACAATGCAAACAGGATCTCCTTAACAAAAAATTAGTAATTTTTATAATGATGTAGTTATGCAACTTTATCTAATTTATAAGATAAGAGATTGAAATATTGAATGAGAACTATTGTTATGCACAAGAATAATACTTGATCTTATTCTCAATAATGCTAAGACAGCAGATAAAACAAGCACCTCAAGTGACTGGCAACTTGTGCAGAGGTTTTTTGTCTTCTTACATCATTTTAACAGCTGAATTAAGCTGATGTTCAGAGATTGTGGAGGAAAGATGGCATTACAACAGTGTACTACTGAACATAAATATTTTTCAAAATTGAGTGGTTTAGAAATAAATATATTTTCTGCATAATAACTGACTTAGAGTATCAGTGAAAGGGAAATCTGTTTAGGGTGGCTGCATTGCCTCAGCACAGGTTTTCTAGCACTGTCTAATATACTTGTGTCTTTCCTAGCTGTAAGAAATGCATTGAACACATGAATAATCTAATCTTTATATATCAAGAAATAACAAAACTTTTGCTAGACTTCAATTCCTGTGCCTACAGGAATCAATTCATCGATCTGAAGATAAAATGTGAAAAAGACTAAAACTTTATTGCAGCATAAATGCACTTTATGGTGTTTATTCCCCACAGTCCAAATTCCCTCAGCTGGGTGCTCTCCTTGGGAGCACTCCGCAGCTCCTCTCCTGCTGCCTGCCTGCGAGGCTTCCTTCGAGTGGAAACCAAGGCACAGTGGAAAAGAACACACTTGCAGAGCTTGTCCAAGACAAAGTCAGGGTGTCATCACGCACCTGGAGCAGGGAGCTGAAAAATTATCCTGGATCACACAGCACAGGCATAGCCAATGTTTAGTAGAACGCATGACAAAGATTTCATAACAATACGCTCAGGACAGGAAGGATGCCATAACAATTTAAATTACAGGAGGATGCAAAGAGTTTGCAACTACCCAAGATGGAACTTGTATTTAAAGTTCAGAGCTTCCTAAATACGACTTCAGAAATGAAATAAATATGTCCCTCAGCCAAGTATCACTGTTTCCTTGCCTTAAAAGAGGTAGTAATACTTGATAGGTACAAAGAAGCATTACACCCATCTTCCAACTGAAAATAAGAATGTTGAGCAAGAAAGCAAATCCAACTGGCAGGAAGATGTTTCCACAGGAAGTCTGACTACCTGTAATTTCCAATGAAGATGAAGGCTGAGAATCTTATTCATCTGTCACTGCTGTTTTGTTAGAACCGTTGTAATATCTCTGTGACTCTCCATGGTAAATCATCATAAGGATTTCATAAAACAGTCTTTCTACACAAGGTACAGACATACTGTCAGAGGACACACAGGAAACAGCAGTTTACCAAGAAAACTCACAATAGCAACAGAAATCTCTTTGATCTTTAGAAATCTTGTGTTCAAGAAGTTTGCTTGCATATGTATGAAGTCTGCGAGAGAATGTGGAACCTGTGCTTTTATTCATTCACTGAAATAAAACCCTTCTGCAAGGCAGACTTGAAACTCTGCACAAAACTTTCTCTGGTGAAAATGTAGACATTACTCCTGATAAATACCCAGACCTGACTGACCAAATTTGAGTAATAGTAAGAAAATGACACATACTATTTGAAAAGGAGTCTTTCAGTGGAAAAGGGCAAAGGGAAAACATGTTTAATATTGGCACCCTTTTGAAATGCAGTATATTTCAAAACAGCAAGATGCATGTTCCTGAGGAAGGTATTTATGATCCTTAAGGATAAGTAATTTCTAGCTGAGGTGACTTAACTTTGTCCAGAAAGGGACAAATTGAGCTAGATGTGGATAAATCACTGAAACCTCCTCTGGATTTGACATAATTTTAATGAGAAGTCTTGTAAACATCTTCAAAACATTTCCACAGCGTTTTCAACTCCTTATAGCAAGAAAAAGTGAAACAATAAAAGAATACTAACCAGGTAGTAAAGGTATAGAAAAGTCACAGCTAATCTCAGTTCAGATGTATTTTAGATAGTGCAAAATTAAATTAATTCTTCAGTTTGCAGCACACCTTTTGGCACTTAAATTGATCTTAGAGGGCTCTTAAAAAAGACAGTATTTGATGCACTGGGGTTTTTTTTCAGGTTTTCATATTCTCATCCACCTGCAGGAATAATTGTCATTTCTTGCTCCTTAAAACCTAATATGATTACTACTGTCATGGATCAGTTGACTGTCACCTTTCTGTGCCATGTGCACCTCCTCTGCACTGGAACGAAAAGCTAATGTGCTCCTCATGTGAGTCTCCAATAAATGTCACTGAATGGCAATACTGAAAATGTATCATTATGGAGTGGAGTAGAAATTACAAATACAAACAAGAAACATGATTAAAAAAAATAATCAAAGCTACAAAGCCAAGCATTATAGTTAAGGCAAGAATTAAGTTTGCCCGTGTTTTAGCAAAAGACACAGAGCACCGCCACGCCATGACTGCGTTCAATAATCCACAAACTAGAGGTGAACTGAGCCAGGGAGTCACTGAGGAGTCTGGTTGAAAAGATCAGATTTAAAACCTGAAAACCTAAATGAGCATAAGTACTACAGATAAATGGACTAACTGAAGAGGACTACTGCACAGCTCCAACAATGCTATTTCTAGTGTCAGTGATAAATGCAAATAATACCCTTTGGGCTTCAAAAAACATTATGTGGCCTGCATTAGGAAGAACAGAGCCAGCAGGTAGAGGGAGGCAATGCTTCTCTTCTACTTGCCAGAGGAGGAATAGGTTGGATTTTAGGAAAAATTTCTTCACAGAAAGGGTTGCAAAGCCTTGGGACAGGCTGTCCAGGGAAGTGGTGGAGTCACCATACCTGAAGGTATTTAAAAGATGCATAGATGCGGTGCTTAGGGACTTGGTTTAGGGGCAACCTGGCAGTGCTGGGCTTACGGTTGGACTTGATGATCTTAAAGGTCTCTTCCAACCAAAATGATGCTATGATTCTATGATTCTACTCAGCACTGGTGAAACACATTTGTGGAGTGTTATGCCTAGATCTAGATTCCCCAGCACAAGAGAGACACAGACTTACTGCAGCAAGTCCAGCAAAGGACTGCTAAGACGATTAAGAGACTGCAGCACCTGACCTATGAGGAGAGGTTGAGATAGTTGTGACTGTCCAGCCTGGACAAGAGGACGCTTACAGAGATTTCAAGGCCAGGCTTCATGGGGCTCTGAGCAACCTGATCTAGCAAGAGATGTCCTTGCTGATGCAGGGGGGGTGGACTAGATAACCTTGGGAGGTGTCTTCCAACCCAATGCATTCTATGATTCTATTCTATAAGATCTTATCCACATGTACCTGATGAGAAATAAAAGAACAGGGAGCTGGACTCTCCTCAGTGGCATCCTGTAAAAAGACAGGAGGCTGTGGGCACAAACAAAATACAGGAAATTCCATTTAAACATGGAAAAAAATCTTTTTTTGCTGTCAGGGTTGTCAAACAGTGCAACATGCTGCCTACAGAGGTTGTGGAGTCTTCATCCTTGGAGACACTAAAAAATGGACTGGATGCTGCCCTGAACAACTTGCTTTAGTTGACCCTGCTTTAAGTAGCAGAGTTGGACTAGCTGAAGTCCAGGGTGCCTTCTAAGCTCAGTCTTCCTGTAGTTCTGTGATCTGCCAGCACCTCCAGTCTCATGGTGCTGGTGCCTGAAGCCATCAAAGCTGAACCATCGGTTAGTTGCTCAGCACCACAGCTCTGGGCTGCAGCTTTTTGTATTTTCAGAAATTCAGTTGCCATGGGGGAGATGATAAATTTGAGAGGTACTTCTTTGAAGACATCTGATTTTGAGAACTTCATTTAAATACAGCAGATGCCAGTAAATGGCAGTTTAGGAGTGCTAATTATGCTCTGAATTATGATGTCCTTATATTTGATTATACATAACATCTTAGCATCATTACATATCATCTATATTTTTAGTGGTCAAAAAAAGACCTTTAATTTAAAGAAGAAATGGAAGAAAATGTAGCCATTTTTAAGTGCAACCTAAGTGTTTCTTGATGGAAACATGTTATCTTTTGGTATTTGTAAAACCTTATGAAAGAAATTTATCTAATCTAATTTTGTTTAGAGAACTCACTTTTCAAGGGCTAAAGTAAAATGAATACTGCCTTATATTAATATTTCAATTAAGATAATTTGAAATATTATTTTCTTCTAAATACTCACTGCAAAGATGTTACTCATAAGTATTTCCTTTGGTTTTTATTTGGTGCACATTTGCAAGTCATTACCAGTATGCGCACAGTGATTGATGTCATAAGGTTGAACAGTGGCTTTTCAAGAACCCTGTGAGACCTTTGGCTGGTCCAGTTACTCACCAAATGTCCAAATTCACCTTTGTTGCCTAGCGCTATTTGTCACACTGGGCACAGCAGGTTTACACTGCAGTGATCATCATGTCTAAATTTGCACAGCACAGCCTGGAATAGGCATTCTTTGTGCAACAGAAGCTCTTGGTTCTTTTTGGTACAGAAACTTGATAATGGCATTCATTTATTATCAGTAACTGAGAAGCTGGTTCCCTGAGGCAAGAAAAATGAGACTGAACAGCAAGAGTCAGGATAGTTTGCAGGTGAGAGTAAACATTTGCAAGGCCTTGCCTCAAGACTAACCATTTCTGGAGGCAAAGAGACTGCATCAATACCTGATCTATTAATACAGTAATTTTATGAAGTACACAATGTCCTAGACTGTTTAGCATTCAATTAAGCTTCACATTGCCTGTCAATAATTGCAGAAATGGCAACAAAATGGGCTTTGGCAGATTATCTTCAGCTAACTGGTGGCTGAAGGAATTCATCAGTTTTTTAGCTGACAGGTTTCTCTTAACACTGCAGGGAGGGAAGCATGGTGTGAAGTAGACATATTTATTAAACTGTTTTTCAATTTTGACAGCCAAGGAGGCAACAAAAGATTCACACCTTGAGTTTTGATACACTCTCTTTTGTAAAGCTGATCTGTTCAAAACCACTTGGAAATGTGCTGCCTTTGGTTTGGTTTATTTCAATTCTCTCTTTGTCACTGGCTTGTTAAGCTGCAACTCTACCCTTTCTTCTCTTGCTGTGTAGGTATGGTGCTCCTCCAAAGTTATCCTTCGGCTTACAACAGCTGCTTTTCTTGGTGAAATCTTCTGTTTGCTTCCATGTGACTTGGTAAGCTAATCCTACTGTGAGGTCATTCGCTGTTAATTGTCCAAGTCCAACAAAATAACTATTTCTGATCATGGGCTTCCAAAAAACCATTCCATGTGTTCACAGTGAGAATACTATGAACATGCTATGGTACTTGTGAAGATTTAAAACTTGTGGAGTTGTCATTCTTTTTCGATGGTGACATGGATAAAATAAGAGTATGATTTCAGACCCGGGCAACTCTGTAAAATTAATTTATGCTCTAAATTGAACTCTGCTCTCTGATATTCCGAAGTTGTTTGAATGATTCTTGTTTTCTGTAGCCATTTGAAAAGCTATTGCTTCCCTTCTGTCATTGCTTGGCTGTCAGTTTTAATAGTGGCACTCCAAAGCTGCAGTAAAAGTGCATATATTATAGATGGCACCGAATATCACCAGCAACAAGTAAATGAAAGCTGCCGTAGAAGAAGTGCAAATAAATACGGCAGCACACGATTTCCAAATTGCGGAGTGTTTGGGAGGCCGCTTGTGTGGAAGAGACACCGGCAGCCACAACGCCTCGCCACCCCTGAGGGCACCGCTTCCTGCTCGGGCGCGGGCTGCCCACAGGAGCTCCCGGCTCTGCGCAGACGGACATTTCTCGAAAGCTGAAGCCGTGCGGTGCCGCACGAAGCCGGGGGAGCCGCGACCCGAGGCGGGAGCGTGCGGCGGCGGCGCCACGCTTGCCCTTCCCGGCGCCCGGATAAGGCTCCGCGCAAGAGGCGCGGCCGGCGGAGAGCTGCGCGGAGAGCTGCGCGGAGAGGCCAGGGGCAGCGTCCCCCGCTTGCCGCCGCCACCGCCCCGCCGCGGCCCGGGGCCGCCCGCTCCGNCCCAGAACCCCTCCGCGGGGCTGCGCGGCCGCGGGCGGCCCCCGCGCCATGGTGAGTGAGCGGCGCGGAGCGGGACGCGGAGCGGAGCTCAGAGCGGAGCGGGGCGCGGCGGGGACCCTGGACAGCGCTGGGACGGGGCGCCCGGCCCTGCTCGTCGGGAACAGGGCGCTCAGGGCAGGGCTGGGGTCGCGGCTGGGGCTGGGTCTCCCGCCCGGGTGTGGGGCTGAGCCCCGGGATCGGAGGGGTGGGAGGAGAGGAAGGGGGCGACCGGGCAGGAACCCCCCTCTCCTCAGCGCTCCGAACCCCGTTTTCACCGTGCCCCGAGCCAAATATGGTCTTGAGCGAAATATGTGTCGATTCGGGGCTGGCAGCGGCTGGGAGCTCGCCGAGGTCTCTAGCCACGGGGGCACCTCGGTGGCCTTTGTGCATTGTGAGGCTTTCTAAGAATTTGCTAAATGCGAGTGGCCGCCAGGCTAATTAAACCCATTCAGACACGTTTCACTGCATTATACTTAGCTGAGGTTTCTTATCTGGTTTTCCCAGTCATTCATATCATTGCACTTCGTGAATTAGAAACAAACCTGGTGTTTAATCACATACTTGATGCTCTAACAATAACTTCATTTTTGCATCTGTTATTTCCATTCTTTGTTTTCTAAGAAGAATAAATGAATGTCCAAACTGTTGTATTCATTATGATTGGCAGTTTACTTTTTCAGTCGATTTTCAGAGCTGTTTTTCTAGTCTATTTTTCCAAGACTTCAGGCTTGTAATTCCTTTTCTGAGTGGCTAAAGTTCAAGGACCATTACTAGCCTTGGCCTAGTAGTCCCTCCATAAATTCATCTCAATGTATGAACATGAGACACTTGAGAAGTATCTCTCTTGTATGTAAAGGAGTACTTTTATACATCTCATGTACCCTCTTGAGCTTGATCTAATGCTCCTCCTAAAATGCCTCTATTTTCAGTGCTAGTCACTTATTCTGTGTATGTAGTGAGATGGCTTTCTGAGTTCAAAGGGTGAATTAACAGGAAAAATTCCTAAGCGAGGATGCAGTGTTACTAAGAATGAATATTGTGGTGAATCAAACCGTTTGCAATGCTGGATTTGGGCTGTGCACTTTCACTGGACTGTGTTGTATATGGGTTGGTTGGTCTAAAGAGAAATGGTAAGAATTCTGATAGCTGAGATACTGGTAGGAATGGAGAAATTTCTATTCACTCAGATTTTCCATTGTGAAATCTCAGAATACAGAGTTACAGAAAAATGTACCAGCAATTTTTCATAACAACTCTAAGAGTTTAATTATATTTCTATGAATAGAACAAGTGTTTTACTTATTTGGAAATGGTCTAATCTTACAGTTTTTCCTAAGACAAAACTCACAATGCAGCCACTCCCTTTTCTTGTAGTTATGGTTGAGATGATTTGTTTCCAAACTACAGAAAGTGAGTGCAAGGAAGCACACACTTTACATCACATGAAAGGGTCTACTGCTTTTCTAGGGTTAGAAATGAAAGGTGGTGGCAGCCCAAGCTGGAAAAAGATTCCCGTAACAGACTGGTTTACATAACTAATCAGAGAAGTTAAGCAATTTAAGCAACCAGAGAATGCATGTAAATGTGTTAGGAATGCAGGCATGGGAAGGTCTCTTTACTGTAGAGAAGTTTCTTGCTTGGATTGTGTTGCTCTGGGGAGCTACATATGGCCATACATTCTGCAGCTCTGATGACTATTCCTTTTGCTTTGCCAATAGCAAGAACCTTAAATGAACTAGAGGATTGTGGAAGCACTGTTACGGTGATAGAAAAGACTTCACGCTCCACATTCTCAGCAGAGAAAAGCAATTGCTGAATTCATGCTGATCTGAAGCAGGCAGGAAAAATAGGGAAGGAGAAAGGAGGAAATCACATCTTGAGATCTCTTGGTCGTATTTTTTCCTGTGGAATTATGCAGCTTGCAGCTATTATGAGTCATGGCAATGCAAGATCATGAGGCAAATGCTGGAGGAGAAAGTGTGGAATTTAGTTTTACAGTGGGGTTTTTTACTCTTCTTTGACAACCAGTAAAATGGCTCACCATTCCCATCTCCCACTGGTTCACTTGCTGAGTATTCACTTAAATTATTCAATTAAGTTTTTGATGAACTGTTAAAAATGAGAAATTAAGGCTAGTCTTAATATCATGCTCATAAAAGTACTAAACTCTTGTATATTTGTCTTATTCTGATTAATGCTTTCTTTAAAAAATCTGTCGTTAACCATTCCAGGAAAGTCTCTTTCAAAACAGATCACATAGTGAAATCAAAACATAAGTAAAAGTTTATAATAAATTATAATGCTCAAAACATCAGTAGCAGTGAAAAACTGGTTATGTCATGTAATAAAAGGTAAAATATCACAGCCATTATGAAGATAAATGCCATCTGTTTGAAATTATAAAAAAATCCCGAGACTCAAAATAAGCAATTCAAGAAGTCACAGTAGAGTTTGTAGCAAATACAGCTCTTTTACTTTTAACTGAAATGAGTTGTTAAGCCAAAAGCTTTTGTAAATTACATCTTACTTTGAAGAAAAATAAAAATCAAGGACCTCGGTAATCTAAGGAAACAGATACAACTTTCTAAATTATCAACAAAGAAATATGTATTAGAAGGTACTGACCATATTTTGTATTTACCCTATAGACAATCAGCAAGTTTCCTTTCTTTCTACAAACTTATTTATTTAAGAAAAGTTCAGTATAGGTAAAAAGCGTTTTAAAATAGTGACTGGAAACCGCAGGACATGTTTTAAGGAATTCCGGGGTATTCAGAAATCCTTAAATTCCAGCTTGCACATTTTACTAGCAAGTGAAAATTGAGCTGTGGAAAGCTGCCATTAGAGTTTCTTTGTTGGAATTCTTTGCACATTTTGTACTATTTAGTTTTAAAAAATCTTTATTGCCTATGTGCTTATTAAAATTCATTGCATTTATTTAGATGCCTAGCATTACAATTAAGATTTTTAGCACTTGAAATTTAAAATAAGCAAAATCTCACATCTGGTATTACTTTCAATATTCTTTCCAGCAAGTTTTGAGCATCTGAGATAGGGCTCTAATATATGTGATACATATTCAGCAAGTCTTGCATGACTAGTTGTACCAGGAGTAGAAATTCATGTTTATCATTGAATAGATATTTTAAAATCAGTGTTCAAGGCATAAGTCTTTGTTCAAGAAAACAACACTGTTCAGAACATAACATTAATATCTATTTAACTTTCTAATTCCAATAGGATTTAAGCATGTGCATAAATGGGCTAGGGCTTTTATCTGGGGTCTAAACAATGACCTTTTTTTGTCATAAAGGCAGCAAAATTTGCTAGAGACAGCAGGTTTTTTATAAGGTTTTTGCTTATAGATCCACCTGCTATGAAAAAATTGAAAAGACCATGTTGAGGCCCTTTACTTGTAACACAGCTGTTGATGCTACTCATTTGGTAACATGCTGTTTTTCCAGTTTTTTGATTGTCCTGCTGAGGTGATGCTACTCTTAGGTCAGTGCTAGTGTTTCCTTGTCATTTTGGCCACTCATTTTGTGGCCTGTAGCTCATAGAGGTTGCTTTTTTTTGTAGATGCAGAGTCTGGAGCAAGCTGACATCTACTTTCTTTTAGTAGAAGTGCAGGTTTATTGTGGTCCATTATTCTGCTGCTTCATAACCAAAGTCAGAGCAAATACATTCTCTAGGGATTCGTTTTACTTCATACAGAGACCTCACCAAGTCCTGTTCGTTGCTTCAGACCTCAAGTAAATTTGACCTTCAGGGCTTCCACAAGCCTTCAACCTTTGGGTTTCACCCTATCAGAGCAGTCTTTTGTAGTATTCATTTCCACTTATTTTTCATTTATATTTCCTATTATTTGATAGTTTTTTAGTAAAATCAGTTCTCTTGCTAAGAATGTTACTGCCTTCACATTTAACTGCGGAGAATTTTAACTAACATTCTTATTTGACTGATACGCTCTCTTCCATAGTTCAGACCCCCACTGCCACTTTTAGACACCCTCCCTGCTTCTTGAACTTGGCAGTATTGTAGTAGCCATTATTCTTGATTTGACTGCTCTAACTCCTTAAATTAGTTCCTTTGTGTTACTTAAAGCCAAATTTTGAATTTATTTTCTTCTTGCATATTCGTACTAGAAGTAGCTGTTCCATGAGAATAGTGTCCTGCTAGTAGAAGTATTCAAACAAGCCGCCTCCTCATGCCAGTCAGCACCAGCAGGCTAATTTCTTACAGGCAGCAGACTAAGCCTAGGTGATAACCCAGTTGTGACTTTATGTATTACTTCCCCCTGCCTTTACCTCCTATCCATATGTATCTGCCCGAATGGGAACAGAATGCTATCACTGCTTGAGTGCCAAGGACACATTTTCTCTGCCCTAGAGCAAGGGGAAAAGTGCCTGAAGTCTTGCATCCCAGCATGAGGCTATGGGCACAGAGCTGTCTTAAACCCTCTCTTGCGACTGTTAGGCTATGCCTTGCACTTTACACATGGCTATCCCCTTTGATTGTTTCAGCTAAGTCCATATAGAAAATAGGTCAGCCATGCAGTAGCTCAGGAAGAGAGTTTTAATTATATGGGTTGTAATCTAGAATTCAGGGTGTGTGCATCGTCATGGAGGTGGCTGGAACCAGTTCCAAAGATTTTATCAAGTACTGTGGAATCTAGCCCTTAGACAGCTATTTCTTTCAGGGAATCATAGAATGTCTCAGGCAGGTCATCCAATTGTTTCAGTGCGAGTAAAGATTTCTTAGAATAAGGCAATGTGCTAAAAATCCTTTCATTGTTTTCTCCTCCACAAATGGAAATTGAAAGAAGCACACACTTACAAAGCGAATCTCTTCCTCAGTCCCATTCTAAGGAACAAAAATGTATCACTCTTGTGGGAATCCTCCTGGTGTAATTCTAGCATGTCATTGATTCCAGAAGGTGCAGTAAAACTTATGGTGTCTGTGATGCCACATACTGTAGTTGCTGCTAAATTCTCCCCTTTTAATGAATAATAGCACAGTTAGTATTGAGATCCCAGAAACAGATTTCTTTATGGTATATTAGACAGGAGTGTGATGAGTGCCTTTCTAATGCTGACCAAGGTAAACGTGTGTTTAATTTCATTTTAACCTTGCATTTCACTTGGCACTTGATACAGATGGAGACTAACAAAAGTTGCTTGGGTAAAGCTGATTTCCCTCCTCGGCAAATACCAAGACTCTTCACATGCGAAAGAGCATTATTAAAAGGTGGACTACAACGGAGGAGAAACTCAGCAAGATTTCCAGTTTGTTGCTTGGAAAAATTGGGATTTTGTATTTGTTTCTATTTCTATGATTTGAAAACACAAGACAATACACCCAGTTGCTGTCTTCTGGTTATCTAGGCAGAGATGCCTGCTTGTATTAATAGCTGTGTGGCTCCCTAGTCCTGACTGCAGGCACCCTGCAGCCTAAAATACTCATTGGAGCTCCTGTTTTAAATAGCACTGCTAAAAATGGCAAAACTTCCATGTCTTTGGAGAAAGCATGCATCAATCTAACTTTAAATTTCCTTTTTTTTCCCTTTTCTTTCTGAAATTGTCTTCATAGTTGTTGGTTTGTACTGTCCATCTGTGAGTGCAAAACCACTTGCCTCGTGTTGAGAAAAAATATTTGGTGGATTGATAAACTGTTCACATTTTAGTGAAAATATAGCTATTAGTCCATAGAATTCATACAGAATATTTAGATGTGGGATTTTAGGATTTCCACATGGGAAGAATGGTATGAAGGGAAGGACAGTCTTACGTCTTAAGAAACTTAGCAAGACTTTTGGTTATTGTGGATTTGTTTGGGATTTTTTCCTCAAAAATGTCAGGAAGTCATGACAGGAATAATTACAACTAATTTTAAATTGAATTAAATGCTTATTTTGATGCAGTTAAAATTAAAGGTTCCCAAACAGGTTGCATAATATTAATGAAACCAGCCAAGAGGAAATGCCTTTCCTATAAGCCAATGAATGAAGTTAAACCTGGTGTGTGTTAGGCATGAAGCTATAGGGGGAGAATACCTTCCTTGTTCTGCTTTTATGTATAGCCTACATTCAAAATCTATTCGAATTTCACCTGTAGAAATGTGCAAGTGTCTCAATCCCATATTTATTTTTAAAATTTGGCTGCAATTTTTTATAATGTTTGACCTGACTTTTGTAAATCACTCAGATGTACTAAACTCCTGGCCAAAAACACTTGTGCAACTCTATTCAAGATATCTAGATTCACTTCATAGTTTAGCTGCAGTCTTTTGTGATCTTCAGCATGCCTTATTCCTCCACTTCTAAAAGAAGCATCGTAACACTTCCTTTCATACTCCTTTTTTTCTGTCTTAGCTATTCAGAGAGCAAACCCTCCAGGTCACACATCATCTTTTACTGTATATTTGCGTATGGCCCAGAACTTAATTTGGGCCTTCTGGGAGGTTAAAATAAACAAATAATACACCTAGCAACAGCAATAGAGAAAAAGCAGAATGCAAGATAACGTTGGCACAATTTCTCTGTTGAGCAACCTGCCCAAGGATGAACTCATCAGACAGAAGCTTAAATACCAGTATTTGAGTTTAAGCAAAGGTTTCATAAGAATTTTCATAGGTTGGCCAAGTATCATTCTCACTGACTGAATGGTGGCCTATGTGAATGCTAAAAGGTAATGAAATAGTTCCCTTCCCAAACAAAACATTTGATTGTGTGGTGGCAATGAAATAGAATAGAGGAGACCAGTCTTTCAGTCACAAGTTAAGCATTGCTCGCAAAACATTTTGGTCAGCTCATGAGGAAGAGACATTTGTAGTATGACACTGAAGATCTACAGCTGATCTGAAAATTAGTATCGACTTAGATCAGCTCAGCACTTACTCTGCATGTCGCGTGCTCCAGATCTGTGGGAGATGCAGCACGATAGTCAACTGCATGTGGAAAAAGTCATTGACCATAACAGTGGTAAATTTTAGAACCAACAGAGTTAGAGTTTGAAGCGTGCAACTAAATCATGCATGAGATAGTGGTGGGCATCATGAGTATTCTCTTAAAAGAACATTCATCCATACCCATGTCGTGGGCAGATTTTTGTTAGCTATAAATTGGAATAGGAAAAAATAAGAAACCGAATTGAGAGTAGTAGTGGCAGAAAAACATCTAATGGGGTTGATGTACTTAAAAAATGATACTTTTTTTTTTTTGCTGTAATGCACTATATTGTAAATGGATGATCAATCTAATGCTGAAATAAATATGCAAAAAAAGATGGTTCATGGAAGTATTTATATAACATGTCCTCACTGTTTTCTTTCCCAACTGTTACTCTACAACTGTGGAAAACACTCATAAGCTTTAATAAAATATTAATAAATCCATTCAGATCTTTAATGTTAAACTTGGGTTTGGTACTCTGTCTTTCAACAAAGAAGCTGCGTTACTTATGAATGCAGTCCTGTTGTCAATTTAATATATTATGGGCAATGTGGGATTTAGATGCCTGTTATACACAGAGTTGAAAACCCAGAGCAAAGGTTTACAACATGAATATTCTGCAAAGATACTTGTGATACTGTGAGAACTTCATTTCTCCATTGTCACAGAATGCTTGTAAAGTTAGTGCTTTTGTCTCATTGGAACTTGCCAGGTACAAATATTTAAAACAAGTATTTTGAATTTTCAACTGTAAACAGAAACATCAAAGGTTTCAGACCCCAGGAAGAAAAGGGTAAAAGGAATGACCCCAGTAAAGAAAGACCATATACAGTGCAGTGAACTTTCTTTCCTCCCTGTTTTTTCTTTTACCTGCTGAGAGTGCACACTTCACAAGATTCATGGTGTTTCTGGATGCTCCAGAATACCAACAGGCTTACAAAAATATTGTCTTCATCTTGGCAGGATATTCTTCATGAAAGAGATACTAGCTTTCTTAATTCTTAAACTTAGGTCTCTAGTTACATCTTCTAGGAACTCATGCCTCTCATTCCCTCCCTCTGCTCCAACTATTACACATGGTCTCTCAGCCTTTTCATCACGGAACTTCTTACCTTTCTAGAAAAAGGGAGAACTTCCTATGTAGCATCCTCTTCCTGTGCACATACCAAATACAGAGACAGAACCTATTATTTTTATGGGCTTTCTTTTATCAAGAACCTGGTTAACAATAAATTTAACTTTCTCGTTAAATGAGCATTTCTTTTCAGGATAATGTTCAAATGACATTCAAAACCTATTTGAGGTACATATGGACTTGCAAGGGCCAGAATTTGATTTTGGTTCATTTTTAGGTTTTCTCCTACAGTTCACTGTCCAGTCTCTCTGCCCTTTCACCTCTGAAGTAGCTGAACTGTTTTCTGTGCTAGCTTGAAGCTACTATCACAGTACCAGTATCCAACATAGAAAGTTGGAGACATTTGTTATATGGCCTTATTTTTAAAATGAACATGATTTCTTAATATAATGAAAAAATCAGGTGTTCAGTGGTGGGTGCTCATTTTACAGATTTAGAAAACAGAATATACAGAGTGGTTGTTCTTTAACATTTTCATGGGAAGGCACTAGAAGGACCTTTGGTATGGGACAGCTTCTACATAAAAGTGAGTATTGCCATGTCTGGGCAGTTTATCATTACACAAGCTGAAGTGTTGAGACAGAGATGTTTATCGATTACATTTGTTTTGGTTCTCAAACAAAGTAAATCTGAGATGACCCCATTACCTCAGTAAAGGCAATAGAACTGAGATCCTACACAGTCATTTTTTGCCGTTTCAGGGTTCAGGTTTCAGCCTTTAAGGATGACTGGCACTAATGTCCATTGGCCAGCTGTCATTTCCACATGCCTATCTGGTGCTACTTGTCTTCAACTGACCCTCTCATTTAGAGCCCTAACCTCTAAAGCAGGACTTTTAAGTGTGTTCTGTGCTCATTTTGCCTGAGGTCTGAAACCCAAAGACTCTCAGCACTGGATCATAAATTGCCACATCTTGAACTAAGAACTGAG
The DNA here is from genome assembly GCA_013401335.1 of Brachypteracias leptosomus. Lineage (NCBI taxonomy): Eukaryota > Metazoa > Chordata > Aves > Coraciiformes > Brachypteraciidae > Brachypteracias > Brachypteracias leptosomus. Next base: position 33,431 of record VYZX01001418.1, read on the forward strand.
TGCCCTCACAGTTGCTTACCTTCTGTTGTGGCACACTGGGAGGAAGGTCTGGCTTGTAGTTATTGGTGATTGCCGACACTAGTGCACTTCCATGGTGCCTCACTGGAAACGCAGGTCAGGGCCTTCAAGGAAGCCAGGTAAGTAGTGCTTCCATTCTGGGATCTCAAATGCAGGTGCAGCCCTAACTGGGATTTCAGAAGCCCTAATGGAGAAAGAAAAGAGATTCCTTATAGACATATTATAAAAGAGAAGTGAAATGTCTTTAAAAAATAAAGTGTAAAACTGTGAAATCTTAAATCAGTAACAATGTGTATCTGGCCTGTAACTTACAGATCTGTGTTCTTTAAAACAAAATAATAGAAAGTAACATATGAAACATTCAAGTCTAGGAAGTTATTACTTCTTTATTAACACAGAGTAACCTCATTAAACAACGCAACAAACCAAGGTATGTCACTCCCTGCCTCCCATTAGATGCTAGAGAGGCAAAACATTGAAACTAGAAACTGGATCTTGGCAGCCAAAGCGAGGCGATAAACATGTATCCTTCCTTAGTTGTGCAACAGAGAGTAATATATAACCAGCAGGGTTGGTTGAAACACAAGCTGTAACCACCACAAAAAATTTTCCCCATAAGTCTAAAATATTGCTGAAAAGCTCCTTGAAATTATCACTTCAACATTTTCTACAGGCTATACTGACATATTACAGGAAGTACATAATCTTGCATAAGTACCCACCAAACTTCAGTGGATTTGTAGTAGAGAAAAAGCAATATATCAGTAAAAGAACTGTCTGTGCCTTTGCAAACTGTTTTGTTCTATTGCCCATGTTTTCCATCTTTCTTAGGGATTTTTTAATCCTCATATCCTTCCATAGGCTTCCTTCTCTACTTTCTTCTGGTTTTTCCTCCTTGCTCCTTTCTTCTGTTTTTATCTCCCTTCTCTCCTTTTTATCTCTCACATAATAAACAACAGCAGATATTGCAAAACAATGCTGTGATAAATGAGAAAAACTGTGCTATCTGAGAAATGGAGCAAAGCTCTGATCTTCCAGACTTTGGTAATACTGTGATGTTAGCATCATTGCAGTCAATGCAGTTATACTGGTTGTGAGATGAAGAACTGTGGAGAGTTCTAGCTATTCTACCTAGAATAAATCCAGGCAGATTACCTTGTGGTTCATACCAATGCACAAAGTTCAGGTTTTGTATCACAGAAGCATATTAGTTTGGGTGACAAACATATGTTTTGGTAAGAGTTTTTCATGTGATTATAGTCTTTAGAAAATCCAAGTCCTTTGTTGAAATCATCACCCTTGTTTTATGGTAGAATTATCTGCATTTTCCCAGTGAGAGAAAGATCTGAGAGCCTTGTCCAAAAAGTCACAAAAGTCTGTGGGAAAAGCAGCAGGACAATCCTTATGGTTAAAATACATTCAATTTACCTCCATATTTAGACCCTGGATTTGTACCTCAAATTAGAGGCCAGCAATTGGTATATTCCATCAGAGATTCTGCACTGTGTTCTTTGTTAATCCTTTCTTGGATTTCCATTCCTTCAGATCTCTTAATCTGTTTAATCTCTGTTAATATGAAATGCCTGCCAGAGAAATCGGTGAACTTCAAAGGAATTTACAAGCATTTTGAGCTAAGCATATGTTTCTGTACCAGTCTGTGCCTACCAGTCTTGCACTAAAATATCCAGAACTGAAGCAAACAGTAGAGTTTCAAAAAAGCTGGATGACATTATTGTTATTTTTGTTGGATTTAATATTCATCTTTGATATTGTTACAGGAAGCTGTAACAGCTAATTCAATAGCTAATGCACTTGAATCTGTATAATACATTGTCTGAAGCATGCTAAATCTTTCTAAATGTATCTATTACTGACCAAAGCTTCTACTATTTGATAACAATTTTAGCTATAGGCATGGATCTTTATTGTTTAGCACTACTGAAAGTTTGGAAAAGTAGCACATATGTGATGTATTTTCCTTTGCATCATGATCAATGCCTCCATGATCCTCTGATTTTCACTGAAAATATAATTAAAACAAGAAGCTATATTTTAATAATGACTTAAAAAAATTCTTTATAAAGGATCTCACATTTCTAGATCTGAACAACCTATTTTTCTGATATAATCTGTCCCACACATTCCTTTTGGTTTTAAATAGATGTATCAATGATGAATAACCCATAAATATTTTCAGCTTGTTTTTCCACAGGGCCACTTTTTCACCTCAGTCTTTACATAAACTGCCTCCAAGGCCAAGGGGAAGTTCCACATACAGAGTATGTGGTGAACATGGTAGCTACCTCCGAGTTAGTTTTGCATGCCGCCTTCTCCCTGCTGCTGTCATTTGCATGTGGTGACTTTTCCTGTGCAAAAGTAGTCTGAGAAACACTCTGCAATTTGATTTATTTCACATGCTTAAAAGAAGAGTAGAGTAAATGGAATGGAAGGATTTGAAAGATCAGTGGCTGTGGTACCTCCAGCAATTGCACTGGAGACAATAACAAGCATCACAGATTGAACATTCTGCAGAAAGCCAGAATCTGCCTCTTGATTCATCTAGTTTTTAGTTTCGTTACAGAGGTGGTATACACTAACAGCAGGCTAGTGTTAGTCATTAAGTGCATATTTACTGTGACTAATTAACAACACTGATTTCTCTTAATACCACATGTGCAAGTTCAGTATTTCACAAAACATTTCAGCTTTGCTTCATCATTTTAGTGAAAAGATAAGCCTGTGTTTTTAAAGACAATATAAATTCACATATTTGCCATATTTACCTAGCTTTCTCTGCTTTAAATACATATCTGCTGTGTTTTCCAGAAGACTATTAGAGAGCAGCTAAGTGATACACTCAATAGGGAAATTGGTACTGTAATGTATTCCTAGAGCATTCACAGGATGTGCTGGTGGCCTTTGGAACTGTGCTTTTCAAAGGTGAGATCCACTGCTTTTGTGTACTCAAATACTTTTTGAAATAGCAAATTTTGAAAGGGATGGGTTGTGAATAACTATAGATGCCCATGCATTGTGTGAAAAATGACAGGCCAATCAGCAAAATAAAAAATGAAGGTACTAATTTACAGTGCACATGGCCAAATCAGCAATTTCAATTACTTTAAATGTGTTTTGTAGCTGAAACCATCTGTAAGCATTTAATCAAAAAGGAAGGTGCCTGCTGGTCCTGCCCTGCAGATACCATGGAAGTGAACAATTAGGAAAGTAGCTGATTTCCCCTCTTCTTCAGAGCTGCTTTCTTTGCCATGGGCTCTAGATAAAGCAGAATCAGTATCTGCATGACGGCTGTGAAAACACCTCTTCAACTATCTATTCTGGTTGAATACACCTCTTCATTCAATGTATTTTTTCTTTGTCAGAAAAATTACAGGGACATGACCTCACTGCTGCAGGATAAACCATTTTCTCTAATTAGAAGTTCCTATTATTAGCTTCCCATGAATAGTTTTTAACTTTTCTAAAATCGAAAGTGATCTCAGTTCTGTGTTTACCATCACACCTGCACACCTACCTGCAAAAGCCCCAAATTAAAAAAGCTAAAGCTGTATTTTACTTCAAAAATAAGAAAACATGCAAGTCATTATTTCTGTAACAACAGTCACAGACCTGTTAGGTTTAATCCTATTCCTGCTATATCCAGAAACCTGCTGTTGAATTCAATGGGAGTTGGAATGAGTGCTTAACAGTGAATAAATATGGAAGGTAGTTGTCAGTGATTTTCAGCGTGAAAATGATTTTGCAGACATTGTAAACAGAAGTGGCAGGTGGCAAATATTCAGTCAGAAAACTCTGCAATTGAAATCTACTAATAGAATACTTTGCTTTCTACAGACCTAGCTTTCAAACAGTTCTCAAAGATCTACAGAGTTCAGGGGAACTTTCAGTACTTTTCTTTATAAAAATTATAGTATTTTTATTTTGAAAACTTACTGTTCATGGTAATTTAAAGCTGTGAACACAAAGGGAATATTTAACCATATGCACTGTCATAAGACACTACAATCAGTGTTTTCTATTGCTCTACAATGCTCCAGTCTCTTTGAGAAAACAATAACAGTAATGGTATTTATGCAAACCCAGGTGCCAGTTGTGTAAACAGCTGCCCACATTCAACTTCACTTAGATGAATACATGCATGTAAAAGTCTCAACAGGATAAGTGACTTTGAAGAAGTAGGCAAATTATTTTATCATTTCTGAAGATGATTCACAGTTAATCTGGACCTTGATTCTCAAATGAGAAGTTACTTCATGCGTTAGCAATCTGGAAATTTTACATAGCTGCTTGTTTCCTTTATTATAGAAGATGCAGCAATCCTAAGTCTGAATACTAGCTAAAGATTTCAGTAAAAATTAGTATGAGATAAAAAGTTACTAGATTGCAGTCTTGTTACAGGATAATTAAAATGATTTTTTACTTTCTTTGCTCCTCAAAAAAATTGGTCTATGAACTAAATAAAAATTAGATTTTGCAGACATTTAAATGTTAAATGTTATATACATTGGCAAGTTTGAGAGATTCAGCTGTAGCTAGGTATTTGTAAAGAATCAGCACAATATATTTGGAAAGAGTCAGTACAACAATTAACAATTACTTCATGTTCTGGAACCATAGGACTTTTTGTGGATTCTACTTTACATTCCATTGGTTACAGGCAGTTCTTTGGTCTTTATATTTAACTGCCGCTGTCATGAACACCACATGTCCTCAGGACAAGCTTTAGTTCTTCAAAACAAAGAGTTCTGAAGACATTGATTTATTCCTTAGCTTTCCTCTTATGATTTTTATGAAAGTATTGTACTTTCACAGACTGGAAATGGAGATTAAATGCTATATTTAAAATATATTCCTTTAAAGAGTGAGAATAGTTTTCAGACACTTTTGATTGATTTTGGTTTCAATTGCTTCCTCATCTGGATATCCAGATCAATCACTTGAGCTATTATCAGTTATGTCAGTTAAAAATCAGGACTTCTCAAAAAAACAACAACTTAAATAATGTGTTGTGGTTACACACAGCAGCTTTTTTCTAGTATTTGTCAGGTATCTTTAGCTCTGTCTCAAAAAAAATGCCGATGAACAGCCAACTCAAGAGCTCCCACAGTGTAAGGAGGCTGGGGTTTCACGCGTAGTATCTCCATCCTAAGTTTTGTAGCTGGTGGTACAAGCCATGCTTCGGAGCCTGGATGAGGGTGCGAGGATGTGCCACAACCAAGGGGGCTGTTTCCACCAGAGTGTGAGGGGGAGGGAGAGAATCAGGTGCTGTGAGGCTGCCTGCTGGGCTTGCTATGGAGTGGTTTCACTGATAGACTTTGACGCACAGGAAGAGAATATTTTTCCCACGCTATCTTCTCAGCATGCCTCCCTGTTATTTGGTCCTAGCATAGGAAAAATATTTACCCTAAGAAAGTACATGTGATACTTCAAATGGCAAATACATATTTTATAAGCAACATTTGGGAATCAGTCCTTCCTTTAGCTACATGCCAAAACGTGAGTGCATTAATTAGGGTTCCCTCTGTGCCTTCAATTGAAACCAGAGATGTGGCTGCAATATAACTTTCACGTCTGGAGTCTGGGCTTCTCCCAGGGCTATATCTGGATCCAGGAATTTGCTTTGGATCACTAGAGGGAAGTGAGTCAGTCACAAATTCAGTACCAGAAATTCAGTGATGCTCTAAAACTAGTGTTTTTCCCTGTCTTTAAGGACACTGGTTTCTATAACAACGTATGGATCTTGGTGTTATTGCACAAATGCTAGTATTTTAAAGCAGCAAAAATATCTGTCTCATGATAACCTTAAAATGGAACATATTAGCAGATTTGAAGTTTACTTACGTATTCCGCAAAACTTGCTTTCTTCTGATTACAGTAGGGACAAGAAGGGTCCTGCACTTGGGTCACAACAACCCCATGCAACGCTACAGGCTTAGGGAAGAGTGGCTGGAAACCTGTCTAGTGTAAAAGTTGACAGCCAGCTGAACATGAGCCAGCAGTGTGCCCAGGTGGCCAACGTGGCCAACAGCTTGCATCAGAAATAGTGTGGCCAGGAGGACTAGGGAAGTGATTGTGCCCTTGTACTCAGCACTGGTGAGGCTACATCTCAAATACTGTGTTCAGTTTTGGGCCCCTCATTACAAGAAGGACATTGAGGTGCTGGGGTGCATCCAAAGAAGAGTAACAAAGCTGGTGAAGGGTGTAGAGCACAAATTCTGTGTGGAGCATCTAAGGGAACTGAGGCTGTTTAGCCTGGAGAAAAGAAGGCTGAGGGGAGACCTTATCACTCTCTACAACTCCCTGAAAGGAGGTTGTAGCAAGTTGGAGGTTTGTCTGTTCTTCCAAGTAACAAGTGATAGGACAAGAGGAAACATTAAAAATTAATGCTAAAAAAGAAAAGAAAAGTTAATGTTGATAAAGCATATTGCTGTTGAGAGCTAGAGTGGAATTGGAGATTGCTGATTCTATTATTTTCTTGGTTACCAGCAAGTTATGGTGAAGTCCACTGTCCAATATCATGTCTCATCCTGATCTACAATGAGTATAGCAACCTTTTCATCAGTTATTGCCTTTGAGCAAGTAGCTGTGAAAAAGCCTAAAATCTTGCTGGAAAAAAAAGGTACTACTTTGTAGTATAAGTAAAGCCCGTATCTACACCAGGGTGGTAATGATTTAGGGTTGAATGGTCACCTATGTTTGGGACTTCCTAGAATTCAACTCCTTGGCTTTGCAATTTTCTTTTTATAGAGTTATATTCTTTATGCAATTTGGTTTGATTGATATTTTAGTTATGTTTGTGTAGCTGCTACAGATTTAAAAATCCTATCCCTGCTGTGCACTTTACCTAATACGCAAGTTATGCAGGATACAGTTTTTAAATTATTCTTCTGTAATGACACAATTATCCCTAGGTAGGTTAGCAAATGTATTTACTGTGTTAATGACAGGACCAAATTACTGGAAAGGCATAAATGAGGCATCCTCAAATTTCAGTTGATGGGCTAGTCGTTGACTGGGGAGATGCAGGAAGAAATCTCACTCTTCACAAGGACACATCTTTTCCAAGATGTCCTCTACCTAAGTCAACACTTGGAAGTTTTCTATTAGGTACAACTTATTACCATTTAGAAATTTGTAAACAGATTTGACTGCCTCCTCCAGTTACTTACATCTTGTGCTCTCCAAAGCAGCAATACCCAAATTAATGCTTGGACGGTGTGTGCACTCTGAACGTGTTTAATGAAGCAACCAAAGAAAGCTTACTTATTTGTACAGGATTAAATAATAATAATAAATACTTATGTTGGCTTCTTAAAATATTAACTTACATATTGATGCAGTCTTGAGCAATTTTCTCTGAGTATTTTAGAAGCCTCCTTAAAATCCTTGGAAACGGACAAATCACCAGGGCTTTGATTCTGTGTCTACACACAGCACTCGAAATGAAGTGTGGATACTGCACTTCAGATTAATAAGAGAAAATGACAGGATTTAGTTATTTTCCCTGTGTTTGTCAGCTGACAGGCACAACAGCTGAATCCACAATGAGTTGCTACTGGCAGGGCTGTGGCTACTAACCAGTCTTTTTAGTATCTGCTTGTGTTTTGCCTGTGCGTAAAATTAAGAGTTGCTGCCTTGCTGTGTGCAGAGGCCAGCTGATGGGCAGAGGGCAAAAGGCAGTGATTGCTGAATCCCACAGTGATGAGAGCTGAGGGGGAACTGGAAGCCTCTGTCTTAGGCAAAGGCAGGACAGAAGTGACCAGCTGCTGCTGTTGAGGCAGAGGCTCCCAGACCACATTGCAAGTGCTACAGTCACTCTCATGCTGGAGAAACTTAAATCCAGTCAGTGCTGTCTTCTGACTGCTGCAAAATAAACTGATTTTTTTTTTTTTTTAATTCTTGCTCAATATGCAGCAGCTCAGCTAAGAAAGTGGCATAGATGATTAAAAATCCAAAAGTGACATTATAGCAATACTACTATATTCTGTCCTACTCTGAGCAAAGGACTCTGCTTGTAATAAGAAAAAAGTATTTAACGTTGCTTCTAATTTTTGTGTCATGTCCCTAAGCTACAATTATAAACCACAGTTAGCTACTGTTGTTAACAAGTAGTATTGCTTAATTCTTATAAATGGCTGTGTTAATATTAAGGCATTTTACTGTATGATTGATTAATTGCATTGTATTTCATGGCGCTGTCAAGGAAATGTTCTAGCAAAGGAAAATATTCAGAAGCAACCAGTACAAATAAGCATACAGGAAGGCATTTTGGCTGTAAGACAAATATAGCTGTAAATATACAATGAGATGTTTGCAGAAAGCATTTTGAGCACTGTTAAGTTATTCTGCTGCTATGACTCTACTATGGAAAGTCGTCTTCATTTCTCTGAGTGGCACAGTGCCATGTTGCATTCAGCCAGACACTGCATAAATTGGTTACTTGTAGTTTGATCTCACAGCAGATTATTTAATTTTAATTTCAATTTGCTTCCCAAGGTAAGTATGACATCAATTAATATGGCAGAGATGGAGAATTCATATTAAACACTGCTGCTCCTCTGGGATGAGCTCTCTCAAAGCATGTTTGGAGAGGAATTAAAACCAGAAACTTTTCCCACATGTCCTTATGTTTCTTTTTTTTTTTATGGTTAGAAAATGTCTTTAAACATTACAAACAATGAGAGGGCTGCTGTTCCTCATTCTTTAAACACATCTGCAAATGTTTGACTTAACCTGTGATGTGTGCCATCATCTTTCTCATACCTTTTTAAGGTCCATTATACAATTCCTTCTTCAATATCTTTCTCCTGCCAGACCTTTAAAACCCCTGTCTGATTACCATTTGAGTGAGACAGTTTTTCCTATAACATAACAGACATTTTTTCTGAATTTTAGTTATTTTAAGTGCAAGATGCACTTAGGATACCAGGTACAAACTTGATGTTTTAATAAAGGAAGAGCTAGCATATGCTTTTTTTTTTTTTTCCCCCCCAGTATTTGAATCCTCTAGTGTGTCATGGCATTAGGTTTTCCGCTTTGCTTCTTTAAATATGTGATTTAGAGGATCTTGTTATTGCAGAGGTCAGGAAGAGTCTTGAATTGGTCACTGCTTAATATTTGTTACGCCTGTTAAGCTGATACTGGTTTTGAACTGGGATATTACCAAAGGATCACCCCATTCTATTCTGGAAAAACAGGAACTTCAGAATACTTAGAAAATAGTTCTGCAGGAAGCTTTCTTTACGAACTGTGTCATCATCATTTGGAATTTAAAGATCTGTACATAAATGATACAAGTTTTGCACAGCAGTATTATTACAAGAAACACCATGGATCTCCATTTTCTTGCAAATCAATGATTTTGTCATAAATAGCAATTGGCAAGAGCGCAGGGTCATGTTCAGAGCAAGGGCACAGATTCCAGTCCCCACCAGGGCAGGAGGAGGCTGAATGTGGGTGTCCTGCAGCACAAAGGCAGGCAGACTGCATTGCAAAAAAGCTGCAGACACAGCAGCTGCGTGTCCAGCAGCTTTGTCAACTCAGGGACCTTCACATTAAAGCCCATTTTGCCCCTGAGTAAGTCCTGGCCCATGACCATCTTCTGGGACCTCTCCTTCCCACTGCACTTTCTGGAGACTTCAGGTTTTCCAGGTATAAAATAATGGCATCACAGAGCTGATTCTACCTGCCCAGGTATTTTTCCTACCACATCAGATGTAATTTAAATAAAATACAATATGCTAGAATGGAAGCAAACCCCCCAGATAATTCCAGATTATTGTCTTCTGGAAATGGAGAAATAGTTTCACCAGCAGGAAAAAAAAAAACCCAAACCATCAAAACTATCGGTAATTGCTGAAGCTTATTAACTTTCTTTGTTCTTAGTTTAGTGCAAATGCAGTAAATATTTGTTGGTATCTAATTTAACTATTAATTCAGTCTTACATTCTTCGCAGAGAGTGAATATTTTTTTTCAAAAAGCGGCACATATAAATGCACTATTACATTCACTGGGAGATGTTTTAGATGTTTTATTATAGATTTTTTTCCCAAAAATGTATTTTTGATTTTTTTTTTCCAAAATGCTGATATACTTATCTTGAAATTTAAGGCCCAAATTCAGCAAAGCATGAGAGTATGTATGTAAGATCCATCAAAGCCGTATTTTTTTTTATTCCTCTTACAATGATGCACATATATATTTATGTTACAATTTTTCTTAACAGTTTCTTTCAGTACACAGGTCAGTCTAACTGCAGAAAAGGTGATTCTATTCTACTCTTCTTAGGTTATATAATGGCTTCTGAATAAAAATACTTTTACATATTTATAACATTATAAAGAAAAGTATTATGTATATTTATGTATTGAGAGTGTGGTTCTTGCTTGAAATTTTTCACTGCCTCATTTGCTACACAACAGTATTCAGCAATAAAAAATGAAGCATTGCTCATGTCCATGCAGTAGAAACAAATGAGCTTCTACATAAAAACTGAAATCAGAAATATAGAATGTTATGTAAACATTTGTCAGCCTCTTGTTCTTAGCACTGTGTTTATTGATTCTTAAAATAATACTTCAGTAATGTTGATAGATGTCCCCTAGAAGCTGGCCTGGCACCATCAGTATTACAGCATACTTTAAAAGGGCCTTTTCTGCCAAATATTTTTTTTTTCAGCACCAGGTTCAGCCAAAGTAGCTTCTGCCTGTTTGTCCTCTTATCTGTGCCATGTGCTGGGTCTGCAGCGCTCCTCTGCTGTGTATTCATTCCAGCTGTTTCAAAAGAAGCAGCTGATAACCTATATCAGGAATTAGTTATTTTTAACCCTGGTCCAGTTGCTGTGACCCTAAAAGACCTTTTGGTGTCTCAGGGGCAGAATTAAGCAGTGTGGTGCACAAGCTGATTAAAGCCATTATGCCTCTGAAATAGTTAGTTATTGTATTGTATCTCCAGAGAGACAAATGTAATACTTCAGCTGCTTCCAGAGTCGCCAAAAGCTCTCAAGGATTACCCTGTTAGAGTATTATATGAGGATGAGAGGATCTGATTCAATGAGATACAGACAATAAAAAATGAAGCCCTTAAGGGAAGAGCCTTTTTCAGATTAAGCCAACTGAAATAAATGAAACAAACAGGAAATAATTATTAAAATGAGAAGTTTGGCCCTTTTTTGTAAAATGTGTTGTTTGAAAGGTATCACTTTCAAAAGCATAAGAATCCCTTGGTGTTTCCAAGAAACTTCAGTTATCTGATTAAATTCCTACCACGTTAGTTGTCACCAGTCAGTGGCTTTTTACACGAGCTGCTAACCTTTGGTCTTGGATGCTGTTGCAGAAGTGTTACCTTTAGTCATACATCCCTACATTACAAAAAGGGTATCTTGGGCATCAAATAAATTGAGATTTAAGTATCTAGAACAAATTAGTTTCATTGTGTTGTATCATTGTTTTAATAGCTGCTTATGAAGAATTAAGGAGTTTTTCTCATTAGAATTCTGCTCTCTACTCTTTCAGAGACCTCATCCATCAGTGTGACCAATGATATATCAGATAAAACAACTCCTCTGCCTTAGTCACTGGAGCCCCTATTCAGCCAGGAACTTAACCATGCACACAGCTTTAAATATCTGAAGCACTGAAGTCAGTAGGGATGACACTCTTAAAATGGCATATGAGCTTAAGTGCTTTTCTGAGCCAGGCCCATTATTTTAATGCACATATAATAAAACTGGCACATCACGGGAATTTAAAAGAAAAAAATAAATGTTTTTAATTTTGTGTCTTTCTTCTTGTGTTTTAGGAGCACACATTTGTTTGTCTGGTGATTTATAGCTGCCAATGATCTACCACAGTTGTTGCCTTATCTGCTATTCTGGCATCTTCTGCTGTTTTTAGTAAACAGAAGAGAACTATTAAACACAAAGCCAAGTACTCTTAACCTCAAGAGAGAGACTTCGTACAGTATGTTCTGTACAAAACTGAAAGACTTGAAGATCACAGGGGAATGTCCTTTCTCCTTACTGACCCAAAGTCACGTTACTGAGGAACATGACAAGGACTGCACAGAACACAGCTCTAGAGCAGCTTTGCCCATCTGCAAAGAAGTCCATGAAGAAGATGCTCAAGGAAACCTTCCACAAAGGAAAACGAGCAGAAGTAGAGTGTACCTGCACACATTAACTGAAAGCATCTGCAAACTGATCTTCCCTGAGGTAAATAGATACTGCATAATAAAAATAATTTAATAGCATTTAATTATAAATATTATAAAAGCATTTTATGCAAGTCTTTAGATGTAAGCCTTTAGAAAGTTGTTTTGACTTCAAAGTTTGTGTTCTTATGTAGTTCTGCATAGTTAAAATCCTCATTTCATCCTCTTCCTTCCAGATACAATTTTGCCCCAGT
>VYZX01001418.1:64573-99981 GCA_013401335.1 Brachypteracias leptosomus
TTACTAAAAACTACATTTTCCTGGGGTAATTTGTAAGTGCTACCTAACAATTCTCTCAGTTCTCTCTGTGCTGAGAATTCTAGATGTATTATACATGCAGTGTGTCAGGAAATGTAATGTGCAAGTGATGCAGAAACATGCTTTGGAGTGTTTGCTTAGAAAGGAAATTCCAGTCAGGTTGTGTAAACTGGAACAGAAGCACACCAGTTTAAAGCTTATTCAAGGACAGCAACGCGGGTATGACGTTATTGAAATGCCTACAGGTTACTTGCTTTAAAATTGCCAAGGGAATCTACAGGTGAACAGAAATGATTTAAAACATAAAAACACGTATACAAAGTTGTTAATATTACTACAGTACGAGCTTTCCTATTGTGGACAGTGGGACATGAGTGGAGAGCTCTCAAGGGTCTGCCTCTAGGACTGTCAGAATAGAGCTAGTTACGAGTCCCTAGTTTAGAATTCTGCCTCTCAAACTGGCAGATCCATCTGCATAGAAATTTCTCTGTGCCACACAGTTTGACTCAGGGCTGGAGAACTACCCTGCTTACACACATACAGACATTTCCAGTAGTATCAAATTGTCAGTAAAACACTAACATAAACACTAGAATGCTAGTGTTTTTTGCATAGGAAGGTTGGGGTATTTTTTAATGCCATTGAAAGAAGCAAAATTTTTATCATCGGGGGGTTGGATGAGATGATCTCCAGAGGTCACTTCCAACCACTACCATTCTGTGATTCTGTGATTATTAGGTATTGTGCTAACCTCTTGAACTCTGGGAATTTGGCATGCCAAGCCATAAAAGTCTCGCTTCAAGCTACTTGACACTGAATCAGGTTTTGCTGCCTGAATATTTACAGGGAGCAATTGCATTAGAGTAAGGTGCCATCCTGTTAACTTGCTGAACTTGACTGGTTCATTCTGAAGCTCAATATACTCCTTTTATCTTACTATTTTTCAGTAGAAACTCATATAGAACATGTGCCATCAGAGCCTTGAGAAAAATCCTTATAAATGACTAGCCCTAAGAACATTTTAAAAGCATATTTTAATTCAGATTTCCTGTAAGCAGCATCTGAATAATACTTGAAATATTGAATCCTGCTTTTCCTTGAGGTCCTATATCCATCCAGGATGCTCTAGAAATAATTCTGTGACACAAAAATCAAACCTGAAAGTCTCTCTCTATATTATATATATACACACATATCTGCCTTGCATGCGTCATATATATACACGCACATATAAAAGTGTACATATTTGTAACATTTTTAACAGTAGTGTTTCAAGGAAACAAGAATTATGCAAATATTGCTGACTGATCTTTGCAATATTGTTTTGGTTGGAAAATTCTGTTCCATTGACATGAATACCCAGAGGCTTGTAGCATTCCCATGTGGGTGCTCTGTCACGGTCGGGACGGACAAAGCGACAAGACAACAAATCTTGGTAAAGCAAGCTGGCACAAAAAACCCTTTTATTAAGCCCTTTCTTTATCTATTTATACTCTTTTTCTCCTCAGTCTTCCCAAATGTGTCTCCATCCCATTGGTCCAAAGTTATGTAATTTCTCTACCATTGGATAACAATTACACAGTTCATTTCAGCACATACGCCTCGTCTTGCAGTCGACATTTCCTCCAACTTGCTATCTTGTAGCCACTCTTGTTCCTGTTCAAGGGTAGACTGGAATCTTTTCAAGGTCCAAATCACTCTGTTCAAGGGCCTCAGTCCAGCTGAGGTCCCTCACAGTGCTCCAGGATTAAAAAATATGGGAGTATTTGACTACTGACTCTTCTGTAGGCTAATGATACTAAGCCAGTAGTGACTGAAGTCAGTAAGAATCTATCCATGCCTATCATTCTTCTCTTGAATGTTAATAACCAAATAGGCTTCTAAATAAAAAGGATTTTGTTCTCCATATCTACTGAACGGGAGGAGCTCTTAGGAGTAAATTTCCTTTTGTTCCTGGGAAAGAACTGTTGCTAGACTGGATGATGGCTATACTCAAAGTCAGATTTCATATAACTCTGTCATTCAGTAGGATGTTCATTGTGGCAGTTCCTGACACCTTCCTAAGTGTATCTCTGTCAAATAAAATGTGCCCTAGGTTGAAATTCTTATTACAGATCAAATTCATCTTCCAACATTACATTTTATAGCTCTTTATGTTTTTAATACACCCTAGGCTACACTACCAGCTAGGTATTACCAACTAGGTAATCAGTGTAGAATTCCTTTTTATTTCACTTTTTTTCTGAAAAGTTACAAAAATTCCCATGTCTACTTCATCCTTAGTTCAGAGAATAATCCTGATAAGGTGCTTATGTGTACACAAAAAGCAATAGGCTTGAAACCGAGTGAAGTAAATAGGTTTAGGCACATATTTAAAATAATGATTCAAGAAAATGCTTTAAAATGTACTTTTGTTCAGTCCTGTTCTGCAAAAAAACCCCACAAGTCTATGTTTAGCTTTAAGCATAGCTTAAGAATTTAGGTTCTTGCTGAAGCTGATCGTCATTTAAGTTTTTTGCTGAATTAATATGTATTTAATAAGGGACAATTCTTTTTAATTAGTCTTTTTACTTAGATCTTAAATAGTCCTTTCACTCTTTAACTAGCCTTTTCACTTGAATTAAAGCTAGTGGGAAAAAGGAATCAGAAAGCCCATAAGCAAATTGTTGAGATAAACAAAAGGAAGGCAATTTAACTGATACAATACAGGGAGATTTTGCAAGGAAATGAAACTGTTGGTTTTAAGCTGATGTCTTGTGTAGTATTATGTTGTATGATATTATGAAGTCTTCAGAAACTATGTAATGCTATTTATATATAAATACCTTAGTATTATGCCCAGGACAGTTTTGTTATTATATGAATTTTTATTTTATTAGTTAATGAAGATTTTGTGGGGCTCATTCCTGTTCACAGTTACACTGTGAGGGATGATACATTTTTATCACACTGCAGTTTCTTTGCCAAAGAGGTGTAAATGGCCCTTGAAATGAATAAAAAGTGGGTCCTTTGAATCTTAATAGTGAGGTAGCTAAAGTAAAAGCTACAGCAAAAGAATTTAGCTGATGTTCTTTCATTCAGTCAAGACCTGGTAAGATTTCAGGGAGATGCTGGAAAAAAAATAACTCATTGCTGGTGTTGGAGGAAGTGCAATTAGTGTGGAGCTGATGTTTTCTTTCTCTCTGAAATACTGTGCAAAAACAAAGCAAAGAAACTCACAGAAACTGATAAAACAGTGAAGTGCACAGACATTAGAGCCCCAGGACAGATATACTTTTTCCTCTGAAATCTTAA
Organism: Brachypteracias leptosomus; assembly: GCA_013401335.1. Lineage (NCBI taxonomy): Eukaryota > Metazoa > Chordata > Aves > Coraciiformes > Brachypteraciidae > Brachypteracias > Brachypteracias leptosomus. Next base: position 67,886 of record VYZX01001418.1, read on the forward strand.
AAAGGAAGAATTCAGACCTCCTCCAAACCCAGTTTATTTCTCCCATCATTTTCTTTTGCATTCTCTGCAGAAACACCTGACAGTAAAGGAGGAAAAATCAGTATTTCCAGCCAAAAGCCATCAGAATTAAGGGAAATTTCTCTTAAATCTTGGCAAGGGGGCCCTTTTCCAATCCCCACCCATCCTATAACCTAGCAGGCCGCTCTAGTTGCTGCCATTTTTTATGCCTGCTCATTGTTCTGCAAAAGCAGTGGAAGGGGAGTTTTTGTTTCCTGCACCAGCACTAATTTTTGTGGCTATTTGCCATATAGAGTACAAGGGACTTGGTTGCTTTCAAAGTCCTGCTCCAGTTTATCAGAAGAGAGCTTGGCAGGAACCAAATTTTACTTTGAGGCTGTTTCTGAAATGAAAGATAGGACTTTCTTTTCTACCTCTGAAGTCTGCAAAATGTGTGCCACAACAGTCTTTAGAGACCTGTAAAACCATCTCTGATGGTATGGCTGCTCACAACTGCATAGGAAGGAAATACTCAGGTATAAGCTATTTTTTTCTTTTTAACTTTCCAATCCTATTTGCATGAGTTCACTGTCAGTCCTTTTCTATTGAGCAAGGGGAGAGATTAAAACTCACTGTCTTATGTTACTCAGCATTGCTATGATGCTGAAGGACAAATGAAAGATGGAAGACAATCAATGGTTCTGAAACCCCTGCTACATTCAGATGGAAAAGTTTAGAGATATGTACTCTCCTGAGCACAAGCAGTAGTATCTGAATGTTAAATATGCAATTAGGCTGAAAGATGAAGCTGGAAAGCCAGTCAAAGAAATAATAAACTGTGAAAGAATCTAAAACAAAGTAAACAACCTTATAAAGTTGTGTCTCATTTGCTTCAGCGGATTTTTGATGCTGACAGTAAAGTCGAGTCAGTGGTTTCCTAATATAAATGGAAATGAACACATTGCTTTGCAGCTCCTTTATAAGGACTACTTTGAAGATCTGTGCTGAAATGGTTTCCCATCTTCTGAGCAGTACAAAGTTACAAGGTTCTTGTGCCACTACATCAGCAAATGCCATGTTTATAGGAGTATCCTGCACACACAGCATATAATGGGAAATAACCTAGAGGAATATAGGCAGCAACATCTCAAGAATATGAAAAGAGACAGATTAAGTCTTAGATGTACTTTCACTTTTCTAATTTTTTCAGCCCAAGCAAAACCTGCTGAAGAAATATTGAGGACAGTAACGTTCTCAGCAGTTTTGGACTACAAGCCTTTGAAAATCAACAGGAGTCTTCCCACTGATTGCAGAAGGTGTTAGGGAAGATTTGGACATATGATCCATTTGCTCTGCATTGCTAAGGTTACATTTCTATCAGAGGAGCATGTAACAGAGCCCACAGGATTCCTCAAATCTACACAAGTTTCTGCATTACATAACAGGATTCACATAGTGAGGACTGCTTCAGTTATAGCTTGTCAATATCAGTATCGGACAATGAATGTAGTGGTATACTGAAATAGTGTACAGGGGTACAGTAGAAATAATGAATTCTGCTGAAGTGATCTTAAGTGCATATTTCTGCACCTGAGAAGTGTTGTTATGACAATACCAAATGTCAAGTCTCAGACCATGATGATGTCAGTAGAGTAACTCCAGTAAGTGAAATCCAGCAATACCATATAAGGCAGCATTTTATTCAGGATTACAGTAACAATATAAACTGTAAGTGCAAAGTCCGAAGTAAAAAATGCAATTTATTAAAATACTTTGTTTTATAGTGCTTGTGTATTAACACAAGCCATATTGAACTGAATGTAGATGTTCTTGGCCAGCTAGTGGTTTTCCCAAAGTTACTGTCTCAGCAACTGCCTTTTCATACAGCATAAAAGAACCCTACACTGTTTTGCTTTCATGGATCTCAACAAAGATTTCCAGATGAAGCATCTCACAACAGGAAAACACACGTATACCACCACTTAAAAAGAACAGCAGTTGGTTTTCTCCTATAATCACTGACTGCAACTCTTACGGCTTTCTGATGACCAGTGCAGGAAACCCCTTCTGAGAAACATGTTCAGAGGAATACAGAGTGGAGAAGCCGCCTGGTAGGATTTCAGTTACATAAAACACTTTGTAAAAAACTCCTTTCACATCAGCATTCCCTCCCATGCACATCCCAGTTATGGCTAGTGCCACAGCTACCCTCTCACTCCCAAATATCAAAAAGCCCAAATATCAAAAAGCAGCTGGGCAGCAGGTCATGAGCTGTACCTAGTGCATGAGGGTCCCCAAATGGGAACAAGATTGTGCGCTACAGTGAATAAGCTACAGGCTTTCTGGAAGTGCATCAGTTGCAGTCCAACTAGTTGCATGATGTGCATAATGCCTGTGACCTAACAGTCTCAATAGGGTTGGCCCTTGAAAACACAGCCCAGTATTTACAGCTTAGTCTGGCATGTACTTCATCTTGTTGAGTTAGAGCCTTTCCTTCAGCTGAAACCAAATCTTGCCTACCAGACCTACCAGATAGTCTTGATTCAGCAGGCATCTGGAATGGAGGCTGGTCCCTCTCAGCAAATCACTTCATTGAATTCTTTAATTCAGCATCTTCCAAACTTTTTCAAAGGGGTCCCTGTTTTAGAAAACTGAATCAGTCATTGCCTGCTTTAACTCGGCCTCTGCTGTTTTCAGTTCACATTTTACAAATCTCGCCTCAGATGATAGAACTTCAACTTGTAGTACAATGCCTTAATTGCAAGAACAGCCTGCAAAAGCAATCTACCAAGCCTGAACTTTAGCCTGAATTGTCTAAAGCAGTTTTGACTTTGCAGGTATCAGCACTTTTAAAAAAGCGTCACTCAGGTACACAAAATTGCCAGGATAATCTACTTTCTGAAAACCATATCCAAAAAGAATTTTATGTAACCTTCCTAGTATCATTTCATGAGCATTAGGGTTTACTCCAAATACACACTGAGCAAGTGGATTCCCTTGAAACTTAGGGAGAACAGGGATGTTGTTAACACTGATTCTCAATCTGGTCTTCTTTTTTCCTGCCTGGGATGTGGTGTCAGGATTTCCTTGACATTTTGTATCCCCAAAACTGTTTTATAGGTGTGTCTTTGTAGGAAGGCTACACAACATCAGAGGGCAAAACTCCCAGATCTTCCAGTAGTGTAGAGTCACTACCATCATTAGGCACATAAGGATTACAAAGGGCATGTAAATACAACATTTGTGTTGTAGGGTATGTTTTCCCATTTACCAAAACTTCCACCCTATCAAATAGAAAAAGTAGATGGTGACCTAATGTGCTCAAATCCTAGTTAGTTGGTGACAAGCTGACCCACCCTCAGCTGTAGGGAGACATTGCCTTTTGTATGGTTACAACAGCGTGATTTATTACATCACCTCTGTTGCCTGGAGATTGAAGAGATTTGCATCTCTTCAGTTTTTGTTTGGTTTTCTACATAGATATCTTCAACCAGTAGTTTGATTATTTTTTTCTTAAAATTTTCTTTCCTCCTTCAAAATTAGCATATATTTGTATGGTTTTAACTGGTTATATTGAAACTTCTTTTCTTGGCCATCCTTTAAAAAAATCTAGAATTGGTAGTAGATTTGGAATGTGTCAAACTAAGTACAATAGATTATTATGTCTACGTAACCTAAAAGCAGGGTTTCCCTCTACTGTTCTTGGAATCATGACTGAGACAACACTTCCCAAATTTCTAATGGTTATCCACCTGTAACTTGCCTCCTTACTTACTAGCAACTTTAACAGATCTTAACGCAGATTCAAAAGTTCACCAAGCAACAGGTGAGATTTCAAAATATTTTTACGTGCTGTCCTTTGTTAACTTTCTTACATGGAAGTTCCAAAACACATACTCCATCTTTGAAGTTTGTTTGGGGTTTTTTTCATGAAGTCTATGAAGAGTTCAAATTTTGAACTTTTAAAATTTAACTTTTTTTTGTTCCATGTATATGGTAACATACAATGATAACCTGTTATTTCTTAACTGTCCTTGGCATGGTGTCAGCAATCCTTTGCTCAAAACCTCCTGCTGTAAGGGTCATACCTTACTTGGTGAATTGATATGCAGCAGGTTACTGATACAACACTGCATTTATTCACATTGGCGACTGAAAAGGGCTCAACAATACAAAAAATCCCTAAAACATTACTGAAAACACTCATTATTATGCTTTTAACTTCACTAGCCTTTGAAAAATGGTTGCACAGAAACGGAATTGTCTGCAAGAATTGTGCCTCTGATTAGTCTCACTTTATGGGAGGCCTTTATCTTCCTGAAATATAAGTGGTTACACTGGGATGTGCCACAGCTGAGGAGGCATTTCTGCTCCTGCGAGGGCAGCCGGCGCCAAGGGCTCCGACACCAGAGCTCAGGTCACCCTACACGTACCTACCCAACCCCTCGGAACCTGCCAGCAACTTTGATTAATATTCGGACTCAGAGTCAGGCGAGTCTCAACGACTCCGGCTGGACAAAATAATTCGGAAGATCCTTTTTGGTGCGCAGGAAACTGTACGAGAGGTTCGGAGGGTCTCCCGCTGAGGGGAGCATCAAGGAAAACAAACCCGAGCGGGAGGTACGCGTTTCCCAGGCCTCTCCCTGCTTCCCCCTCCCACACGCGTCGGCCTGGGGCGACAGCAACACCGTTATGCCGCCGACGGCCGCGGCCTCAGCACCGGAGGAGGAGGTGGAGGAGGAGGCGAAGGAAGAGCCACCGACCCTCCGGTGCTCGCAGGAGCCCACCCGGGCAGCCGGCTCCCGCTGCGCCCAGCCCCCGCAGCCCAGACACCCGCAGTCCCGCCTCCGCCTCTGATTAGGCAGCAGCACGATAGCCGCGCCGGCCATTGGATACTAGGGCAGTAGCCTCGCTCGCTATTGGTTACTGGCCGATGCCACTCAGGGCGGTGCGGCCGGGGAGGTGGTAAGGCGATAGGGAGAGATCTTCTGCTCCGCGGCGGCGGCACCATGGTGAGCTCCGCCGGGCCGCCTTCCCTGCCCGGCAGACTGGGGCTGACGGGGGAGGTCCGGTCCGGTCCGGTCCGACCAGGCTAGGCCTGGCCCAGGGTGGGAGGGAAGAGGCTGCATTTTCTTGGGAAGAGGGAACCGTGAGGGGAGCCGGGCCGCAGCCCTGGGTTTTGTGGGGAGGTGAGGGTTGAGTGGTGTTGGGAGAGGCTGCTTCCCGCTGGGGTGGGAGGGGTGCGGTGAGGTGGGATGCTGCGGGGCGGTGGAAGGGGCTTCCCCACCCGGTGCCTGACCGTGCCGCCTCCTCTCCCTCCGCAGTACGGCTTCGTCAATCACGCCCTGGAGCTGCTCGTCATCCGTAACTACGGCCCCGCCGTCTGGGAGGACATCAAGTAAGTGCGTGTGTGTGCGTGTCCCTTCGCCTTGTCACGGCTGGGCTGGGCCGGGGCCTCGCCCCGACGGCACCCCGTTTGCCGCCCCACCGGGCCCCCCGATACCGGCAGGTCTGTGTAAGCGCCTGTGGGCCGTCAGCGGTCCCCGGAAGGTAGTTCTCGGCCGTGGCACAACCAGAGCGGTTCTTGCTGCGTTTGGCCCCGCTTGGGGCCTTTCTTAACGCCGCAAGACCGGCCTTGCTCCATCTCTGCTTCTTCCCAGGAGCCGCAGTGGAGGTGGCACTGGCCCTTGCGGTTCCCTCGCTTATAGAAACGATATGGCTGAAATAATGTGCAGGCAGAACGTCCCAGAAACCACGGAAGCCCTTTCTTGATCAGACCATCACATGAACCATCCAGCAGTGGCATCTCTGCATTCCTGAAGGAACTGAGATACAGGATTTGGCTAGTAAATGCTTTCTAAAACTACTGTGAGATTTTGATAATGTGCTCAGCTTGAAATTAAAAAACGTCACTGCTGTAGAGAAATACATACAGTAATGATTTTGGTCTTTCTTCTTTTGAATCTGATTTCTTGTGTCCAGCCATTGCTTGTCTGGCATTATAGCGTTTTCCCAAGAAAATCACCATCTTCAAGTTAGACTTTTGATGAATTGTGAGATTGCACAAAAATTTTGAAATGGGTAGTACAAACAAATTCTCTTTACTATCAATATAGGCAAAACTACAAGGAATGTTTTTAAAAAGACATAAAGTGCTTACAGAGTTCCAAGCTTACTTTATAAGGCTTCAGATAACTATGTAGTCAGAAGAAAGGGTTTAATATGATGTCTCGGTATCATATATTTTAAGAGAGAAGTAGATTGTCCAACTTGGCAAAAATCGTCTTTCAAGTGGACACTTTCTTCTGTACTTTAAAGGTTTTCCAAACCTTTAGTTTGGTCCAATTTTAATATGTTTTGCCATTGTGCTAATGCAATTTTGGGGGTCGAAGGACTGCATCTGAGATTTTTGTGGCCATGACACTTTTTTTCATTAAGAATGTGGTAATCTTACACAGTACCATGAAATCAGAGAATCATAGAAATATTGATTGGAAGGGACCTCTGGGGGTCATCCAGTCTAGTCTCTATTCCAATTAGGACTCTTACTAGATGAAGGCTCTGCTATGACTTTATCCTAGCTGAGTCTGTTTAAAATCGCCAAAGATGAAGAGTTGACAGTTCTGGTTCAGCAGGCAGTCACTGTTCCAATGATTCCTGGCAGTCTATAAATTACTGTTTACAAACACAGTTCTATGGATTGTGTAGATGAGTCTTCAGTGAATGTCACACAGTTTTGTGCTGTAAGTTAAGTGAGCTATGTAAGTTTATTTTTCTTACATTATCTTAACACACTGGCATGTTTTGAATTCTTAGGGTTTGATACTGGTTTTATATGACACATGTAAGTTAAGAGACTGAACAAAAGGTTAGATACACACATCATTTTCCATTAAAATTATAATAAAACATGTACAAAATATAATAAAGAAAATTCACTCTTTCCTGGTGTGCCATCCCTTACTAAGATGCCTTTAAGTATTATAGTCCACTTTTGTCCAGATTATGCACTAAACAGAATTTGTACTTAAGATTAATCCATCTGAGAAGATAAGTTTTGTCCTCTAGCATAAGATAATGCTGCAGACTATCAGAGCTCAGTCATGATTCCTGATGCCTTGTAGCAGCCCAACAGCTAGGCTCTGCTATTAACTCACAGAAAAGATGGCGTTCTGAAAGGAAAGTCTACCACAGCACCACTCAAACAGAAGCATGAAACATGATCTAAAAGAAAGAGCCAGCGTATATGCAACAGCTGCCGCAGCTCCTTACGCAAAAGGTGTTTGCAACAGAGAATTTGTCTTAAAAAGCAGTGTGCCCTAGAGTTTAGAAACCAACAAATCCTATATATCTCGCTGGAACAGATTATAGTGGTGCTGGTTTAGGGGATGGTACAGGGTCAACTAATAGCCACCAGATGTTTGTTGTTTTAGGTACTTCAGGTTCCTGCAGTGCATTTATAGAGATGTTGTGGAGGAGTTTAGATGTTTTATCTTATGTGAGCAAATACAGATTTCTTGCAAAGGATTTGTTAGAACTGCTAATCATTTAGGGAACAATGGGAAGATCTAGACCAGCATTGTGTCATGCTGGATTGAATCAGTGGAATCACCGATGGTTGATTGGAAGAGCAGTTGAAGTCAACAGTCTTCTGCTTAAAAAAAAAAAAAGAGACGGACTTTACACTGTTAGTTGGTTGGATTTACAACAGCTTAAGCATTTCTGTGGAGCAGAAAGGCCTCTGGGTAGTTCAGTACAAAATTTGGCATCTAAGCTTTATATGTTGAGCTGATCACATAGTGCTATTTTATTCTTCCTGAAGTCACTGAAGCTGTGAGTCAGTGTGGCAGAGTGGTGGGTTGTGATTGCTGAGTGATTCTCAAATGCCAGTAGGTGAATTTTTGCTTGATATTGGTAGAAGTGTAAGAAAACATAGAACTGAATAAACAAAAGTGCTGAAAACAGGTCATTCTTCAAAAAACTACATTCAGAAGAGTTAAATACTGAATTGAAAGAGTGTGCTCCATCTGAAGCATGAAAACTCTTGTCTTCTGTAACTTCTTCAGTCAAAAGTGTCATTGAATGAAGTTCTTAAATATAGAATTTGATAGACCAAATAGCTAAATATGATGCTCTTTTGAAAGTAGTGTTTTTGTTTAAGTCTCTATTTCTGCTGTTTCATTCATTTTTCAACATTCTTGTGAAACCACATTCTGCCTGAAAAAGATACATACGGAATTCTTGGGAAAGTTACGTTCCATGTTTTTTTCATCTACTTTTAAAACAGAGCATAACTAAAAAACGGGCTTTTTTTTTTTACACATCAGGCAACCTTTACAATGAGGCACTAAACTCATGGAAAAATTACAGTATATACTCTGAAATTTTACTGAATATCATTTTTATTGGCTCAATGGGAATATGGCTAAAGAACTAGAATTACAGTGCTCAAGACCCAAAAGAAATAAAAGGCATCTATTTCTGAACAACGTTGTTGATCTCAAATAGGTTGAATTCAAAATAAAATGAAGAAAGCTGGCATAAAAGCAATGAAAGATAATCTTGATTTATGGAGCCTTTATTCATCTTCCCAACTGCAAAGTCTCAAAAATTTGTTTCTCTTTAGTTTTTCTCTGCTGCCACTCATAGAATTGAGAATGTGGGCTGGTGGACAGATTTTTAGTGATGAAGCCTTAGAAGCATTAGAGAGTCAGGGAGTAAGAGCCACTTGGGAGAGTCCTTTTGCAGTTGCTGAATTCTACAGCAGCAGGTTGTTCTTGGTGGAAAATGAAGATGATTCAGTGTAGTTATTTCTTTTGCTTACCAGCAGTTGTGGGCTGCATATACACTTCTCTTTGTATTTCACTCCTTCAGCCTTTGGAAGGTGAGACGTAAGACCTGGAATACATGGAGATGTACTTCTTTGATCAGCATGTCACTAGCTCTGCAAAGAGTTAATAGTAAATAAACTGTTACTTAGAGCTGTTAACCAGATTTTTGCAGAGAAGACACTTTTGATTTGACACTTTTTAATCCCTTCCCTGTTTAAAAGAAAACTTCTCTCAAATCCCTCATTTTGTCACCACTACATCCAGAGGGCTGTTTCAGATTGTGTGGCCACAATTGCAATGGCTTGAAAAGATGGTTCTCAAGATTCCTTTGGCATGAGAAATCTCCAGTTCCTCTGCAGCCAACATAAACACTAGCTAACATAAACTAAAAATTGTCAGGCCTGACCATTCTCACATACATGCAGTTGTGTGCTCATGCCTGATCAAGGCCAAATTTGTGCTGCTGGGTGATAAGGTAGCGTACAGATGTACGTAGTGTGCGTGGGTTTATGTACCTGTCGAAAATAAAATAGAGAGATTGCCCCCCTTAAAAAAAAAAAAAAATCCAAGGCTTATTAAGTTCTCTCTTCTCTTGTATGTTTTTATGGTGGACATATTTAAACAGGTATGTGGTTACATATTTTTAAAAGGGACTTCTATCATGATAAAATATGATATCTTCTGCAATGGGTGTCACATCTGGCTGAGCTGAACAGCCAATACATGTGAAATTCTGAGCACCCCATTCATCAGCTCTAAGTGTTTAACAAGCATTCATAGAGATGTCTTCTTGAAACAGCTCCAGGCAATATATGGGAGCTAGAGCAATGTTGTCAGGAGGGAATATGTACATAGTCATTGTCCTGTGTTTTCCAACTATATCTCTCTTGTGTTTGATTAAATGAATCCCATGGGCTCCTAATCTGAATTTAGGCCAAGTTAGATGCTCAAACTGTGACAACTTCAAATATATTGCCAAGAAAAGGAACAAGAACTCAAATGTCTTATTAAGAAAGGCATTCATGTGCTTCATCACAAGACTGTAGAATAAATTAGTGTTTTTCCTACAGAGGTACATGAAAGATCTGGATTTTGGAAATGAAATGGCATGACCAGTCAACTGTAGTCTTCATCTTCCGTTTCTGTGGTAGAAGTCCCCACAAAAACATGTGTAGCCTAACGAGCATGGAAAAACTAGAACAAAAGTTGAAAACTCTGTATTTGCATCTTATCAAGTAAAGGTTAACAGACCAGACTTCAGTTACTCGGCGTGGCTTTTGCAGTAAAACCTAGCTGATTTAAGAATACATGTTCCCTGGGTAAATTTTCAAAGGCATTCCTAGCAATTAGATACATCAGTGTTATTACAAGTTGGCTAGGTTACATCAGGAGAGGTAGATGCTTCTATTCATTTATGCATTTAAAATTGTCCTCCACTGACTTTCACTACAACTTAGATACTTAGGAATTCATTGACAGGATGTGATAGTCTGATTAATTTTATTTGCAGTTGTATTCCAAAGTAGTAAATAATATAAAATCAAATGATATAATAGAAAATATACTCAAGTCTGCCTTTAAAAATACATATTAATTTTTTTTTTACAGGGAACAGAATTAGATTTTTTAAAAACTCACATTGTTCAGTCCCGTGGGAACACATACGAAAAACTGTCCACTTTTATGCTTCTTAAGCAAATCAAATAATAAAAAAACTTTTGTATCCACAGAATAAAGGCACTAGCTTGACTTACGGTGTCCATATACTGAGTTCAGAATGTCGCCTTGTTAAATATGTTTTTTTTCTGCTTCCTAATATGGCAAAACACAATTTACCTTTAGTGACAAATCCTGTAAAAATCAAGGGTTTAGTCTATTGCCATTCCTTAATATAATGTTTAGATGTAGTAATAATTCATACTATAGTATAGTTGCTTCTCAGAAACCTAGAAAAATACACACAAAAGCTGTGATGAAAGACCATTTTTACCAGTTGCAATGGTAAACTCTTAAGATGTGTTGGAATTCAGATAACTTGTAGTACAGATGCTGGTGGCATGGAAAGTCCTTGAAAAAACAGGTCCATCTGTCTCAAACTGGGCACCCAAAATTAGTGAAACCTTTTTGATCCGTGGCAGTTTTCCTCATTTAAAATGGGAATGGTGTAATTGGTCTCACAAGCTTGTTGGAGAGCTAATTAATGCTTGTGCATGAAAATAGTATAGAGATCAATTCCACAGGAAGGCTTGTTAGAAATAGCTCTGTCTTCAGAGCTGGCTTTGAAAACTATGCTGTAAATCAAGCCTGAGGTTATATGTCGATGAATGGGATGAAATAAAATATGGAATAGTTGTGTATTGACTGAGTGGGATCCAGCCTCAGTACTGAAAGAACCCATAACCTGGAGGAAAAGGAGGAGGTTCTTCACTAACGTTGCTGTGATTGGAACCTGAGTCCGTCTTTCTTGCTTTCATAAAACAACAAAAACTTCATCAAATGCTTGTTGCTCTTTATGAAACCCTTGTTTTATTTCTTCATAACCATTCTGGGAAATGTCACGTTCTGTAAGTTTTCAGCTGACCTTAGTTCCTATATATAGAGCAACCTATTAGAAAGCACATAGAACAGTACCATAGCCTGTACCCATCTGTCTGCAGTGTTAACAGTGTCACTTCTTCTAGGAGAGTAGATGGATAATCATCAGCTTAGAGTGTAAAGTTCATGGAGAAGCTGTATTTGTATATGTAGATACATACACATATAAATATTTATGTGTATATTTGTGCATATTATGTCTGTATAACCACAGTGTGGCCTGGGCAATAAAAATGCAAACTAAACAGGAGATAAGAATCAAAGATCAGTACAAAATATGAGGTGTGGTGTTTCAGTTAGTTATTGTATGCAGTTGAAGCGAGCAGAAAGCTTTCCAGGTATTTGCAGTATTTCTCAACAAGGGCTGGTTTGCAAGAGAACCTTGGTATCGAACTACTTTTAAACATCTAAGTGTAGGTTTGGATGTGCCTAGGACTTCAATATTTTTTGATCCTATTAATGCCTTTGGGATTTCTCGCATTAAATTGCTGACTTTCCTTTTCCTTTCCTATGTACTCCCCTTCCCAGAAACTGTAGAAAAAGTGCAGGTGGCTAACAAGTGGGTTATGGATTATACCACATAGACATGTATAGCTCTATATTGCAGTGGTGGAAATCAGTCCCGTGGGAATCATCTCTCCTGCTTTGTTGAACTGCTGTGGGCTTGCTTGGTATTTCCCTTTCCCATCCCACAGCTAATTTATTATAAAGAATGCTTGCTTTATAACTTACTTAAAGCTGCTGCTTTTTTCATGCTCAAAAACATTGCAGACATACTGTGTTAAATATCTTAATTGTCTTCTCACCACAAACACTGATGAAAAAATAGACTGCTCACTAGAGTTTTAGATTGCAAGTCCATACTTATTTTGGGTCATGTAGCACTCAGTTATAATTAATTGCAGTGGTCTTTGAAGGGAAAAAAAAAAAAAAAGAAAATTGATTTTTCACACTGCCTCCTCAGCACCATGTAGGTTTATCCAGTGCTCAAGATGGAGTGTTGTGTTCAATCAATCTCATAACAATTTTGAAAATAGTACAGATTGCTTATAGATGTCAGAAATAGACTGGAAAGCTGTTAGTGATGAAAAGACAAAAGATTAATTTTTTGAGTGTTTATCCAGAAAGTAGCATTAAGTAGGAACATTTATTGTAGTTTGTGTTTCCAAGTCCTTATTTCATGCTACTCCAAAGTTCTAAGCAGCGTTTTTTTAAGTTTTCTTAAAACTGTTGCTGAATAGTCCATTCTTCATGGATCGAGGTTAATATCACAAGATTTGTAGAGTCAGGACACTGCACTTCCTGCTCCTTCAGTTCCTCACAGCAGAAGGACCTGCTTGGAGGTCAGGAGTTTAAATTGTGTGGATGCCAAATTCTTTAATTTGTCTGGGAAAGACTTGGTTAGAAGGAAAGTGGCACGTTGTGAAACATGGTGTGAGTGTTCCTGCAGTGTCTCCCAGGTATTTTGCAGTTTTCCCAGCGTTGGGAGGTGCTTTTAGACCTGTCAGGATACCAGGTGTTACAAATACATCACTCACTTCTATAAATGAAATGCTTAAAAGGAGTATTTTGTAAATAGCATTCCTTTTAGTCCACTTATGTAAAAGGAAGCAAAATAATACTAGCTTTGTATTTTTAATAATATTTTTAGTATTTGGAGTAGTAGCAAAGAACTTGTACTTTTGTTAACTGTATCTTCTAGGATAATCTTGTTTTGAAAACCTAAATTAAACACTCTCATATCCAGGCTGTAAAACTGGGAAATAGCTCAGAACATTGGAGTCTATAAATACACCTATTTACTTTAACCAGAACGTCATTTTCCTGGACAGATTCCTATTTTTATTTAATCTTGTAACTTAATATAATTTATGTTTTTCCCAGCTGGGTGTTTTAAAATATCTCTGGACCATCCAGAACATGTACAAGTCTATTTTATGGATTTTTGTTTTTTCCTTTTGGGAGGAGTAGAAGAGTGGTTCAATATTTTTCTTAATTTTTAGCAAAGCGTCTTTGAAAAAAGGATGAGAAGCATTTTGAAAACACAAACCATCTGTGAAGTAATATGATGAGCAGTGATTTTGCCTTGAATGTAGAAGAGATGCAAAGACAATGATTCTGGTTTCACTGATACCATCTTTAGTTCTGACACACGTAATTCTGTTTAATAGTGTTACTCTTGGAACAGATTGAAACTTGACATGCTCCTATCAGTGAGATCAGAACTATGCTGGGTTTCTAAGTGTGGTAGTGTTATTTTGTCATTAAAATTGTTTTGACTGGTCTCTTATGAGCACTTTTTCCATGCTTGGTACACCAAGAATAGTTAAGCACAATAGTGGCAAAAATCCCAACAATACCTATCATGGAAGAAGTCCTAGAGGTGGTCTTGGAACTGGCTGTTGTGGTATGTTCAAGGTGACACACCCAGGCCATGCACTTGGGACTGGAGTTTTGATAGGAAGAGATCCAGTTGTGCTTATGTGACACTAGATGATCTGTTAAAGTGACACCAACGGCTTCTAAATAATGATAGTGTATCATAAGAGAAGCCTGTGCAACCTCAGGATACAAAGTAATTGTTCCATGCAGTCTTGTACCATCTTTTTTTCCTGTTTGTATCCGTTACATTTTCTCAGTATTTGCTGCGTGCGAAGTTCTGTAATGGGAAGGATGTTGTTTCTGTAAGAATTTTTTTTTTTTTTTAATTCCAGCTATATGACTGACTATAGAGATAGGATAGCAAGTGCTGCTTCACCAGAATAAAAAAGTTATGACAGCAGCAACCTTCTTGATTATGATTTAGTCAAGTTCCTATTAAATACTACAACCTAACTGCAAAACTATATGAAATCTACTTGCTGCAGAACAGGCTGTATAAGTAAGACCAACGTGACATGGCACCATGTCTGACTGTGTTGTCTGTAAGATCTCTAAAGATGGTAAAGGAAATCCTTACTACATCAAAACAGAAAAAAATACTTGCTCTATGTGAAATAAAAATGTGTGCAATCTGTAGTTGAAAAATCTGCCTTGCAAGATCTGTTCTGATTTTAAGAATGTTTTTTATTGGAATGTTTGTCCACACGTAACATTTCATCCATCTCTGTGAATTATTAACAATACCTTTGAACATTAGTGGTGTGTTTTCAAATACTAAACTAGTTTCACAATGGAAAAGATTTTCAAAGGGCCCATTGTACACACATAGTATCACCTGTAATGCTGTTCTGTGCTGTGAGACCAACAGCAGTTCAGGGGGTGTTAGCATGACTGATGGAGGACAGGCTGCTTTAAGACTTGGTCCTGCTTTGATCTGCTCAATAGAAATTTTTCCATTGATTGCAAGGTCAAATGATTTACATGAAAAATGTTCTCTGTATAGCTGTGTTATCTTCCATGGTGCAATGGCTAAGGTTCTTTCTTCCCAAGTAAACTTCCTCACATTAACCTGGATAATATAAACATTCTGGAGGAAAACAAAGGCATTTTAGAAAAGCCTGGGCTGGAATCTTTGTTTCCCACAGTTCAAATAGCTCTGTGCAATCATTCAGAATTAGTCTAGAATAAATAAAAAGGGCTGCCAGACCATAACATTTAGGAGAGGCATAACATAGGATGTAAGTTTTGAACCATGAAATATCACACTCCTTGTGCTGAGAACAGGAGTCAGTTTGGGCAAGAGCATTAAAACCCTAGATTTTTGTGAAGCTTTGAATGTAAACTTACTGGGAAGCAAAACACACTCTTCTTTTGTCTCTGGAAATGTAAATGAAATATTAATTGTAAATTCTGTTGTATTTGACTTAGAAGTTATTTTGACAGGAAGGCTATATGAAAGTTAAAAGTTTGCTACTGTAGTGCTACTACTTCACTAAAGAATTAACCAGGGCTTGGGAGTTTGCCAGAGCTTGTTGCTTTTGGCTCATTTCCAGTCAAGCCCTTAAGAAAGCTACCAACATGTTATTGCTGTTAATGCCTTTGTGATAAAACACTGCGGTCTGCAGAAAACATCAGGGCTGTGCTAATTTACTTCCATAGTTTTATCTGTTCAAAAACTGGGAATAAAGATTGCAGCAAAACATTTCAAGGGAAATGCCACAGATTTTCATAAAGCTATGGATTATGAAGTTTTCTATGAAATATGGTCAGCCAAATGTAAATTCTTTACATTTAAGGACGACACGTTATATTGCAGTTCCAATCCCAGCTGCTGAGCCATCTGTCAGCCAGGAGAGGGAAGCTGTTCAGATGAGAACAGTTGCAGGCTTCTGGTCTTTTAAAGTCCACATACTCAGGTTTGTAGCTATACCTCGTTGTTCCACACAGGCAGGTTTGTTTTCACATGTAGTACTCGTGGATTATGGAGTTAAAACCAGTTATGTTTAGAGGAGTCATTGTTGATGGACAGTAAAGAAATAACTGGAAGAATTACTGTTCATGGACAGCCAACCACAGCAGCTCTGCAAAAGTGACTTCACTTTTAGTATTAGTTATAAAAGTTTTCACAACCCTATCATATATTTTTCTTCATATCACCCTTGTTGTAGAACGGGTTCCTTAGTGTAAATGCAGGCAGCTTTGATAGATCATGGAGGGCTCAGGTAATTAGGGGAGAAAACTGCAGCCATGAGAAAACAGTTTAGGGATTGCCCATTCACCTGAATGAACATTGCAATGACTTTGTCCAGTTTCCTAGGCTGCTGGTGGTCACATAATGGTCAGCCTCTCTGGTGCTGATAGTTGTGTTGCCATGCTCTCTGAAGACAATTTTGTAAATTTGCTGAAGGACAAGTGCCTCTGTGAAAATAGGACTTTTTTCATATTACATTGGCCATTTTGGATAAACTTACAGCAGCATTTCTCCATCATGTGTAGTCTTCAGGCTAATCAAATAATTCAGAGAGACAGACATTTGGAAGTTCTCACTGCTGTCAGATCACTGAGGGAAGCAGAAAGGCTTCAGAAGCTGCAGACCCAGCTCACTGGAGGCAGGGAAAAGGCTTCAGCTGACTTCACTGACCCTTCTGTCCTATCCTCAGCCACTCTTGTGTGGTTGCACATTATTCTATATACACAACAACTTCTGTGATGAGGCAGAAAGGGAAATCCCTCCAGCAGGAAAAAAACCCAGAAAAACAAACATCTAACTGAATTATATTTCAGCTCAGCATGTAGGTAAACTATTGGGGTGTACCAGCACAACAGGGCTTACAGGCATGGAGAAGGAATTGTTCTGAAAAGGAAGAAAAATGTTCTGGAATTCAATAATTTTCAAGCATAGGCTTTAAAAGGGCAGTTTATCTTTTGACACAGGATTAGACCAGACGTTGTCATGAGATTTGCCACATTTGTAGGACAAGCAAAGAAATTTTTGCCCATGTGGTTTTGAGTGAAGAGTGTAATCCACTGCAGGAGTAAAAATTTAATTTGATAAATTTTCTAGAAAAAAAATCCCCAAATGAGATTAGGTTTTGTTGGATTACATTTTACATTATATTTTTATCTGTCTTTATAAAACAATAACTAGTAGGCAGGACATTTTTTTTTGTTATTAGCCTGCAGTACAAGCACTTGGTCCTTTTCCTCTACTGCTGGAACACCCAGCAAGACTGCTAATATATTGAGGGAGAGTGAAGCCTTAAGAGCTGTGAGTTTCACCCCAGAAAATTATATCAAAGGAATGCAGACATGATTGCTAATTGAACTATGTTTTGTAAGTTCATCAATCAAGTTATTTTAATTGGAAGTACATCATTAAGGCTACAGGGAAGATAGCTGCTGTGTGATCCAAAGGATCTAGAGAAATCCGGGGAAAAACAGTATAGCTAAAATAATCTTAAGTGGAAGACACATTGAAATAATCAGTAGTGATTTTAGAAAGTGATGGCTCAGAGAAACTGCAGGCATTGAAGAAAAACTTTGACAAAGTAAACTAAAGACAAATAAAAAAAGAAAAAAGGAAGCATGGCTTGGCACAGAAAAGGAAAGAGGAAAAAGTTCCAGTCAATGTAATTGGAAAGAAATGTGAGAAATTTTGGAAGAGATACCACCATCACCAAACTGGTTCAATTTTTAATAGAGAAAATTCTCACACACAAAAACTGTGTCTACTGGATTATGCAAGCATGCAGTACTTTTGAGGATGTTCATTGCTTTTCCAGATGCGTGTGTTATCCTTTGTGGTTTGGCTGAGTTCGGAGAGACTAAAAGAAAGCACAGCGTGTAATCGGAGATGTGGGAAAGTTGGTTCACCCTTTGCAAACCTCCCTCCAAACTGTATCTGATTTCCAGTTACATATCATGCTATGAGAATCAAAGAATCAAGATGGTTTTCTTTTCTCATATTAATTTGAGTTCAGTTCTTAGGAAATGTAAACTCTACCTTCTTGTCCCTGACTGGCCTCACATGCTTCAAGACAAAGTTTCCCACTCATAACTCCAGTTTTCCTCCCTGGGAAAAGAAGGAATATGTGGCATCAGAGCTGTTTTCGGTGATCATTGAGACATGGTATCACACAGGCTAATCTGAACTTTTCAGGGGATGGCTGGGAAAGAGGACCAGAAGTACTGTTTTGAAGTATGAAAATATTTTGGAGCATGAAAATAAACACCCCTATTAAATTTATTAACTTTATTTAATTAAGTTTTTCATGCCATTGAATAGAGAATTATGTTCATTTTATGTAGAATTATGCAGGATGTTTACTCTCACATCCCCTATAGCCTTGTCCTTTTTCCTCTAGGAAAAATTGCTTAACTTTTTTTTAGTTCATTATGTTCATTCATAGAGTGAGTATAAAAATGTTTATTTCAAGTAGCAGTTACAAGACTTCATTAATTAGTAAAAAAGTAGATATATTTTTGAAATATAGAACCAATGTAATATAATTTTTGGTCAGCAGTAAGAATGTGATGAGCAAGATTAAAGGAATATAAAAAGAGGAAGAAGAAAATAATGGGTTCCAGACTTCCATTGATAAGTGAAAAGATTACCAAAGACTGATGATTACTAATTGGAGGGTTAAATCATAAGTAATTTCATTTAGGTCAATAGAATACTACCATATGAGATTGGAATCAGGCCTCATGGGCAGTACATTTGTCATCTCGCAGTTTTAAGATGAACAAGAGTAGTTAATTCTCATACTCTTTCTCCTCTGAGTAAAACAGAAAATGTTTCTGTTTGTATGGCTGGATAATTCCACTAAAACTGTAAATGCTTGAATTGTTGTGCAGGCATTTTTATATTATTCAATTTTTAAAATAAATTATGTGTGCTCTAGAAAATTAGAAATTAAGTTTCAAAGACTTTTTTTTTGATTGGTGGTCGATCATGTTATGATGATGAAGACAAAGATTTTGATGTAAAAGGGATTGTAGGATTTTAGATAGTAGATTTAGAATCTACTTTTTAAAGGTTTATAATTCCTCTGATCACCATTAGAAATTTAGAGCAGTTAAATATATTGGCTCTTAAACTGTATGTTTGAGCCTGTCTCAAGGAACATTTCTGCCCTACTCTGGGAAAATCCCTTCATTACCATGATACTAGTCAATAATTTTTTACTCATGGTTCTCTTTCATTTCTGTGTTAGAAAAATAATTATTTCAGTCCTGAGTTGATGAATGTCTTGATTTGCATGACATGTACTTAGTTTTTTATAAGAAACTACCTCATCATCTGCCTTTTTAATGTGTTTGCTAATCCTAAGGCTTTTTAGAAGAAAGCTCTCTGTACTAATTTTTTTTGGGGTGTGACGTAAGGTATGATTCAGTCATTCTATTCCAGACTTTCCTACCTCTTTGCTTTGCTTTTTTGTGTTTTTGAAGTGTTCTGCAGCACAGAGCTGCATTTAGATGAAAGTATCTTTTCTTTTTAATGAGGTAGCTGTGACCCTCCATTTGCAAAGATACTATCAATGCCATGATCATACTGGTTTTGCTGAGCCAAAATACATTCTAAGCACATAAATTAGAGCATGGGTACCTACAGATGTCTCCTCTTTTGTCACTATTTCTGCAAAGAGCATTGTCTCTATGGAGAGTCAGTGTAGGTGAGACCACAGGAGGTGAACAGCTATTATTAAAATTATCCTGAGAAAGGAGGCTGTGCTCCTTTGCCAGATGAGGACTTCAAAAAACAGAGCATTGTTTCATCAGAGAACACAGTGTGCCCCAACACATCCCCCTCTCTCTGCTGGAGGACAATGTGCCAGGGGATGAGGAGCAAGTGCAGAACATGACTTACACTTGCAACAGGGCAGAGCTGGGGCCGTGTCCATTGGCTTGCTCAATGTGCGGCAGGATCAGCCACAGGGGGCAGCTGGCCCTTCAGGGTCCTGGAGTCTGTCTGCCCATAAAGCTGCTCCTTGTCCTGCTCCCAGAGCTGGGGCTCAGCCACCACTGCAGCACCATGGGCCTGGCTCCTATGTTAAACACACAGGGTAGAACAGGGAGTAAGGGGCTTGTGGGCCCACCCTAGTAACTCATTTGTGTCAAATGCAAGGCTTGGAAGGCACAATACTTCATTGTCTAGGGATATCAACTTGTTTTCCTCCAGAAAAAAAATCAGTGTTTTGGACAAGCTGCTGACTCAGCATTCAAGCTGAAGAGAATAATAAATGATCCTGAAAAACAAAAGGTCTTTTTGTTTTATTTTACTTAGCAGTAGTGCATGTAACATATGCATAAGTCTTGTCTTAAACCTGGCATTGAGTATTGTTTACTTTAGTGAAGAAATGTATATTTTTATTGTGATTTGGCTAAGTTGTGACACTTCACTCATGAAGAATTGATTTGCAATGTGAGAACAAGGCCTTACAAAATCCTACCATCCTTTTGTTTTCCCGTTCTGAGAATTCTGAAAAAAAGTATTTGATTAGGTACCTACATCTGGTACCTACTTCTTAAAGGGAGAACCTACAAGCTTACTTTATTTAAAAGGCTAGCACCAAACAATATGTAATATATATATAAAATACATCATTGATTTATCAATATGATACTTCTCCTGCAACTGGAAATATTTTATTTTGTTTTCTTTTTAGGAAGGAGGCACAGCTGGATGAAGAAGGACAGTTTCTGGTCAGAATAATTTACGATGATTCCAAAACCTATGATCTGGTTGCAGCTGCAAGCAAGGTCCTTAGTAAGTAATACGGATATCTTTGCTCATTCATCACGAAAAAGATAACTCTTTCCCAAAAAAATTCATGTAGCAGAGAGAAACAGGATTTAGCATAAAGGAAGTGAAAACAGGGTATTGGTCAGAGAGATATCTCAGAAGAAAAGATTTTATTCCTTATGTCTTTATATCTAAGATATTTTTATTCCTTGAAGTGATTTTTATTCCTTCCAAAATATTCAAAGTCATAGGTGCACCTCAAACTGCACGAATATACCTCATCCACAAAGCAGTGTTATAAGCTTAGTGTCATAAGCAGTCACAAAGTAACACTATACCACTGTAACTACACCTAGGTTTCAACCAGTGCTGCAAGAGCAGTCCACGAACGAATCCCCAATCTCTCTGCTGAACAAGCATTCCCAGTTACAGGAATGTTTGTGGCATAGGCACATCTTTCATATCCGCCATTGATTTGGGTTGCATTCATTTCCAATCATTGCAGCTCTGCTCTGGAATATAAAAGGTAGAATGAGGCTATCAGCATAATTTTATCTGCAGACCCAAGTGCGGTATGAATTTGTTCTGAATCAGTAATTAGCCAAGAACCCATAAGACTTTGATGACTGTAGTAATGTTGAATTGGAGCAGCTGATGTGGTTTCATGCTACTGTAAACCAGAAATAGCTCCCCTGAGGCGAGTGCTGCCAACAACCAAGTTCCTTTATTTTCAGATAGTGATTTCTTATCTGTATCAAAATCTCAAATGCTGTATATGCGTGAAATGCACAATGCAGCAGAATCATAATGGTAATGGGTAAATCCTAATGAAATTCATGTATTGGATACTCATTATTTGCCATGTGGACCCTGAATCTTGGTTTTCTCATGTTCTTGGGTAGAATTTAGATACTGGCTTTCCAATTTATGAATATGAGACTAAAGTGCATGAAATGTGGTGTTTGGACTGAATCATATTTTTCTGTTTTAACTAGATCTAAATGCTGGGGAAATTCTTCAAATGTTTGGAAAGATGTTTTTTGTGTTTTGTCAAGAATCTGGTTATGATACTATTCTACGTGTCTTGGGCTCAAATGTCAGAGAGTTTTTACAGGTAAGAATTTTGTGCCAAATTATTTTGGATACCAGATAAAGTAACCATACTTTAGTCTCTAGTCAACAGATTAGACTGAGATTTGGAGATACAGGTTGTACTGTATAGTCTCCCAGTTATTTGTGGAGAGGTGTCTGGAAACTTTCTTCCTTGGTATTTGTATTCTATAGAGCTTTCCACTGCTCAGCACTTCAGGCTGTTCGGTTTCCCTCTCAGTTGATATATTACTCGGTTACCTGGTAGAGTAATGATTTTCCCATAACATCTTTGTTCTATTTCATAAAAAAGGAGTGGGAGGGCAGATAAGCTGGGGTTGCAGAGACATTCACAAATCTGAAAATTCATTTGAAATTCCAAAGAAAAATTCAGAACAGGAATTTTCATATGTAACAAGTACAAGAGACATGAAAAAACCCACCAGTTCCAATCATCTATGTATGTTAAGTAAAAAGACCTTGTTTATACTTACAGAAAATGTGGTCTTTAGATTCGTAGGGTATTTCTTCTCCTGAGTTCTCTTTGACTAATTATAGATACTGGTTATTTCTAATTGTACATTACGTACAGAGCTAGGGCTTGTACACAATGTATTTCTAAGACATTATCCTTCATCAGTGAACTGAGGGTGGGATAGAGTGTTTAATTCAATTTTTGTGCTTTCCTAACTGCAGAACAGTGTGATACTGCACTGTAAACAAAACAAAATTAAAACGATTTTTCAATAGCGTGAAAAAAATGTAGTGACTTCCCTGAAGTGTGACATCTAAGTGTAGAAAAAATGGGCTTCCCTTTTTTGCTACCTCAAAATTGCTCACTTGAAAAAAAAACACTTGGGTTTAAGATTTATGAACTATATCACTCTTGGAAAGACCTTTGTGCTGTAATGAGTTTAAAAGCACTGAACTGATTAAAATTTCACGGGAGCTTGCCCAAAAGCTGAGTGTCAAACCTCTGTTGATTTCCACTGGAAATTTGGCAGGCTCTTGTCATCTGTTCCCTTAAAATATCTCTAGCAATAATAAGTGAAAAAAGCAGAGCACATAGTTTACTGGATTACTAAAATATTTACTTCTGTGTTTTACTACCTGTCCCAAAACCTGGATTATTCCAGAGTGTCCTAGATGGAGTCAACCCATATTTCTTGTA
Organism: Brachypteracias leptosomus; assembly: GCA_013401335.1. NCBI lineage: Eukaryota > Metazoa > Chordata > Aves > Coraciiformes > Brachypteraciidae > Brachypteracias > Brachypteracias leptosomus. The sequence continues at coordinate 90,696 of VYZX01001418.1, forward strand.
CAAATCCCATGGACTGTAATTGCTGGGCAGACAGACAGGGGTGTGTGTGCTCCAACATGTGCATACTGTGTGTGATCTGTACACCCCTGTCTGTCGTTTGGATGTGACATCCTTCATGTTTCATAGCTTCATTCATAGGCTGCCCTGAAAGCAAGCCTTCAGATAAATGTAATTTTTAAAGGTAACTCAAGTACTGAAGTGGTGGTTAGGGTTAAGCAAGAATAGGGGAGGAGGGAAAAAAGGTGTAGCTGGCCTGATGCTTTATTAGTTTGGTACATATGGGTGGGTCAGTCCTCTCCTATTCCTTTCCCTCCTGCCCTTTTCCATATAGTATGCTTCTTTTTCCATTCCTTACTATGTGTGGTGATGAAACATGATGGACACGTTTACTGTATCACCAAATATCTGTAAGAGCATGAACAGCTTACATTTTTCTAATGACAGTTTCTTAAGCTGCTTTGTTTGATTTTCAGTGTTAACAGATGACATTGGCTATTACATACTTCTGTAAATTTTAACAGGACTAATGTGTTAGTAGCTGTGCTAGAAGAGTACTTTTAGCTTTTTATTATAATGGAAAATCAATGTTATCTATGATTTATTGTTTCTGCCTCTTTCAGCAGAATCTCCTATTTATGTTCTGTTTCCCTTGACATCTCAGGGAAAACATAGTTTATTCTTAGATGAAACACAGGTACTTCAAGCTTCATGAAAGAAGAAAAAGGTAGCGCAACTAAATCTAATATTTATCCTTTCTATGGAAAACAATGGCCTGGAAAAATTACATATTGAAAGACACTATGCCAAAGGGAAGCAGTATGAAAAGAGATGCCTCCTAAGAAACAAAAAGTCTGCTTTTATGTTATATTCAGTAGGTTTCTACTGAATGAAAACCAAACACTGGAGTAGTGGTTACTTCTCTCATTTAGAGAATCACTTACATGATTAGTTGTTCTTAATTGCAGTGCAATAAATTTCAGGGGATTAATTCCTCTTTTAGAATAGTTTCCAGATGCTCTATACCACCCAGAATTGATCAGCATATCTGTATTTGAGCTGCCAGTCACAAATCTTTTTGGGTTTAGACAGGGGAGGAGCTACCCGATTTCATATCGCTGCTTTTCTTGCTTGGAGATCCTTTTGTATTTCACCATGGAGCTGATTGCTGCTCTCCAGATCTCTAGAATTAGTGTCTCTGGGCTCAGCACAAGCTCTGGCATACATCTGAGCAGTCTGGGAGCCAACAGTTCATTTCAGGGAGAGAGCCTAAGATCTTATTATCTATAACTGACTACTCCTCTGGTCTACAGCAGGTGAACAAACTAGAAAAAAAGACATTTGTTCTTCCATAAGCTGCAGTATCGATTTAGAGTGGATCATACACAACAAAAAAATAGCAGTGGGAGTGGCAATGACAATGTCTAAATGGATCTGGGAGTGATTTCAGCTCCTTTTCTGGAAGCACATCTCTACTGCTTTTTGACTGTGTGGGAGCAAGGTTCTGAGTACAATAAGCTCTTTGCTCACCCCGTAATCAGTATGCATAGGGAGGAAAGTCACACTGGGTCTGGAAAGCAGCTGCAATACATCCTGGGCAAGTCCCCACTCTGGATGATTAGTGTTAAAATCATATCACATGGGCTCACCTGTGGCACTGCTTGGACAAAGTCAGCAGTAATAGGGTACTAAGGTGGCAAAGTGGTCTTGCAGAATGGGGCTACTGCCGTTTCTTAGCAACACTTGTGCTAAACTTAGATGTTAATAATGAGACAACCATCTTATAAAAATTCTGTCCTTAACATTGGCCATTTCCCATAGCAAACTCCTTTTGCAATTCTTCAGATGTTGATGACTGTGTAACTGGGTGATTATTGTCTTTTCCCACGCATCTCTTTAAGATTTATTTTCTGAAAGGTCAATACATCCCAGCTGTTTCTGCAGCATGTGCAAGGAAGGAGCAGTTCTGCACCTGATTGAGGAAATTGTGGGGCACTCACGAGGAACCAGCCAGCTCTCTCCCTCTTTGCTCATCCATGCACTTTCAAAGCAGTCTCTTCCAGTTTCACTGCCTTGAATCCTACAAAGATCTTACAGAATTTGCCTTCAAGCATTATACTTTCTGCAATTGAATGCCCACTCACAGCTGGAGTGAGTTGACTCCCAGATTGTTGCCTCTTCAAGTTTTAATTTAGAGGTGTTGATATAGCAACAAAATCAAACCAAAAAGCTGAAGGAGGAAGTTCCAGGCTGAGCGCATCCTACGGAATTCATTTCTAAGAATCTCATTTCCTCTGGAGGCATCCCAGGAGAAGAGGCAGCTGTTTGAGCATTTTACAGCTCACATAAAATCAAGTCCAGTATGCTTCCACAATTTTGATGATCGACAGATGCTCATGAAAGGTGGAGAATGGCCCAGACAGTACACTGAAAATATTTTCACCTCACTTCTCCTTGTGCTGACAGAAAACAAACTGGTGGTAGCAGTTACTTGGAGGGGGTGAGAGAACAACATTTAAAATACACAGTAATGTTCTGGACTTAAGATGTAAAGAAGTTGCATGAATTTTGCAACATAGGTGAATAAATATGTGGGTTCCAATGCTATCCAGCAAACTAGGTTGCTCTTTCTATGTTAAATATACAGTAAATAGCAACCTGGAGCCTTGGCAATTGCTTCACAATCAAAGTTGGAGCTAGTGTTGTGTTCTAAGTGTGGTTTTGATCTCATTGTTCTTTTTAATGTCCTTATAAGATATGCCTATCAATTTAGCATTTAGCTTTCCTCTCCAGATAGCAATTTATCTGGTCAAGATTTAGAATTAAAAACCTAAGATATCTCAGACATCAGCTGAAAAAATAGGAGACTTCTTCCCATTCCTGAATAACTTTTACTGAAACATAAGTTACAGCAGCTGTGATATGTTCTATGTATTCTGTGGAATTTTTAAATTATTCTCACAGAAACTATGTATTTGAGGTTGGTTTTTCAATTATTTAAATCTTAAAATTTGAGACTGTCAGACCCCGTAAACTTGAGTTAACTGTTAAAACGTCACAACTAGCCTCTTTCATTGAGGATAAGGAGAAAGATTCATGTTTATTCAGACGTGCTTATTTGTATTTGAGACCTAAATTCACATCTGAAGAGGAGATTATAGGGACTGGAATCGGAAGAGATAAAAACGGATGGAGGTACAGGATTGAGAAACACACACAAGGTCTTTAATCAGAGTGCTTCAAAATACAGCATAGTCCAGCATTAATTCCTCCTATCTTCAGTAATTTTCAATAGATGCCATTCATTGTCCAAATATGGCCACAGTAGATGGAAAGCGCATTGCAAGCTACCTGAAAAGCCTGCTATGGTGACAGTTCTACAAATAATAAGGCAAGCATATAGGGAATGTGAGCAGTAGGAGGAAATGAATGTTCAGATTAGGCAGAATATGTACTTTCCTCAGAACTAATAAGTGAATGCCCTGTAATTGTTTTCCATTTCTTCTTCCAGAACCTGGATGCTTTGCATGACCACCTTGCTACTATTTACCCGGGTATGCGAGCTCCTTCCTTTAGATGCACCGATGCGGAGAAAGGGAAGGGACTCATCCTGCATTACTATTCGGAAAGAGAAGGTCTCCAGGATATTGTCATTGGAATCATAAAAACAGTAGCTCAACAGATCCATGGTACAGAGATAGATATGAAGGTAATGTTTGGAGGGATGTGCACATTGGAAGATTATGTCATTAGGACAAAATCAAGGAAATCAAAAGTGAAGTGATGGCAAACAATGGTTTTTATTGTTGCTGTCCTTTTGTAAAGTGTTGGCATCAGTACTGACTTAGGAAGAGCCATCATCACTTGTGGTGCTTTAGGGACAAGTCAGCCGTGTGCTGAGAAGGCTGGCACTAATTTGCAAGCAGACCCAATTGGGAACAGTTCAGAACAATATCCCCTTATTCAGAGAAGGAGATGAAATGTACAGAAATGAGATACTGGGTAATTTGAGTCGTCTTTTTTCACTTTATTTTATATTTGGCATATATTTCTTACTGTCTGCTGTGTTCTGTGAGAACAGGACATTTTGTCTCTGTGTCCTAGATTCTTCATCTGTGTGCAAACTGTGAGGCTGATGCACGTTGATGAGGCCTGGCTGTGAGCAGTGTTTTCCTCCCAGCCTGTGTGCCAGGGCCTTCCCAGAACCACGATGTGTTTGTGGGTCTCATACTGCCACTGCATGGGAGTGTGACTGGATGTACACCTACAGCCTCAAAAGTGGAAAAATGTTCCTCAGTCACAGAGTTTACATAACGTTGTGCATGCTAAGTCACTTGTGAAATGGGAATGAGGCTTCTGCTTTGTGTCCATACAGAGCTCAAAAAGATTTAATTGATCAGGCCTTGCATACATAATGGTATAAAATCAGAGCTTGATCCAAGGTGTAGATATATGTGGGGCAAAAGAGCAAATAAAAGTGTTTTGGTGCTAGAAATACTGCAACTGATATAAAATACTTTTCATCAAGTAGAAAAGAATCTAAGCAGGTAAAGCAAGCATTCTTTTGATTTTTAAAACTATTGCCATCATATTACATTTCTAGCACAGTTTCATTGTATACTTGCTCAGAAAATCCATTCCAGTTTCATGAGTGTATCACAAAAACATGATCTTGCTCAGATAAGAGGTTTACAAGGAACTAATGACAAAGGTATTTGTGCTGCTGTATCAGAGTATTTGCCTTTCAGGTTTTGTGTGATAAGCCAGCTCCAGTTTATAGTGAATGGCTAGTTCTGTATAGTGATGGGGATATACTTGATGTCCTTGTGTAGATTTTACTTTGTAGAAACCCATAGTTCAAACTTTTGCAGCATGTGTTAGTAATCAGATATAGAACAATGCAAAAGAATCAAAACAATTCTCTTCTTAGGTCTCTGTTTATTCAGTGTTGAGACAGACAAGGAGGACCATGTTGGAAAGTTGGCTGCAAATGCTGAAGCTGCTGTTTGACAAGCATTTCTTTGAGTACCACAGGCTGCTTACACAGTCCCTCTTCTCCCACTGCTCAGGCTTGTCCTACAACAGCTTTTTCAGCTCTGTGTTTCTCCAGCTGTTGTGAAGCTATAAAATAAATTAGACTGAGGAAATGAACTGAGTTCAAAATAACAGCTTTTATTTCTGGGTTATTTTTACCCTCATCTGTTCCCTCATGTGGTTTGGTGTTCTGTCTAGCAGAGGAAGTTTTGCCAGCACAGTCAAGGGGTCATGCAGAGATAAAATTGATAAGTGGGGCAGAGGAGGAATCTGAGCTGTGCAAAGCAGCTACCAGAACAAACTTTTCACAAACTGTGTCCTTGGTGTGAATGTTATTTGCTGAGAAGATTGTATTGGACAGTACTGATATCTGTCTAGGACTTCTCACTATATGTTCCAAAGAGCTTTAAATATTGATTCTAAATTTACTTCTCATTTTCATTTGACTTTGTTAGGCTTTTATGGAAATTTTATTGTTGTACTGTGTTTAAATAGAAATTTAATACTATTGGTCAAACCTAAGTGTAAGTGAGCACAAAGTTTAGTTTAAATCCAAGCTATTCTTCTAGACCATCTGAGCCAAAGGCACATAGGTGCCTAAAAATCAATATTATCTCTAAACTGAAGAAAGAGCATATTGTCTGCATTTTATTTTGTTTGTTACCCTGTTTTTTTCCCTTGTCACAATTTGAAAGTCATGTGTCCTCAACCCTAAACTTATTTCTCATTTCTACTGTTCATAAAACCTAGCTTTTGACACTTTCAATGACACTGAATAGCGCTTAATGCCACAGGTACTCAAAAACTTCAGTGGTTGATAAGCAGAGAATAATCAGCTACCTGTTTCTGTAAGGTTAGAGTGCCAAAATTTGCAGCTTATCCACACAGGCAATGAAAATCTCCCTCTGTTATTCCACAGGTCAGCTATTAATCATTAGTGGTGCAGAGTGAGGGTTTTAAAGCAAAGCAAGTCTGCCACTATGGTACCTGGCTAGTTTTACACTGTTCAAAAAAAAAGAGAACAGGAGCAAAAGATTGACTGGCTTCTTTCATCTTGATCCCTTGCCTCATAATTTATTAAATTAGTGCTTTCATGTTTCAGGCTGTTACTAATACATTGTTTGAAATAGCACAGCACAGCAAAACAATGGAGTTGCTTTTCATCCCCTCTGTTTTTGTGGACCAATCAATGCCTCTTCTGTAAAATTCTTTGTTTGAACTTTAGTTAGAATTTTGCTTAAGGAATAATTTTTTTCTTGGAACTGATAAAAGCCTCAGTGCCCAGCCCTAAGTTCCTGATGTTATTATGAGAGTTACGTTCCGACTTGAAAGAACAGAGCTGAGATCCTGGAACTGGCTGGAGAGCAGTCCTGTGGAAAGGGACTTGGGGGTGGTGGTGGATGAAAAACTGGATATGAGCCACCAATGTGCAATTGCAGCCCAGANCCTAAAACATTCTGTGATTCTATGATTCTATCCCTGAGTTGTCCTTCCAAATCTCTTTATCCAAAGTACTTACATAACAATCCAACATAGGACTGGTTTAGTAAGTTCTGCAGTTCTCTTTATATTAGTGTGAAGTTGATAGCTGCAATTTGATGTTTAATACTTTATTATCCACTTTTTTTCTCTGGCTGTTTAGAGCAAACACATAAATCTGCTTGGGAGAATGCATGCTTTTGTCTGTATTTTAATGAAATTTTGCTTTAATTTGTCTTACATACTAACAGTTTCAGTGGAGGTGTCAGCAGATTTTAATTGTTTACAATAAGGCTGCTTTTATTTCATTAAGTGGTTAGATTTTGTTACATGGAATCACAGTATGGCAGAGGTTGGAAGGGACCTCTGAGGTCATTTTGTCCAACCCTTGCTATTCAGCCAGAGCCACCTAGAGCCACTTGCTCCAGACAAAGTTCAGACAGTTTTCAACTGTCTCTAGGATTGAAGACTCTGCAGACTCTTTGGACTATGGGTGCTATGTGTCACCCTCAAAGTAGAAAAGTGCTTCCTGATGTTCAGACAGAAACATCTGTGTTTCAGTTTGTGCCCTTCACCTCCTGTCCTGGCACCAGACACCACTGAAAAGAGCCTGGCTTCATCTTCTATGCACCTTCCCTTCAGATATTTGTACGTGTGAATAAGATGATCCTGACCCTTCTCAAGGCTGAAAAGTGCCAGCTATCTCAGCCTTTCCTGTTATGAGAGATGCTCCAGTGCCCTAATTATCTTAGGGGCCATTCACTGGACTCTATTCAGTAGCTCCATGTCTGTCTTATACTGAAGAGCCCACAACTGGACACAGCACTCCTGGTATGGCTGAGTAGAGGGGAAGGATCACCTGCCTTGACCTGCAGAGAAAACCTAAGAAATCTTTTTATCACAAGAGGACAAATAAATACTGAGAAAAACACATTGTTCTTGTTTTGTACAGCGTTGTTTCTTTGGGTGGAGAAATAGATAAATAGAAAAAATATGTTTAATTTTATCATGTTTCTGCAGTTTCAGACAGAACTATTTGATATATGCATACATATGCATATACATTCACATATTCTTCTGAAATACAGTAGAGCTTTCTTCTTCCAGAATGGTGATGGTGTCCTTCAGGAAATGTGCCTTTTCTTTTAACACCTAGAGTATGTGTGTGCTGAAGGCAAGAAAAAAAAAGCTCTCAGTTTGTCTCTGTTAAACTCCGTAGCACTGAAAGGAAGACAATTTGTTTTGAACTTGAATTCACAGTTCCAGTTCAATAACTCAGGAAAGCCTAGGTTTGATTAATTAGTTCAAATCTAATTTGCCTTATCTTCCCTGATATGGTAATCCATTTTCAGCTAAAGAGAGCTAATACTATATAATTTTTGCAGCCAGTATTGTCCCAAGAGTAGTTGCTGGTTTGGGGAACACTCTAAGGATATTTAAGTTTTACCATTCTCAGTGTAAGAACTAAAAATCTTCAGGGTGCTGGTGACCAGCTTTAGCATGAGATCTCTGCTGGCAGCCTTCTGGCTATGCCTTCTCTTGCTTCACTTGTCAGAGGTTGTTTATATATAAATGAAGGTGAACTGTGAAGGTAAAGTCAGAACAAAGATTTCCAGAAAGCTGCAAATAGTACAAGTCAATGAAGAATGCTGTACAATCCTACAAAGCACAAAAATCCGTTGGGAAAAGAGACTGCTGCAGTCCTGTTATTGCCTGAGAGCAGACTATCAAAAGCTTTCTTTTAGGAAGATGAGCTGGTTTTCATTATCAAATGAGAAAAGGCCAGAGGAAATCCTTGACAAGATGATAATTTCTGACTGTCTCATTACTAATGGCAGTATAAAGAAACAAAGCCAGAACATGACGAACTGGAGAGCTGACCTGAAAACTACTTAGATACTTGTTACGGAGGACAAACAGTACTGATCCATACATTAAAATGCTAGCTATGTATGAAGATATGTCAAATGTGGAGCATCATTAACCTCTAATTCTGACACAGAGGCAGCAGAGATTCAGTGCAATGAGTCTCGCCTTGAGACTAGCCGCTGGGTGGAGACATCACCTCAGTTTTAACTTTGGGTGTGCAAAGCTGTAAGTGATACCACTTCCACAGTGAACTGCTTTGCCTCAGGATCACCCCAAAACAGCTGCAGTGAAATTTGTCAAGTAGCATTGCACAGTCAATTTTGATCAGAAGAGATCAAAAATTTAATCCTGTATTGACCTTTAAACAGTAAAAACCTGACTTTGTATTAATCTTCACAATCTGATGGAAAAACATCCCTGTCCAAGGACATTCTGCCCCTTCCCCATGCTGAGATACACATCTATCTTGGGGATATGCTCGTACCTATAGAATTGAGTCTTGTAGATACACCAGTGAAAGTTTTAACAGATATTATGGGTTCATTTCTACATGCTGTATCACAGTGACACTGCTTGATTTAATATCTTGTGTGAAGTTCACCAAATATATTAAACCTGTTATTTTAAAATAACCGTTCTCTGAATTGTCCCACCCTGAAATATTGGTGTGACTTTTCACATGGCTAAGCAAGGACAAGCTGAGCCCCCAACACTAGGCACAGACTTGTTGGAGCAGGTCCAGAGGGGGGCAAAGAAGATGGTCAGAGGGCTGGAACATGTCTTCTGTGAGGACAGGCTGAGAGATTTGGGGTTGTTCAGCTTGGAGAATATAAGACTCCACGGGAACCTTATTGTGGCCTTTCAGTATCTGAAGGGGACCTACAAGAAAGCTGGGGAGAGGCTTTTT